>JAHRHJ020000583.1:0-62593 GCA_019776745.2 Taxus chinensis | reverse complement strand
CTTATGGGCTTATTGCACTAGTATTTCCCTCACTGCTGCCCCACCTTCTCTTGGTCCTAGGGTTACAGAGGTTTGTTCTTGTCTCGAAGTAACAAATTCCATCTCTTCGTATCTCACTCAAAGAATTTCCCTCAACGATGATTATTTTTGCCAGGATCATTTGGGCACAACTTAGTATCAAAGAATGTCGTCTAAAAATGCTCTCGTTCACCATCACCTCCAAATCTACAAAAGCGTATCGAAAGTGCCTACGATTAAAATGTGTCCAAAACAAACCTTCCAGGTCGTGTGACCCTCATTCTGAAGGAAAATCAACATGTAACAAAAAGTGGAGAAAAGTAAAATGGGGAAGTTTGCTCCTGATTTGGCTGGAACCTATATCGTTATCTCATGGCCATGGATTGGGGGTGGCTTATCTTTTTATCTTCACATCGAAGATAAATCCAAACCTGAGCCCCTCAATGCCTTTGGCATCTTTAACCATTTTTTTAAATCAAGGCATCTATACACCTTCTTTCTATTAACACTATCCTTGAGTGATATTCACCTTCCAATTACCTATTTTAAGGATCAACGACTAAACAAGAATCATGTGATTACCCGTCACCTGTTATCGGGTTTCGCATCTGACCTTATCTTCAATATGAAGTCCACGAACTACTCATGACTGACTTGCTCTCATGGATATTTTCCATCCTTTTCAAGATGGGGAGTCCCATGGTCATTCGTCAACTTAAAACTCTCTTTCATAGCTAACCCCTGTGTGCTTATGGTTTTTTTGTCTTCCACTAAAAGAATGTCTATACTTCTCTATAGTCCTTGTCCATGACCTACAAAGTCCCAAAAAACTATCAAAAGTAATATATGAGAATTTTCAAATTCAAACTCTTAAGTCCAACTTCTAGTAAAAAGAATGACTCCCCTAAAGGAACATCTATCTTTCTATTTTGTTGCATAAATAGACTACTCTCCCTCAAAGGACAACTATACAAAGCTAGCCTATCTGTACGTAGTCTATCCAAAAAGAAGCTATTAACTGCAAAAATAAAATAAACAATATCTGAAGCTTCCCAATCGATCAGCTTCCATGAAGACTCAAGGAGATCTTCTATTTTAACCGTGGAGCAAGGGACGCGAGCTCCTTTAGAGGAATGCCGAGTAGGTAGAATAAATTCGCCGTAATCAATTCCAGGCCATAGTCTGTTGCTCACAAAAGCAAAAATAAAAAGATAACTTTTTCGTCATGGGATTACCTATTCTGGTTTTGGGCATCTTATAGAAGATGCATGCTATCTCACACAAGTGTTACGCTAAAACAACCCCTTTTCATCACCTCTATCGTATTTCCTATCTAATTCGTCTACCTACTCAAGGACGTGGCCCAAAATGATTACACATTGTTCATGTCAGTGACTTAATCACCATTAGACCGTCAATCACATGGTTGGGGGCTAACTCCTGCCTCTCCCTTTAGGGTCTACACGTTCATAGCAAATCTTTGGTATAACATAACTCATATGGTTTCTTACCAATTAGGCATATTTTGTTTGGTCTTCTCTTACCGTTTCACCCCACCCGTTTTTTTTTACTTATTGATTCTGCTACACAGGACCAGGACCCCCCATTCGAAACCTACATTATGGCCTTCCTTCCACACCAAAATCACACCACGCATTTACCCTACACTCAACCATGCATATGAAATCAAAATCACCCCTGCATATGTCAACCTCAACTCACCCATGCCTAAATGACCTCAAACTCAATCATGCCTAAAATCTATACGAGCCCATTCATCCTCCCTTATCATCTTCTTCCCTAGATTATGGGAGCACCCCTCGGCCTGAGGCCCCTTTTCAAGAGTATGCAGGGCAACACTGCGAGGGCATGGACCTTTGGAGGTAGCTAGCACCAGTTAGTCCATAACCAATTCCCCCCTTACATTCACATTCTACCTAGTTAGTTTCCATTTACAAAAAAACTTGGAAGTCATCTCTCATTACAACAGACATACTACCATTTTATCACACACGAAAGTTATCTACTTAATCAGTTTTATAATTTCCATGGTAGTAATTACTTGGAAATTTAACCACAACATACATAAAATACATTCTTCATAAGGACATAACCTTGGAAATTACAGAGACTCCACATGCTATACCGACCAAAACATACCTCTACCTCACTCCCCCATGGCCTATACTTTACACACAATAAATAGACCCATGACTCCACCAGCCTTATACCTGACCAAGCCATACCTATACCTGAATTGCCATGCCAATACCGGACTCCACCATACCTCTACCTACCCATCATACCTAAAAAACACCTCGAATAAATGAATGCATAACTCACCTAGGTCCCTGAGTACACAATAATAATGGAAATTAAAAAGATTACATCATCCCTCCAATAATAATCATCAACATATAAAGAGAAGTCTGTGTATCCAAATATGGACAAAGGGCTACAAGTGTCTTACAAACTCTAAAATCTCATTGCCCATATAACCCCAACCTGCATGTCGGAACCTTTGTTCTGCCTAACCCAAGTGACCCTGACTTTACACTCACACTCATGCCCTTATACCTATCCACCTAACCCACCCTTCTTTGAGCATGTTTTTCAGCATAACGTGGCCTACCTACTGCCCTACCTAAATCAACCCAACCCACCTCACTAAGTGTGACACTTGAATTCAGTACTTGTTATAAGTTGTGATGCTGCTATCGTGTGTTTAGCCTAAGGACCTTAAACTTGCACTATGTGTGTTCATTATCTAGGACCATACCTTTGGTTCACTAGAACAAAACCTATTGCCCATTCCTACACCTAGCCTAGTGTGTTTAGGACCATTCCTATCCTTGGATACCGAAAACCACTTCCCCTTGTTTGGATAAACCTATCAATCCGTTGACGCTGTGGGTACAAGCTCTTCAACTTGGTACCTTATCACGATCTTACGTAGTATTGTGGTGTTTGTGTTAGACTGCCACTACCTATTACCCGAATCGAACTCACCCTTACCTATAACCAACCTACCCTTTTTTTCATCACCTACCCATTTATCAAACTACTCACTGACTCTGTTTCACACCCTGGTTTGAAGGGGATCACCTCCACCTCGATTGGGGCCGCCTACCCTCATCAGTCCCTAGGCATGACTTCTATTTTTGTTAGCGTCAGCTTTATCAATCCAGCGCTCCCCCGAAAAGAGGGGCAAAGTGAAGACACCCCTTGGGGAAACACTCCCCTTGGTCCACTTTATGGAAATAACGGTAACACATTAACTAATCATGACCCCCTGTACCCATATTAATATTCATCCTCCCGTTATTACTTAATTAATCACGTTAATTTAATCCACACCCTCCACCTCATCCAAACACCTCATCTTGGACCACATTCCAGGGGTATTCACTCACGTGACCGAATTCATCATTCATGCAATAAGTGATCAATCCCCAGTACTGAGTCACTAATTACCGAACGAACTAAGACTTCTCCAAACCTAACGGACTTCTTGAAGATTTCATCCCTTCTCTCACATGAACTTACTTCCTAAGTGGATCTAATAGGAAAAACACTCCAAAATAGGGAAGATTGCCTTGACTATTTTTGGTAAATAGGACTATTTCACCCTAACCGATACCAATTTATTCTTGACCGACGTCGGTCTCCTAAACCGCCATCGGTTCCTTTAAATACAATTTTATAACTCTTTACATGGTTTGGTCATTTCAAGTTTTGAGAGTACTATTACAATCAAATGAAGATCTTAGAGCCATTGCTTCATATAAACCGGACATCTAACACACCACCAGAGAGCAAAAAAAACCAAATAATTCCCTTTAGCTTGGTTGGAAGAATACTCCATTGGGCGCACATAGGTTGTTTGTGTGGCACTGGCCCTAGACCCACTCTTATCGATCAACCACTACCCACTTCCCACTAAACAGGATATGCAACATGACATCAATAACTATTGAAATTTTATCATTTGTGCATTCAAGTATAAATATTGCATTTCTTTGGGTATTTATCTTCCCATTCCCATCTATCACCTTCTTTCTACCAACTCACTATTCAACCATTCCATATCCTTTACACCCTTTCCAACCTCCTTTTCAAGAATACCGCGTTTCTCCCACTGATACAAACCTTATACACACCCTTCACTATTGTTGTATCATAGAGAGGTTCAAAATCCCATTTTAATCTTGAACAAATTCCCCTTATCGACCACCCGTTACCAATCACTTCAGTCTATCTCATCTCCTCGCATCGATCGACCAATCGATACCAGTCGCTGAGACTAGCAATTTTCCTTTAACAAGAGTTAACCATTCCCCAACAATAAACTACCTTCAAAAAAACTTTCTTAATTTCTCCTAGGACCCTCCCTACAGACCTAAAATGGCCCATTAGATCTGGATTGGATTTAATTAAACACATTAGCTGTTGAGTTAAATTAACTTGTTGTATGATATAAGAGATACCTAAATCTATCAATTCAATAGGAATATTATTTCTACATTCCCTGTTATTAAACAAAGGATTGACAGCCATTCTGGAAGCATCACGCTTCCCTGGATCTATACTTGAATAGGCAGTCCTCGACTCTGCTATTTAAGACTATTGGTGTAGTGTTGGGTTTCTTATATAGGTCGTTCCTCCTAGCCAGGGAAGCTACATAATCCAACTTGGTTATCCCAAAAGTCTACAATGCACCACATGCTACCTCCACCTTCCACCTCATAGGTATTCCTCGTTAACTATTTACCTTCTATTTGTTTCGTCCTAGAAAGCATAAAAATTATTAGTGAAACACCTCGACAGTACATGATATCCTTCTACACTCTCTTTCTCGACATGGATCAGGTGCACATGTTCCATTTACAAATTTTCATCACATATGTTACATTTACCTGTTTTTTACATTCATACACCTGCATCATTGACCTTATGATTTTACCACATGACATACTACATTACAGATTTGACTATTGATCATGTCTCTTACATGTCCGATTGTATGGGAGGAAACAAAAGTAGTAAATGGGGAAAAACAACAACAAACACCTATAAAAACAACCATTTTTTGCAACACACACCTACTAACCATGCAGGGACATCCCCCCCATCCACAAAAACTGACACAGTGTTTCTGCCCTATGTTCACTCTCATCACTTTTTCTTTGTGCATTTTCATCTTTAGTTTCCATGTTCCATCATATTTTGTCATTTCATACTTTGTCTAGTCCTTCGGTGTATTTTTACATCACTCTACAATGACATCAGGTACACATCTTTATCTACTTTATGTTATCGAGCTTTCCACTCCCCCACATAAAGGGGGGAAACCTGTATCCCTCAATCACACAATTTGGGTAATATAGTCCTATATCATACTCTATTTATAAGGTTTTGTTGTTAAGAAAGTTGCGAATTAACCCTATTTTTGGCCTCTTATTGTTTTCTTTTGTAATTCCCGATTTTACAGCCACGGCCAATCAAAATTTGTCATTTCACCGTATTTAAAGCTTTGATTGGGTCCCCTCAGCTCGTATTGGGGGTGCCCATGGGAGCTCTAGTTCACATCGGGGGAGCCCCAATCCGTTTTGAAACTTCCCGCACTTTTGGGACCTTTCTAGCATTTCAACCTTCTTATATTTTGGGGGGCCATCAATTTAGGGGTTTTAATACGAAATAGCCTCAAGCGCTTGTTAGAGTCGGTCTTCCATTAGGCTCCTGTTAACCTAGGTATATTATTAACTGTATGTATTTATGCCTTCACCTACTTATGTGTGGATATTTCTTTTTATTATTTAGATATTAGGAGATTTATCTAGTTGTTAGGTTCGTCGTTCTTTCCTTTTGATCTATGGTATTGAATAGATCCTTGCTGTTATAGTTCTCCATAATCTAGGGGATGACGAGTTCTCTTATGATGACTCGTTTCTTTCCGATGATATGGCTTGATATACGACCTTGAATAGGTCTTCGATTATATGAATTGCCTATATAAGCAAGGCGCATCTCATTGTATTTCATTGAGTTTCCAGAAATAATATCTGCTTATTGCTGCTCATTTGTGTGCAAAGGTTTTGTGTCCCTTTCTTTTGGGCATTGCTTCATCTTATTGATCATGGTGTTTGATTAGCATATGTGTTCTTGGATTGTACGTCATAGGTATAGTTCCTTTTATGGTATAGAGCAGGAGGATTCCTATTGACATTGTCCTGTAAGTTTTATTTGCAATACATTTTTATATATCATATTGTTAGGGATTGCTCGGATTTTGTTGCTGCGTTGTATTTTCGTACAACAGAGGCGTCCAGTAGATTGGAAGGTGGCACAAACCTACGGTTGACTGTAAACTCGGACAATTTTGGGAGGCAGTCCTTTTTTGTGTTTTTTGCTGTGCAGCTGGAGATTCGCCTCGTGCTTGATCGATACGGAAAAGGAAAGCAAGAAAAAAAAATTTGGGTTTTGCTGGGTTTTATAGATCAGATCTGGTTTTTTTAGTTGCGACATAGCATTTTCGAGTTGCGCGCTGGAGGTATTTTTTCGAAAAGCGTTGCTTTCCTCTTTGGCAGGGGTACACGGATGCCGGGCATTTTTTTACTAGTTTGGGAAAATCGTTTAGAATACTTATTGGGGGAGGGGAATGGTCACTTTCAACCACAGTTTCACCATTGACAGCAATTAAGCCCGGGTCATATGGTCGGGCATATGAGTGGCTTAAAGCTTTGTGATTCCTACTCGTAGGTGCTTAACTACCGCCCCCTTTCATTTATTTGGTATGTGGTGAAGCAAGAGCATTTTATTCTAGTTTAGTGCGAAACTAAAAATAAGAGTTAGCGCATAATATGAAAACCTTGATCTTTTGATCAGTAACTTGGTTTTTTGAGTGCTGTTTTTGCAAAAGTGCGTGTCGTTTTTTGGCTCTTTCCATTGGAAATATTTATTTGAGAAGTGCCCTATAATTATAAGAGTGCCCTATTGTAACAAGAAACTAATTAAAAGTGCCAAAATCTGAGGGGGCTCTTGTTGCATTGTTGGGGGTTTGTTGCATTACGTGGATCTTACAGTTCTTTTTTTGCTTTTTTTATTGTGGTGATTTGTTTTAAGATGACATACTACTTCTACATTCACTCATGTTGAGCATTAATTACACCCCCCCTAATTACAACATGGAAACCAAAGAATGGCCAAACACATATTAAGCAGAAAGGATTATGTGATGGGCTTTAACTTCTAAGCCCCCACCAGGCGTTCACTAGAGAATATGAGAAAATTTCAGTACCGTGTTAAATTGCGAGTGGATGGGTTTGCTGGAACTTCTTGTAAGTGAAAGTTTTTATTTATTGGAACGTGGGACTCTCCCTTCAAATATGGGGAGGCCATTGGGGAGTATTTGGTAAGGTGGATCATATGAGAGCTATGCAACTTGAAAATTGAGATTCACCTCTCTTATTCCTGCCGGCGGTTTTTCACAATTATAGACTCTCTTATCAGTTTAAGAATTTGTTGTGACCATGTTGTGAAGGGGAGTGGAAAGAAGATAAGAAAGATGAAGGGAAGCGTGTGTTATTGATTCTATCCCAAGTTGAGAGAGGATGCTTCTACTTTTCTCTAGATGGACACCTTAAGGTGCCATCAACATGGCCTAACTTAGAAATATTTAGTTGAAAGAAGTCTAGGGAGAATTCCAAATTATCTCACCTTGAGTTTTCCACCTGCCGGCTCACCGGCATATGTGCATTCTATCCTAAGGGTAATGGAAAAACAAACGTTTTTTTAAACCCCCTCCACACCTTCTCCATCTCAAAAATGCTCATCAACCCAAGAAAACAACTCAAACCCAAGTCGCTTCTAAATCTACGAAGAAGCTAGCCGTTTCATGCTCTTTTTTGGGGGTAGTAACATGAGAAAATAGGTGATATAAGACGAAATGCAAGCCTTTAGAGATTGCAGTCAAGAAACACAAAATTTCTCTACAACTCCCCCTCTGATAATTAGAATGAGAAAAGACTAAGTTGTTGGAAAGATCTCAGTCACCCCGTGCAGACAATTGGGTTAGATTTGTGTTCTCATCACATGACTTCTCCAAGGCGTTCTTTTTGTTTCTCGAGGTTGAGTTTCTATTCCAAAATTGAGGTTGGAAGCTTCTTCCGGACTTTCTTGTTGAGAGAATAAGGTGATATTACACTTGATGGTGGAAATATCCACGCTGTTACATATGTCCGTAACATCAATACAATTTACTTCTGCTAATCAATTTTTCCTTCTAGTGAAGGGAAAACAGTGACTTTATACAACACATGGGGCAAGAAGTCAGAGAAATTGTTGGCTGTCCTTTTTCACTTTTGCTCGGGGTATGTTGATCATGTTCAATACTCTATCACTTTGCAGGTTTGGAGGACACTTCTTCCCTATAGCGAAGGATTGTGTGTTCGCATTCAGATAGATTCAAGAAAGTAAGTTTGGCATGAAAGATTTGGACCAATCTCAATACCCAATATTGAAGGAGTTGAGCACTCATGGATGGTAGACGGTCTCCTAGAGTTTGTCTTGAGGAGAGTTGGTCATGGTTGTGACATTAGGGAAACAACACCAAGATCCTTTTCTAAGAATTGTCAAGAGAGCTCTTTACCCTGAGTTGTGCATAATGACTTGATTGTTTTTCCTACCCCATATTTCAATGGAGCGGAAGTAGCCTTACATTAATGAATATTCGAGCGTACTTGGTTTATGTCTCAGTACCAAAGTGCTGGTTTTTTCACACTTTAATCTTCAAGCTTTGGTCGAGAAAGAAACAGATTCTAGTAGCACTTCGCACTGCTACTGGGGGGGCGTTACTTCAGCCCAATGAGTTTTATAATTTTTTGGAAACTCAAGGCATTATTAACCGGCATTATGTTCCTCATTCCAAACAGAAATGGAATTAGCAGCCCGGAAGAAAGAATTTTGAAGGAAAGGCCTAACTGTTATGAGCCCTTCTAGAGATTATTACCTCCCTCTCTATTGGGCTAAATAGTTAATTGTGCTAACTATATTCAGAATTGCACACACACAGAGGCACTGCAGCATGACTCCAGAGGCCGCTTGAGTCCAACACTCAGCAGATGTATCCATTTTTTCGAGTCTTTGGGAGGCCAGCTTGGCGCCGTGTGCCAAAGAAGAAACGGCCCCGCTTTTGGCTAAGAAGAGTCCACCCTTGATCTTTGTAGGGATTGTGAGGACATGAGAGCTTATCGTCTTTTAGATCCTGATCACATGATGGTCCTTTTTCGACACAGTTCAGTTTGATGAGTGTTTCACTACCTACTGATTCTTCACTCTTCCCTTCACTTTTCTCTTCATTCATCTTAAGGATATTTTCTGTGCGGAGATTGATGAGGAGGTGATAGATGTCGGTGAGGATCCTTCCCACTAATGTGTCCACTATGCCTAAGTGGGTCGTACTACAGTTTTCTGAGGCAGCGCACCTTTCCTCTATGACTTCCTCCCACTATGCATCATCCACACATCTCCCAAGTTATTAGACTTTTTTTTTTTTTTTAGTTTTTTTTTGGGTTTTTTTTCAAGGCAGTTTCTGAGGCTACTCAGTCTTTTTCAAAGGCTCGGGGGATATGGAGTTGGGGATGATTTGATGACAAACGGAGTTTCTTCTTGCTGAGAATCATACTTGGGATTTGGTATCTCTTCCTCCAGGAAGAAAAGATGGTTAGGGTAAGTGGTATACCGAACCGATCCGCAGCTAATGGGTCCATTAACAAGCATAAAGGCTTGTCTTGTGCCAAAGGGTTTTTCACAAGCGAAGGTCTTGATACTGTCAGCCTTTGCACCTGTTGCCGAGGAGGGATTTGTTCGCCTGTGTACTTGATAGTGCCTGCATACAGGGGTGGCCGTTCTACCAATATGGAGTCGTGAAGAGTGCCTTTCTAAAATGGAGATCTCAAAGAGGCCATATATATGGAGCAACAGAAGGGGATTTGTTAGGATTATCTCTGGTTTGTCAGCTATGAAGGTCTTCTTACGGTCTCAAACAAGCCCCTGGGGCTTGATTGGTATGAGAAGATGGATGATTTTTTCTATCTAACTGCGTTTTGTTTATTATCCACTACGACATACAGTGTATCTCCCGCCTGTTGGTGGGATATTGTGATAATTGTTGTATGTTGATGATCTGTTAGTTACTGGCAGGTCTTCTTCCAACCATTCGGACTGTTCAAGGGCTCTTTATACAAGTTTAGACACATGACGATTGGGGCTATTGAATTTATTTCTTGGTTTACAGATTTCTCAGACAATTCAGGGATTCAGTTGCGTCAGCAAAAGAACACCCATGATATTCTAAGCGCTTTGATATGGCTGCGTTGATTGAAAGCCAAGTCCATCTCCTGTTCAGTCTGGAGACTATTAAATCCACATGTACCACACCACTTGTGATCCTATATTGTAGAGGCAATGTGGTTGGGAGTCTCATGTACTTGACCCATACGCGCTGTATTTAATTTTGTCAGTGAGGCTGGTATCTCAGTTTGCACATCTACTCATAGTAGTCACTAGAGGGGTGCCTAAAAGAATTTGCCGCTATTTTCATGGACTTCCCTTGCCTACACACAATAGGGGCTCTACTTAGTTGGGTATAAGAGTCGATTGGGCAGGTTTTATGATGACAGGCGTTCACCTTTGGCTATCTTTTTGTCTTGGTTCTTCTCCAATTACTTGGGAGGTGTAAAAAGCTAACAGGCTATTGCACTTTTCCTCTTCAGAGGAGTAGAGTTATAGGGCCTCAGTTTTACAGGAGTAGTAGATTCTTTGGCTTCGTGAGTATTGGACAGAGTTTGGTTCCAAAAGATTCAACGATTGATATTTGGTGTGAAACCCAAGTGCAATTCACCATTTCTCTCACCTAGTTGAGCAACCAGCGACCAGCATATCGAGATACACATCCACTAAAACAATTTTCGGGGCAGCACATTCAGGGATGGAGTTCTTGCTTAGAGTACTTTCGACCAGCCGCAGGTTGCAGACATCTTTATTGAAAGCCTTTTTATCACCTCGCTCCTTGAGTGCATGGGACTTCTTGAGGGGTTTACGGAAGTTGTTCTTGGGGGGTGTTCGTGAGAACATCTTCATCTTCTTCTTCTCGTTCCTTTATAGCAGGAGTCTTTCCTTCTTTTGTCGAGATTTCATGGATAATGTACATGACGTACCTCATCAGGCATAGTTGCTGAGGAATCATCTGTGGACATGCCACTTAGATTTTGGCCCCTAGCTTCACTTGAGCGGGGTGTTTAGAGTAGGTACTTTTACCTTAGCTCTGTTCCCTCGTTATATTCTGTACTTTAGTATTATTCACCCACTATGGGCTGTGGATATTTCTTTTTATTTATTTAGATTTAGAGATATTTTAGTTATTGGGATAGTCTTCTTGATCTATGGTATTGAATAGTGCTTTCCTAGATCCTCTGGTAAAGTGACTAGATCCTTGATGTCTATCGCTCAGAAATCTATGGATTGACTAGTCTTTCCATGATTTATGCTGATCTACGACCGTGACTGGTTCTTAGATCGGTTTGTATTTTTTTTTTTTTTTCATTGCCTATATACGCCCTGGCCCATGCCATTGTATTCATTGAGTCCATAATAAGATATGATATGCTTGTCATTTTTTGCAAAGGTTTGTGTCACGTTTATTTTGCGAATACTTTCATCATTGATGTGGTGTTTGATTTAGCAGCTGTGTTCTTGCTTGTACGATGGATTATAGTTTCTTTAGACGATCCCTATAAATAAAAGTTATGGACCATAATGATTGGACCAAGCACTCGTCACTAGTATCATCCTAGGGGTTGCATTCATTATAAGGAATTAGAGATCATTAGGCATTCACTTAGCTCCATTACAAAGGACAAGGATGGTTCATTTGTATCAAACTTAAGCATCAGAGGGGATGTATTATATTCCATCACCATTCTACATAAGGTTTACGTCTAGTATTGCTCGCTACTTCACAAAGTCGTGACTAGCACAAGAGCACTTAGGGCACATGATTCACACCACACACGTAGAACTAAATTGGGTTTGGAATGTAGTTGCAACACTGAGTTATAGTAAGCCCACTGTTGTGAAAGTGGAGGTTCAATTCGACCTATTCATTTGCATTTTTTTTAAAGTTTTGATACTCTGTGGTTCTTGCAGGTCTTCTTTCATTTGGTTTATCAGCAACACAGGAAAAGTGCAACGAATCTAATGCAATACACATCGAGGGTTTCGTAAAACATTCCGAACTGCGAAACTCAATTTTGGACCTCTTGCATAGACCAGAGTGCCCATACTATAGACCAGGGTGCCCATATGCACCCCAATCCCTCTCCAGGCACCCCAGTCTTGAGAATCAAATCATATCTCTCCTTTTTAGGACCTCTACATAGTTGTTCCTACTTCCATATTATTCTTTTTATTCTATGACATAGTCCAGCAAGCTCCTTTAATCAGCCGAGTCACTTCCTCACTCTTCTTTCATATTAGGGTTTATATTTCCATTAACTTAGTTGCTTGGGTCATTTTCCATAGCTACTTATTACATTTATTTACTATATTTACATGTTGTTCTAGATTAGATTAACTATTATTACTCCACATTTTAGCTAATTTTAGTTAATCATTCTGGTGAACAGAATATTCGAATACAATTTTTCTTTGGGATTTTTCTTCATATGCCTGTCACTCGTAGTGGTCATTTCGGGTCTTTTCAATAGTGTGAGCTTCCTTCACTCGCCCATAGGGTTTCCAAACCAATTGTTGATATCCCTACTTCTGTAGCTACAACTGAGAATCCTTGGATACATCTCCCCTAGCTTCCCTCTTCATTCAAATAGAAGCCTCTGGTAGTGAAAATTCCTACGATGAAGAGACCAATATCTGACCAAGACCAATTCCAAATAAACTGTACTGGATTTTTGTCAAGCTTTGCATGATAATCCTTTTAACTCAAATCTTTCCCATATAGTCTCCATGATCATGCTGATGCATTCCTTCTAAGAATTCTACGTGATGCATTCAATACTCTATATTCACGCTCATTCTTCGGCTCCCATGGCCTTTCTCACCCACTTCTCCATTTACATTTCAGCTCCCAGATCTACTTATTCACTACCCCTCCCGCCAAATTAACCTAAGGACTCTTAATACAACAACTTAGCAAATTATGTCCTTGAGATATAAAGACTAACTTAGCTAAGATGTCAAATGTTCTATATCAGGATTCTGTAAACTCAGGAATTCATTCAGCTCCATACTGGCTACTTACCACGTGCATCCACCAAAGTGTTCTCTTTGAGACCTCTACTTCATTACTTCATACTCATTTTGCACCTACTATCTTTGCCTATCCATTTCCACCTAACTTCGTATCTCCCAAATTTTCCATTTTTAAAGGCCACGATGACCCATAAGAGCATCTTTGCACTTTTTCATGTAGCATGCCTAAACTATGCAGATGATCCATAACCATACTAGTTAACAGCAAAAATTACTGTTAACCTCGTAGTATACTACCAGATTATGCGCTGCATTAGTTTTATGAACCTACCTCATCGTACATTCACCCCCACATCTCATATCACACATAATGTCTTGATGCTAAATCTCACTACATTTCCTCTATGAACATCAAATTTAAGATCTATTATGCAACCAACTTGCACAATTTACAATGAGGATCTTCGAATGTGACTACTTAGCAGATTATGTCTTGTGACTCTACAAATATAACTCTCAAGCTCCACACCATCATCCAAGATGTGTATCAATAGTAGACAAGCTTGAGCTTTGGAGAACTTTTTCATTGAGAGTCTCTTACCACCTCTCTAGGAGAGTGTTCTCTTTTAGACCTCAAACTTCTTTAGATCTAATTTTTCACTACTCTTAAGCTTTGATGAAACCAAGCTCTTAGTTGAATATTTGGTTAAGCTTACAATACCAAGCAGTAAGCATCATCCTGCATCTAGCGCTCTTTCACAATAAGTCAACATTTTCATACCATCAACACTTAAACCTAGACACACTCAATTTACTTTCGTCTGACACAATGATCTACTACTAATGAGCTTTAATCGCAACCGCATCGACGTGCATATTCATTAAGTTTAGTCGTACTGGTCTCCATCAATATTTTGAAGGTTGACTACATTCTTGTCCCATCAATAACCTCATTATACTTCCTCCTCTCACTACATTATAGGCTATCCATCTCGATCGCAAATATCATATTCAATGAACAATTCATATGGCATGTCGTCAAACTATCTTGCTTACGTGTGTAGGACCTCTCACTATGTTTGTACCTTTCCTTGTCGGATAAGCATTCAACGGGTGTGATTTGCTTCTAATGCCTCAATTGGATTCACAGGTCCTAAGTTTATCCATCTCCATGAAATCATTTGCGTCTAAAATTCATTCATAATAATCAACCCAATTCTATCAATGGTGTGCCTCCATCTACTCCATGTATATCACATAGTACCCTCCTCTTGTCACCAAGGGATCTAATTTTTCATGGCACATATTCATCTAGTGCATTTCGGTCTTTAGAACATAAAGCACAATCTACTCCTAGTTCACTTACTCGCATACATATTACATGTGGTCTCATCACTATGTTAGTCCAACGTCAAGCAATACTAAGGTTTGTCCATTCCTAGACCAAATTACATGCATCTAGGCGCAAATCTCCACCTCATCGGTTATTCCACATAGGTGTCCATCAACTCCATGATCTAATTCACATAGGTCTTCATCACCTACACATTTTGTTACACCATGGATAGGATCATATACTCATTCACATGCACATATACTCCACTCACTTACATAACGAGTGGTCGATCTATTATACCACCACTATGTAGAGCATGGATTCATATGCCTTCATCACCACAATCATCGAGGTAAAGGACCATTTGTCCTTTACTTTCATTGGATAAATTCATTCGTCAACATTACACGCACTTGGGGGGCATACACTTATCTATTTATTCCGCCCTTAACATCAATACGTGTCATATTTGCATCATCACACTCCATTGTACACATATTAATCTTTACACACTAACATATTGACATTTCCCTATGATGCACTCTTGTGCTTCAGTTCACACTTGACTATTTAGGGTCATTGTATACACATGAATCTCACTTACTACACAATTAGACGCTACGCATCTCACACATTCCTACACATATGTGCATCTACACATATCCACATAAATATCTACATCATCTGCATTTGTATTTACACATCTTATAGGTATCCAAATCATACAAAAATACACTCACATTAACTCAATCATGTTTACTCATGGTCTCACCCATATGGCATTTTGATCGGTCCACATCACAAGCATGAGATGCTACATCTTTAAAATATAATCATATATTCACATACACATATTCTTCACTAGACCTACACAACATTTCTACAAGATATACTCTTACTCCTCACTTCTCCAACTCAGATCTGCTCACACGTACTACATGAAAAATTAGTCACTCGCATACCAAATCACTTGCATCTCCTAGATAATACATTGAACCTCATCTACACTGGTCATCATTACAATATGAAGCCTTGAAACACACCTATCACATCAATGAATTTTCTATTCCACTACTCCTGCATTATTGGCTACCACTATCGTTATATTTCATATTTCCAAACAACAATTCAGATGGTGTCGTACTTCTGTTACGGTAGGACCATCTTACTATGTGCTTAAACCTTTCCTTGTTGGACAAGCATCAAGGGTGTGAACATGAAGACTAATTTCCATAATTAGATTCATATGGACAATAATACATCTATCATCTCCATGAATCATTTACAAGATCTACAAATTATTTCATAATGTCAATAACAAGATCTCACATTCTACATGGTGTGCCTCCTACTCCATGGGGTTGGACACACTTTCCTCTTTAGTACTATGGCTAATGCATTACATGACGACTTCATCTAGTACATTCCTTTTAAATCTATAGACACATGAACCGAATCTACTCCTAATCACTGACACTTGTACAAATTCGACATGTGGATCATCACTCTATGTTAGTCCACACTTCACAAATCACTTTTTCTTGCAATTCCTACACGACATCTACAACATCTCAGCACAACATATTCAACTCATTTTATTCCACGTACTAGTGTCCAACACCTACGACTACTTCACATAGGTCTATCACACTACGACATTTTTTTACACCTTGTGTACATTGCATATACCATCATTGCATGCACATAGATGACTCCACTACGAGTGAATGACATTAATCTACTATACCACCACTATTTCACCACAGCATGGTTCATAGTCGTTCACTCACCACTGACATGGAAGGCACATTTGTCCTTCACTTTCATTGGATAGTTTATTCAATTACACAACTTGGGGTAAATTACACTAATGTCTTCCGCCTCCACAACCCTACACCTATTGTGTATCTTCCACCTAATACCATTTGAGTGACACACCTATTGGATCATACACTTAGTTGTAGGGGGGGTACCTTTGTAATTACCCAATGAAAGCACTCTAGTGCTATCAGTTCACACTTGACAACATCTTAGGGCATTTTATACACACATGAATCTCACTAGTACTACATCATTACATCTACACATCTTGTGTATTACACATACTGAACATAACCTACATCACCACATGACATCCTACATCACTATACTACATTACACATTTTACACATCACTTCTACGCGTTGCACTCACTACCCTGATGACGCACTCTAGTCTCACTGGTCCATACTGGACTATTGAGGGTATACATCACAAATGGACCACATATCACACTTACACATTCATCATTCAATCCTTTTCTCATGTGACATTCCTAGGTTATTGATATATATTTAGGCTACATCATCACTTCTTCTAGCATCATTTAGTGATATACACTTTAGGCTAAATCATCACTTTCTATTGGCATCATTTAGTGATATATGTCGTAGGCTACATCATCACTCTTTCTAGCATCATCTTGTACCATGATATACACTTTAGGATACATCACACATGTTCACATAATCATCTCTATGTCAGCATATCAGCACTACACACTCATTATAACATGTTACACACAACACATAGTTTGACCATTTCCCAATGACGCACTCTCATTTATGGTTCATTCTTGACTATTGAGGGGGCATAAACAAATGAACCTCACTACATACAATTCCATTCACTCGGGGGGCACGTGGCTCCTATCATTCACTCTACATTGCATTCCATTCCATCCATCCATAACATATTGCATATCTTGGTTGCATTTACTCTTGCTTACATTTATTTGTACATGTTCACTTTATTACACATGCTAGATAGATATCTTGTATGTCATTATCTTTATCATACACACATGCGCGTTCACTTGTTTTCTAGTTGTGATCACAGATTATACAGGTCCATTACACACAACATGGATGTTTGGTGCAATACCTATCACTAGTCCCATAACGGCTCCTGGGGCATCCACTTTCGTACACTACAGGTGTTATTGTTTCATTTTGTTCATAAAACACTACTTTATTGATGTATACATGATTTGACATACTTTTTATCTTTCTAACATGCTAATGGGTGCTTCATGTGCAACATTTTTTTGCAGGGATATTTGCTTCCATGGTTGTCTGTTACATTTTTGTATTTGCTTGTTCATTGTTTGCGGGCTTTTCCCTTTGTCTTGTGTGCACACTTGTTTGTTTGTGGCCATTATGGCCTTGAGTGTCTTGCAACATTGTGAGTGATGTCCCATGTTTGTAACCCACTTTTCATGCAGGCTACATTGTCTTCTTGTGTTTTACATTATTGCTTTGCTCTAGCTTACATTGTCTTAGCTTACATTTTGTCTTATACATGCATGTTTGTCTTTTTTGTACTAACACTTATTTTTAGCCACTTGTTTACATGTGCCTTGGTTTCTACCAAGCACATTCCCTTCCCCCTATAGGGCATAGTTTCAGCATCAGTGGTCAGGTCCTCTCTTTTGGGCCACATTCTCCTACAACGTGATGTCGCATGCACCCCAAATGAGGGGGGCATCATTTGGGTGAATTACACATATAGAGTACACAACATGGTACTGGTACAATTAACAGTTTTCAGTTTTTCGACATGGCTCATAATGGGTTACACAATGAGTGGGTTCAACAGACTAGTCTACCTAGAACTCCATAACAAGGGGATTTTACAGGAATGATTGTCCTTAGCATTCTGGGAGTAGTTACAGGTTAGAGGATAAACTAGACCTTCCTCTCTACACTACTTCAGCCAGTATGCATCAGATCAGTCCCAAAAAACACAGGCAATACAAAGATCTCTTCAGTTTTGGGAAACGGTTACAGGCTGGAGGATAAATCATACTTTCATTCCTACACTTCTTTGTCATAGTGGTGTGAGATTGCCCAAAAAACTTGCACTTCATTGACATTTAAGGATCCTTTCTACACCCTTTTTCTCATCACGATCAGGTGCACATGTTCCTTTTTCACATTTTCATACATTTTCATTACATGATTTTTACATATATACATGCATTTTTACACATTTTTACACATATACATGTGTATTTGACTACTTGATCATCTTCTCTTTTGCAGTCCATGTTCGTATGGGAAGAAAGTAGTCAACATCAACAACAACATTGACACCAGGTACATCACACACATTGTTTCGATACATAACATGTAGGTACATCACATCATTGGAAGCATCTACACATGTTTTTTGCCCTAGGTTCACTCTCATCACTTTTTTACACTTTTTCATCTTTAGTCTCCACGCTTCATCTTTTTTCACTTCCACAATTTGTCTAGTCCCTTCGACACACTTTCTACATCAATCTTACATGGATATCAGGTACACATCTCTATCTACTTTATGTTACCGAGCATTTCACTCACCAACATAAAGTGGGGGAAAATGTAGACACAAAATCACACACTTTGGGTAATTATCTAGTCCTGATTACATACTACTATTCATATGATTCCTAAGTAAGAAAAAAGTACTATTAACCCATGTCTTTGGCCATCTTGCTTTGCTTTCTATTTACTACTTTTATCTTACACCCATACTTTCCTAGTCTGTACTTTTCATACTACATTTTTTTATTTCTGACTGGACACTAGCCCCAGCCAAGATGCCAACCCATGTAGGCCCTTGTCCCCTCTGGGTGCCCTGATCCTCTTTGTACTTTACTCTCACTTTTTGGGTCCTTTCTAGCCATTTGAGCATTTTATATTTTTGGTAGTCATCCTTTTCGGGTTAATTATGAAATTCAAGAAAGGTAATCATATAAATATAAAGTTATGTGATCATAATAAAGGACCAATCTCTAAGAATTAGTTATCATCACTTAAGGTTACATCCATCAAAGCATCTATAGAGCTCCATTTGCATCCATCTAGCTCCATCACAAGGGACACTAGGTTAGTTTTTCTACATCACACTTTATAGGAGGGGAGTTTATTCTATTCCATGCACGCATTACTTACATTCTACTTCTAGTTATTTTCTTACTATCCAAGTGCGACACGCACAAGAGCACCTAGGGCACAATTCCACACACACACACACACACAACAACTACATTAGGTCTGAGATGTAGTGTAACACTCAGTTATAAGTCCATTGTTGGCAACTGAGGATAGTCTTAACCCCTTCATTGCATCTTTCTTTTTTAGGGTTTGATGTCTTTTGAGGGTTTTGCAGGTTCATTTCTTCATTGCAGGTTTACCAGGTGACATCTCAACGATCTTGGTGCGAATCAACACATGACATGAAGTGAAGGATGAAACATTGTGAACATTTCCAATTTCACCTTGAAGGAGGTTTCTTAGATTTACACCCAACCCAGATAGGTCCAGGCACCTCACGGCACCCCTGATCCCTTCCTAGGTGCCCAGTCCAGCCATAATCCTCTAGATTTTTTTTGATTTTCCATCAAGCTCGATGTTATGATTCCTAGTCCTTGTTCAGTTTTCCAGTCTATGAACACAGTCCCATAACTTTATTACGAAATCAGCTAAGGATTCTTATCCTCTCTTTGCACCTTAGGGTTTCATACATTTTCATTAGCTTAGTTGCTTTGGGTATTTTTGTAATTTTATTATTATTTATTTACTTTACTGCTCTATGCACTTTCAGATTAGGCTTAAGACTATATTACATTTTAGTTTAATCACATATCATCTAATCCATTTTCTAAAGGATTAGTGCCAATGACCTAGGATAACAAGCACCTGTTTAAAAATCCTTGGATTCTAAATGAATATGATAGATCAGATCCCATTTGGGAAACATACCTTGATAGTCCTGAATAATGTTTGATTGATTGAATTTTCTCAACATCAGGCTATATTGGGTGAAAAAATTTTCCCCTATACAACAATTGGAGTAGAGTCCTAATAATCTGACCTAGGCTAACACATGTTCATTAGAGGGTCACATACAAAGACTTGGGTATGGAGAATCAACATATACACTAGCCACAGACTCAGAATTTGTACAGAATGGTTTAGTGAAATCCTCAACAAATGGTAATGTTCTAGGGGCAATCATAATCATTTTTATCATCAAGTTTAACACATAAGTCTTTAGATAATTTTATAGTTACAGAGACATAACCTCCAACTTAGGAGAATGTGAACATTGAAATCACCTTCAATTTCACTTAGTTCAATTGGAATTTTAAATTTGAAACAAATCAAAAGGAAGAAAAAGTGATTAGGAACAAATTATGTAATGATATGGTAGAGTATTTATAATGGTGTGAGGATTTGCTTATAAAAAACTCGTGTGAAGGATTTAACACTAGACAATTGTCCCCAACAATGACTTAAAGTTGGCATGAGATCACCCAAAAAAACTCACACTTGGTGTGAGATCACCCAAAAAAATCACTCTTGGCATGAGATTTACCCAAAAAACTTGGCACTCTTCACAACATTTAGGATAATTTTTTCTATCCCTTTACACTCTTTTACATCAGGTGCACACTTTCCTTTTATCATTTTGACAGTGTATATGTTTATTTTGTACTATGATTTATCATATACAAGACTTTGACTACTTCTTTCAAGGGGTTCTTTTTGCAGGTCCATCCTTAATACCAACAATAAAACCAAGTCACAACAATAGGTAAAACACGTACAACACATAATGCTTCACCCCTAGGGTCACTTTCTTTCCCAGTTTCTATGATTTTTATCATTCCACATTTCACTTGTCACTTGAAGATATGCTATTCGCATCGAATCTATAAGGTTCATAAGGTACACATCTCTGGTAATACTTTATGTTATGAAATTCACTCAAATAAAGTGGGGGAAAATGTAGACACAAAATCATGCACTTGGGTACATTTCTAGGTCTTAAAAGCATACTAGCATTCATATGATTCCTAAGTAAGAAAACTAGTGATTGATGACTATCTTTAGCTTCTTTTCATTGTTTCGAGGAGGATTCTATTTGGTATTTTACACCCTATGAACCCAGTCGGGATTTTAACTTATTTATCTTTTATGGCTTCAGACACCAGCACCTTAGACAAGGGTAGCCTAGGGCCCTTGACCCTTTGGGTGGGTTTTCATTGACCTTTACTCACTCCTTTTTTTTCTATTTTATCTTTTGGGAATCTTTTTCACTTATGGGTTAGGCCTTCTAGTTGTTAATTATAAAATTCAAACAAGGGAATCATATATATACATAGTTATGTGTTCAAAATAAGGACCAAGAACTAATCATTACTATCATCACCTAAGATTGCGTCCAAAAGGTATTCTAAAGCATCAAAGCATCCATTTAATTATCATCAAGGGACAAGGGACTGCATTTTCTGCATACACATGCATAGGAAGGGGAAGTTCATTATTCCATTACACATTTTTTGGATTACATTGTGTACATTTAGCTATAGTAACCCATTATCAAGTGCACTTGCACAAGGTCATCCTAGGGCACAATTTCTACACACATTTACCAAAACTACATGGAGTCTGAGATGTAGTGCATAAATACTTGAGTTCCTAAGGGGAAAGCTCTTTTGTGAGCCACCTGGAGTTATATTAAGAGAGTCCCCATTCTACATAGGGTGTTTAGCAAGGAAGATGTAAGGATATTTGTGGGCTTTTAGGGATTTTAAATGAAAGGTTATAGGTACCAACTTGTTTGAATCAAGAACTTGATACCAGGGATGATAAATAAAAATATTTGTAGAAACTTGGTGTGACAAAGTTTCAAATTGGATGCACCAGGCACCAAAAGTGTAAGACAGGACTTGAAATCATTAGAAGTCTTGATTTGTTCAATTGAGCTGCAAGAATTCTAGTGAAACTCAATAGCTTATTCATGGCATCTGAGGAGCTTTATATGCATGAGGAACCTTTTTAAAAAGTGATAATCAATTCTTTGAGACTATAACCATGTATTTTAGATTCACAAGAAGTAGATATATCTTTTATTCTATCACTTGCATTAGGGGAGGTTTCATATCCAAATTGATATTTATTGATTTGTCAATATTAAAGATGTCATTTTGTTTTAGGTTACAAGATTGATTACAAAGCCTATACTGTTGGAATTATTCATACTTTTATTTATTTTTGAATCAGGGTGCAGAATTTAACAATAGTATATAAGATTTGTTTGGTGTAAGAGTTTGTCATCATGTGTACGCAAGATATGAAGTTACAGAAATGCAATCTTGGAATAGATGTTCAATATGATCTATCAAATAATGGGATCCAAATGGGATATTCTATGTATAATTTGTCTTTCAATGAAATATTCAAAGTTTACAATCATGAATCTATGGCAATAATCAAATCATACCAACAATGATTTGTGAAAATGGAATGACCAAGTTTTATAGGATTCATAATTAAAATAATGCTTAAATGAAAATTCAACTTAGGATGTAATCTATCCGGATGATCCATATTGTAATTACAAGTTAATGCATCTAACATGAGAGGAAGTGAACCTTAACATAATTGGTGCAAACATCTTAGCAATCATAATTTAACTACAATTTGGAATAAATTTCAAGTGATTGCTAAGCAAATTCATTTCAACACTATTAAGTACTTGAATTACCCTTCAAGTATCCTCTAGAATTAATGTAGACTTCCTAGACCTAAAACAAATCATTATAAGATTGTGCTTCAGAACAATTTGATCAAATAACATGATCTTATTACAATGTGTACAACACATAGTATTTTCCTATCATTATTGACATGAGCAGGTGATATGGAAAATATTAAATTGATATACTGCTCTAACAAGGATGATTTACAGGGGCAAAAACATGGTATTTGAACTATAAATTCTTCTCAACTCAGATCTTGTAAGAAATAGTGATACAAACTTGTTCTACACAATTGAAACATGTAACTTGATTGTACATTCCTTTTATCTTCTTATTCTCTTACTCAAATTATACAGGAGTGACATACCATTATGATTTGAAATTGGGACTGTATTCAACACAGAAACCTTAATAAAATTAAGACTTGGAAAAGCCTCCCAAAAGATGGGATAAAACTCAATTTTCCTGGATGAAGTAAACTTACCGATTAAAAGACTATGCAAAAGACAGGATCTTGTGAGACAAAACTTACAACAACTTGACCTTCTTATAGCATTTGTGTGTATTCAATAATTGTAACATGGCATTATTTTGTAGTGTCAAAATTGGTGCAAGTAGGATAATCTCTGGAGAAAGTGACTCACTTAACCTAGTCCCTATCTCAAAGTAGAATTCATGGAATCTATGTTTGCTACCCTAATGATTTCCAAGGAGACTATTTGTAGACAGAATGCATATTGAGAAGTTACGCTACTTTTGAAGTGAAGATGATGCACTGTTGAACTACCACAATTCTAAGGAGTGAACCTAATAGGGAGATGCAATATCTAAAGAGATCAATTAGATTTGGAAATTACCTTTTTGACATCATTTGATTTATATTTATAAAACATGCTAACATCAATTAAGAAGAATGTTGGATGTTTGTAGATGAGATATAAAATTCACGTTTAATATATTGCAAAAGCATTATCTCACTGTAGCTTAATTCAAGAGAAATGATGTGGGTGTTTAATTGCAAAGACTAAACAAGGAAAGATAACACCATTTCCATCCATTAGCCAAGGTTCTAAGTCTAGGAATGTAACATTAAGATAGAAGCTTAAAAGAATGCTTAACTAGTATGAAAACAATGCAAAATCTAACTAAACATGCCTACTAATATGCTTGAATTACCTAACATGGGCCTAAATAGACCTAAGAGGGAAATCAAATGGTTATGGTTGCTACTCCAAACAATGGTGAAATGGCCTCTCCAAATGACTACTTAAGTCATTTTAGATATCCATCTACTAACCTCATTGAATGCTTTAAGCAAGGATTAAAATTGGTTATATATCATATGTATTATATGAGATGCAAATCAAAGCATGGTGTAAAGTATAAAGGAATGAGGTGCACTCTTTTTATAGTTTTCCTTTTGGGAGAAACTTGTATTTTGGTGCATGTGGGACTAAAAGCCCCAAATTAGATTAGAATTGCTAATCATGATTAGGCCTTGCTAATCACAATTAGTGAATTACCAAGTGATTAAGAGGTGTGGAGCCTTAATCAACCACTTAGGGTCAACTAGGAGGCTAGGATAAGCTTTTGAAGCTTGTTGAGATGTTGTGGAGGTGAATGGGGTGATTTTGAGTGGTTGGAAGAGGGGTTTGAGTCAATACTAGGGTATATTGACCAAATCAAGGGCAAAATAGGCTTAATTAGCTTATAATCACTAATTGTCTGTTTTGAAGAGGATTTTGACTTACGATTCGTCATAAAGTGGCATCCTGAATGTGAAAGAGGTTTGGTGATCAACGAAGTGCTTGTTAACCAACCAAAGTGGCAAGAAATGTTAGTTAATTAGTAAAAAGCACTAATTATAATGGAATTGGGAAGAATAAGAGTGATTTGTGTGTTTTGGCAATAAGATTGCAAAAGCAGAATTTAGGTGTCTACATTTGCCCCTGTTTGAGGTGAAGTTAGTGACTTCACTTCAAACATAGTAGACAAGCATAAACAAGTAAATTTTTGAAGAAAAATTAGCAGGAATGAAGGATGCCCCCTCGAGTGTCGATGGGGTGATAGAAGAAGTCAATCGACGATCGAAAATATGATTTGAAATGGATAGAAGAAAATGGGTCAGAACGGGCGTGAAACCCTTAGGTATTGAGAAGGAATAAGGATAGGGATAAACGTGGTTGTTTATTGCCCTAGGTGATTTTTAGGAAGAAAAATTAGTAATGGTAATAAATGATAATGGAGAAGAAATGATTAATGGAGAAATATAGGACAAGCCCAATCTTTGCATCCAACCTTTCCATAAGCAACCTGTTTATATCATTTTTCCCCTAGGTCTACATCATCAGCCTTTATTGAAAATAAACAAAAGTGTAAGATAACATGAAAAGCTAAATTACTAACAATTGTTTACTGCTAAAAATACGTAACTCCATGCAACATACATTATGCAATGCAATACGAGAAAGTAAAATGATATTTAGCTCCATGCAACATACATTATGCAATGCAATACGAGAAAGTAAACCAACTAACCTAACAGAGAAACTAAGTACAATCACACGTACTCAAACAAACAACGTGTAAGACAGTTGCACCAATGTTTTTGTTATCAAGCTGCAGTTCCCGAATGTTCGTGTTGTAACGACAAGGGTTAAAAATGATACCCCGAGCAATAACACATGCAAGGGGAATAACAGAGGACACAAGTAGTCCCATGGAAAAACCTTCATGCACTACGACACAGTCTCTGGCAACTCACTGTTGCACGGGAGTACCGACATAGTATGCAGCCGAGCTTTTGTTAATGGAGGTAGATCACGATGATCCACAAGTCATTTGAGACCAGAACAAGCAAGAACCATAGAAAGATGCTTTTGTAAGACATATTTCAATGTTCGAGGATGATGCAATTGACACAGGTTTTAGCTGCATATATGTTGTTTACCATTTTTTTGTAAAATTTTAAATTTTTACAATTTTTTGGATTTTTAATAATTTTAACATTTTTTGTTGCTATTTTTATTTTTTGAATTTTTTTTTTTAATTTTTTTTTTTTTACAGAAGAAAATATTATAGAAGAAATAACGAAGTCGTGAGACAATGTTAAAAGTGACCGCAAGGCAAAAAAAATGCCCCGGGTAGTAGAAAAGGTCATCGAGAAGCAAAAATATGCCCCAACGTAGTAAAAATGTGCCAAAAATAATTATTTTTAAAAAATAATCATCGTGGCCAGTGTTAGAGGAATTTTAGAAGATACACGATGGTCTCGAGGCACTTTGGGAGCGAGAAACACACCACGGGAGGTAGAAATGAGCATATAAGCCACCGCGGCAAGTTATTTTACCACATTTGCTTATCATTTGACTACTGAATTGAGCTCTGACCTACGGAGGAAATGGCGAGGATAGTGAATTGAAGGCACTGTGCAGACCTTGTGAGGGACTACCTGAGACTTCCAGCGGATGGACCACAGGTACACAATTCTCCCCTTTTTACCCTGACAGTTCAATTTTTGAATTTTTAACAGAAAATATGCATTTTTAGGTTAAATTTAGGGCAAAACTGGGGGGGAGGGTGCCTATGTTAGTTGTGCGTTATGTATTTTTTTTTCTTGCCAGCATGGGTTTGGGTGCCTGTGCTGAGCAACTTATTGGATTTTGTGAATTTTGTGTGCCAGCATGGGCGCCTGGGCACCTATGTTGAGCTTTTTTTTTTTTTTTTAGTTTAGTTGGCTAGCATGGGTGCCTGTGTGCCTGTGCTGGGCACCTGTGTTGAGCTTTTTTTTGGGTCAGTTTTTTTTGAATTTTGTTGGCCAACATGGGCACCTGGGTGCCTGTGCTGACCTCCTTTGCTGAGTTTTTTTTGGATTTTGTTGGCCAGCATGGGCACTAGGCACCTGTGCTGAGCCAGTTTTTGATTTTTTTGATTTTTTGGCCAGCATGGGCACCTGGGTGCCAGTACTGAGCCACTTTTTGAATTTTTTTATTTTGGCCAACATGGGCAGGTAGCATGGGTGCCTAGGCATGCACTTTTCTTGTGGGGCCTGAGCCTTTTTGGATTTTTTTGCATTTTTTGAGGCCAGCATGGGTGCACCTGGGCGCCTGTGCTGAGCCACTTTGGCATTTTTTTTTTGGCTAGCATGGGCACCTTTTGGTTTTGGGCATTTTGGTTGCCAGCATGGGCACCTGGCCTGGCTGAGCCACTTTGGGGTATTTTTGCATTTTTAGGGCAGCATGGGTGCCTGGGCGCTGTGCTGAGCCGCTTTGTGATTTTTTTATTTTTTGGCTTAGCATGGGCACCTGTGTTGGCCAGTTTTTTTTTTTTGCGTGTGAGCGCATGGGCACCCATGCTAAGAGAGCATGACACTGGTGCACACACAGAGGGGGCGCTTACGCATGAAAGATAATTTTAAAACTACTTTTAGGCCAAAAAATTAGTTTTTAGCAAACCCCCACGTAGAAGAAAAAGGTGAACCATATAGAGAAATTTAATGATGAAATAGAAGAATAACACACTAAACTTAGACCTTTTTAGAAGAAATTGCATGGTAGAATAGAAAAATAGACTTAAAAATTGACTTAACTTGGCTCTGCAGCTGTATTTAGACACTAGGGACATGGGAGTGACATGCACGACTTCAGACTTTTGAGGCGATGCTTGGACGTTAGACCGGATTTTCCTAGAGATCACCTTGAAGGTGACATGTTTATCCTACATAGCTCACATGCCCCATATCTCTTTTGATCATAGTTTACTCACAACCTTAGCTGAGAGATGGCGTAGTGAGAGTCAGACCTTCCGACTTACGACTGGTGAGATGAGCGTGACACTAGAGGATGTTTGGCGGATCCTGCGAGTTCCGATCCAGGGCCATTTGATTACCTATGATGGTCACTCAGACCGAGTTGAGCATTATATAGCCATGATATTTGGATTCAATGACATTCCCCACCGAGGTATGACAGTTGTGGTTAGGAGATGCATGGCCGTCACGTGGCTAGGATGGCCGTCCCTGTATACTTATTAGCTCTTGTCAATGGCGTGTTGCCAGCTGACAAGATCGGTGCTCGATTCTGCCTAGGTCTCATTAGAGTGATCCACGACCTACTTCAGGGAGAGTCTACTACTGGGGTCAGTGTATACTGGCTCACTTATATTCTGATTTACATTTGATATCCTATCATGGTCAGAGGACACTGGGCCCTGCTACTTTGTTACAGATCTGGGCTTGGGACCATATTGCCATTGGACATCCTTTAGGAGCATTGAGAGCTCGGGTTCTTGGAGAGCCTTCTCTCATGGGATGGGTTCCTGATGGAGATGATATTCATAGCCACAAGGGGGACACAGATTACTTCCGGTGAGCATTTGACGAGCTACAACCCCACATGATCACATGGTGACCATACAGGCTATATCAGTGGCCACAGGATGCAGATGAGTTGGGGACAACTGTAGTAGACCACTTTATTATTGGGAGCAGGAGCCACGTCTTAGAGTGGTATAGGGTGGACCAGGTTCAACGTCAGCTTGGTCTTATCCAGGGGATTCCTGGTGATGAGATGTGGTACGCATGCCGCTACAGAGAGATTTTTGATATGGGACCCAGATTAGGTTGGACTGAGCCCTTGTGAGCTTTTCACAGGTAGTCTCATAGCCTTGGGTACAACGGGCACAGATAGTAGATCCAGGTACTACACCAGACTATGCAAGGTGGTATGCACTAGTGCTGCCATGTCGATTGTCTATTCCTTAGGAGATATTGATCACAACGGAGCATGATGATCAGGATCCAGATCCACCGGTAGAGGCACAAACATAGAGATAGGTAGTACCATACATGGGGGTACTAGTGCAGGATCCAGTGCAGGGACCTTTATCACCCCCTCACATGAGTCCATGACATAGTCCACCAGGAGGTGGAGGAGATGACTGACATGATGAGGATATGGAGGAGGACCTTCCAGACATTCAGGATACACAGGATGCACATGCTATGCATGATATAGAGGATATGCAGGATATACAGGATGATACATAAGGATGTGCAGGATATAGATACAGATGCATATGTGATATAGGATACACAGGATACTTGATACACAGGTGATGTGCAGTGATACAGCAAGTATACCAGATACATAGGTGACACACATGTTTCAGATGGTAGTTGAGAGGGATCAGATGGTATGTGAGAGGATCAGGCCCTTACAGATGGGGATCAAGATGCTTGTGATAGAGCTATGCCAGGCCAAGACTAAGTGAGATCAGACCTTTTTAGAGTGAGATCAAGTGATGGTAGATAGCCTACAACTCACAGAAGAGATCAGATCAGGCTATAGTAGGCCCTAGAGTGAGATCAAAGAGGGCAGAGTGAGGATCAGCTGTAGAGATAGATCAGAGATCAGAGTGACCATCAGGATAGCAGAGTGAGATATAGCTACAGATAGAGTGAGACCAACTATAGGTAGATAGCGAGATACAACTATATAGAGAGTGAGATCATATAGCAGAGTGGTCATAGCTAAAGATAGAGCTAGATAGCATTAGGGAAGAGCATGATACACTGCAACAGGAAGACATGTTCTTGGGGATGTAGATGATGATTTGGCACAATGCTATTGTATCATGTGAGGCCACTTATTATAAGATTCAGTACTACGCGGTTTCTCTGACTGAGTAGAGAGTTCCTGAGTATAGTCATATAGCAGGCAACAGGTCACGATCTAGATCCCATAGACCATCCCAATCAGTGCGATCTAGAAGGGTCCTCCAAGACAGGTGGCTTCAGAGCAGTATGGGTCAGTTCAGCCTGGGTTAGCTTAGCCTGATGCAGTTCAGCCTAATGCAGCTCCTTTTACTCGTTCAACACCTCAAATGCCCCCTAGCAATCTTCTTGGACTGGGCAACCCCGACATGGGTGAGAGTCATGGTTGACTATTACTTTCTTTTTGGTGTACCACCTCATGATGAAGGCATACTTTTATATGTATTACTTTATTTTTGGTGTACCACCTCGTGATGAAGGCATACTTTTATACGGATATATGATATTGTTTTTTATCATGCCTCCATGTGATGAAGGCACTTTTTTTGTTAGATATGATGACTTGTTATATCATGTATATGGACATTTATATTTTTGATGATATATATGATGATAGATGGATTACCGATGTATCACATGTTGTATGAGATATCATGCTTAATTTGTTTCTTTATGTTTGTATCACCTGTTAGATTATGAGATAGCCTTAGCTGATATCATATTGTACGTTAATGAGATACTTTGAGTAAAACATGTTTATATTTTTGATATTGGTTTGGGGGAGATAGATTTGTGATCATGCGCAACCCCTCTTACCCCATTGGTGATACGATACTTAATGATTAGCTTTTAGTATACATGCGTGATGTATACTTAGCATATTTTTTTATATATGATGTATAAATGTGATGGATATATGTGATATGATGATGAAATGATAACACAATGTACAAGTAAAAATTAATAAGCACAAGTTTAAACAAATATAATCAAAGCAACACATTTATTTACAAGTATGCAATACAAAATGGACTCAATGCAATACACTACAGACTAAAGTGATAATCAATCTAAGTAAGCAAGTGAATTCCAATTTCAAGCATACAATATGAAAAAGAAATGCAACTAAAACCATACAAACCAACAACTAAAAGTAAGCAAACTACTACTTTGTTTTTGTGGGACAGTTTTGGGACGTTTTTCACTTTTTTTGGTTTTATCTCTAAGACAATTTTCTATTGTTTTGGAGTTTTCTATGAAACATATTTGAATGTTTTTTTTTTTCAAGGAACATATCTGTATGTTTTGGGTTTTTCTAAAATTTATACGAATGTTTTTTACGTTTCTCAACAGTTTTCCAAAGCAAACATGTAAGGAAATAAAGAAACGTGGATGCTCCCAGCATTAGATGGGATGTACAAGGGCAAGAATGCCACATGGTATATGCCAGAAGTGACACTGTGAAGTTTCCCCCAACATGAGATGGGTTCATTCAATGTTAAATTCTCCACACTCAAAAGGTTAGATTAGCTGGATCAGGGCAAAGAAGGATAGGCTCACAAGGGACTCAGACGAAGGTAAAGATCAACTTAGGACAAAGTTGTCATACTCTTAAACCTGAAACTGCTTGTGAACAACGGACCCTCCCTTGGTGCCGAAAGCCAGTTTTCACCAAAGGACTTGTCTAGAGTGCCACCATTGCATGGTTTTCACTATTGGATGTACCTGTTTATTTATCTTTATCTTTTTCTGTTTTTATACTTTTCTTGGTATTCTGTAGAGACCCCATACTTAAGCATAGAAGTGCTTAAGATGCATTGCATTCATGGGTTCTCGAAGCTCTTGGCCATCTGAATAGGCCAGCTTATATACACTTGAACCAAACTTGACAACCACAATGTATGGTCCTAGCCAGTTGGGCTCAAATTTCCCTTTCTTTTCTCGATCTTTATTGGTGTTCTTCTTATTCTCTTTCAACACCATGTCTCCTACCTCAAACTGATGAGGTATGACCTTCTTGTTGTAGCTTCCTCCACACTCAATCATGATACACTTTTAGGTGATTGAGGGCACAAAGGCATTTCTCATCCAATAGCTCCAACTCTTCCAGTCGGGCTACTCTATAGTCCTCCTCTTCATTCAGGTAATCCCTTAGCTCGATACACAAAGAAGGGATCTCGATCTCTAAAGGTAAGATGACTTCTGAACCGAATACTAAAGAATATGGAGTTGCACCTGTAGGAGTGTGGATAGAAGTTCTGAATGCCCAGAGGGCAGGGTGAATTTGCAGATGCCAGTTACGGCCTGTGGTATTCACCATTTTCTCCATAATGTGAATTAAGGTTTTGTTGGAAGCTTCGGCCTACCCATTACCTTGAGGGTAATAAGGGGTTGAAAACTTAAGGGAAATTTGAAAGCGTTTGCAGAGTGCTTTCACATTTTTATTCTTGAATGACTTACCATTATCAGTGATAATAGAAGAAGGGATACCATATCTGCAGATGATATGATTCATTATAAACTTAGAAATTTGGGGACCTTCTGTATAGGTTAGAGGAACAACCTCTACCCATTTTGTAAAGTACTCAGTGGCCATTATAATGAACTTGTGGCCATCTGAGGAGACAGGATTAAGTTTCCCTATTAGATCGAGACCCCACTTTGAGAATGGCCAGGGTGTCATGATTGGTTGCAAGGATTGTGCCGGTGCATGTATCAAATTGTCATACTTTTGACAATCCACACACTTCTTCACATGTTGACAACAGTCATGCTCCATGGTAGGCCAATAGTAGCCTACTCTGAGTATCTTCTTTGCAAGGATGATCCCATTAGTATGAGCTCCACAAATTCCCTCATGCACCTCCTTGATTGCTTGGATAGATTCGTCAGAATTTAAACAACGCAACAGATTCCCATCATAGTCTCAGTGGAAGAGGGTGCCCCTAAGTAGGGTATAATGGGCTATACGCTGGATGAGGTTGCATTTTTCAGCATAGGAAATGTTCATAGGGAAGGTTCCATCATGGAGATAATTAAATATTTCAGCGTACCATGGTGAAAAGGGACCAACAACTTCACACACTAAACAAGAGTCTGGTATGTCATATGTTGTTGTTCTTAGATTTTCAACAAAGAATGGCATATCATTGTTCTCTGGCGGAATGCTCAACATAGATCCTACCATAGCCATGGCATCTTCCACTCTATTATGAGCTCTTGGTATTTTCTCAAATGTTATCTGCTCAAAGAATTCTTTCAAGGAATCGACCATTCTTTTATATGGAAGTAACTTTTCATCTTTAACCTTATATTCATCTGTGACCTGTTTGATAATAAGCATTGAATCACCAATGCATTTTACTTGTTTGATATCCCATTTGATGGCTAGCTTCATTCCTGTAATGAGAGCTTCATATTCCACTATATTGTTTGTGCAAGGGAATCCAATTCAAAATGCCTACAGAATCAAGTCTCCCATGGGAGTGATTAGCACAACTCCGACACCTGAACCATGAAAGGTAAAAGAGCCATCAAAGTACAATTTCCAAACTGTAGATTCTTCGAGGTACATAATGGATGCATCTGGTAGTTCTAGACTCAAGGGTTCAGTACCTGGTAGTGGAGCTTCTGCCAGTTGATCTGCTAACACCTGTCCTTTTACTGACTTTTGATGAACGTATTCAATGTCAAACTCACTTAATAAGATGATCCAATTAGCCATCTTTCCGGTTAATGCTGGTTTGGACAATAAATACTTTAGAGGGTCGACCTTTGAAATAAGCTTGATTTTATTGTTAAGCATATAGTGACGTAGCTTCTGGAAAGAAAACACCATGGCTAGGAAAGCTTTCTCGATTTGTGGATAATTTAGCTCATATGCTACCAATGTCCTGCTCAAATAGTATACAACCTTTTCTCTCTGTTCTTTGTCATACTGGGCCAACAGTGCCCCAATTGCAAAATGTGTAGCAGAGATATAAAGTAACAAGGGTTCTCCTACCATGGGTGGCATGAGAACAGGGGGTTTGGCCAAGTATTCTTTTAGCAAAGCAAACACTTGTTGTTGTTCTGGTCCCCAGTTGAAATTAACATCCTTCTTAAGAAGATGTGTAAATGTATGACACTTGTCTGCTAGCTGTGAAATAAACCTTCTGATGGCCTGAATTTTCCCTTGTAAGCTACGCAGTTGTCTAATATTCTTAGGGGAGGCATTTCTGTGATAGTTGTGACCTTTGCAGGGTCCACTTCTATTCCTCTCCTTGACACAATGAATCCTAGTAATTTCCCAGATAGCACACCGAAGACACACTTCTTTGGGTTAAGTCAGACTTTGTAATCCCTTAGGCACTGAAAGATACACCATTAAATTTTCTGGGTGTTCCTCACGGGTTCTAGATTTATCCAGTATATCATCTACGTAATCTTCCATGATATCACTTAATATATCATGAAAGATTACAACCATCACCCTTTGATATGTAGCACCTGCATTTTTAAGGCCGAAAGGCATGACTTGGTAACAAAACATCCCCCATGGGGTTGTGAAAGCCATCTTGTGTTGATCTTCTTCCACAATCTTTATCTGATTATAACCTGAGAAGCCATCCATGAGTGAAAGCATCTCATAACCTACTGTAGAATCAACAATCATGTCGATGTTTGGAAGAGGAAAATCATCCTTAGGACAAGCTTTGTTTATATCCCTGAAATCAGTACACACTCTAATACCAACTGGCTTCTTTTGAACTGGGACCACATTGGAGATCCTCTTTGAGTAGTCAATAGGCTTGATGAAGCTTACTTCTAGTAATCTTTCTAGCTCTACCTTTACCAATAAAGTGACGTGAGGATGCATCTTTCAGAGCTTTTGTTTGATGGGCTTGGCATCTGGGTGCACAACAAGGTTGTGTACCACTAATGTAGGATCAAGTCCTGACATGTCAGCATAAGACCACGAAAAGATGTCTGCATACTCTCTTAAGAGTCCTGTGAATGTATTTTGTTCTTTGGCTGAGAGAGAAGCTCCCAAATTAACTATCCACAATAGTTCCTCTGTGCCGATATTAATATCTATTGTATCTTCCACTAATAACTTTGATTCATCCCCCATGCATGTAGGATCAGGAGGGAGATTGAGATCCTCCTCTATCAAAGGTGGTTCAGGGAGCTCTTCATCTTGAAGTGGGTACATTATCTTTTCCATAGGTTGTTCTGCTTGTTTTTCCACAAGCGCCTCAAAGAGGTTTTCGCTATAGGACTTCCCCTTTTTATTTCCACAAGGATTTTCTTTGGAACTTTTTCCCTTGCTCACTTTTTTACTTAAATGCCCACACAACTCTACCTCCTCTCCAAAGTATGCACATGCATTAAGCTGAATGGAGAACCCCTTCTTGTGATCATTTCTTGGAATGTTGTCTCTGATTCCCAGGAACTCACCAATGGCCTCATCATTCTGAAACACATCAATAGGTACGTGTTGTTGTTGATCCCAATTCACAAGTGATGGGTAAGTGAGGGTTAATGGTTGAGTTATAGGGGATATGGTGGGTATAACAGGGGTTATAGTAAGGATAGCCATATTGGCGAATAGGTTCGTAGAGGCAAGGTCTTCATAAAGACTACATCGGGAATCTGTTTCACTTTCATTTCCGGAAAAACTATCCTCACTCTCAGAAGAGGCATACTCATCATCTGAAGAGTGAGACTCATATAAATGGATGCCTATACCTGACTTACCTACTATACGATGAGGTATTGCAAGAGCCTCTAATGGGCCTTGTTCTTGGTGGCCGCAACCACATCCTTTATACCTCATGGTAAGCATTATTCGATTAGGAATGGGATACTTAGGTGATTTATAACATGTAGCCATGTCATCATCATTAGGATGGAAACACAATGTCCATAAGAAACTTTTCATCTTCTAGCAAGCCATCAGGAGTAAAATTCTTGAAAGGGAAAGTCTCTCTTGATCTATGAATTTTGAAACATGGCCTACCATGTGCTTGGGCTAATAGCAGCCCGTTGTGAAACATTAGGGCCTATTGTAGATTATACTCTCCACAACCGCTTGGTTTGACCTTCATCTCCCATGTAGCAAAAGGAGTTTCTGAGGTGGAAGCACCATTGTCATTGATAGACAAGGTATCTGGATCCACTCATGAAGCGAGGGCCTCTGACTGAATAGGAATAACAATCTCTGTAGATGGACACTCATAGATTGTAGGAAAAAATCCCGACAATGCTCTACAATGAGAAAATGGTTGGGGGTCCCCCTGTATGGTAAGTGTTTGTCCCTCATATTGCAACTTTAAACACTGATGATATGTTGATGGCACAACCTGCATGGCATGAATCCATGGGCGACCGAGCAAGATATTGTAAGGGAGTTCCAGGTCCAAGACATGGAACTTCGTATCATGTGTTATGGGACCCACTTCTAATGAGAAAGTGATCATTCCAGCTGATTGTCATTCTTCATTGTCATATGCCTTAATGGTGATGACCTTTGTTTCCAGATCAGCTTCTGTGCAGCCTAGTTGGTGGACTAGTTTGAGAGTACATATGTTAAGACCCGATCCACCATCCACAAGCACTCTCTTAACCTTCTTACATTTGATGATAACCTCAATATGCAAGGGTAGGTTATGTGAAGGATCTTCAACTAAGGCTTCTGTAGTGCTGAAGGTTATATGTTCCAAAGGAACAAGTTGTGCTACCATGGCTTGTAAATGTGTTGGGTCAACATCAATGGATACTCCTGATCCCTATAAGGTTTTGTAAAGTATATCCTTATGGACGCTAGAGATCTTTAGAAGATCTAAGATGGAAATCTTAGCCGTATAGTCTTTTCTAGTTGATCTAACACATCATAGTGACTCTCTTGAGGAGGAGGGGGAGTAGGTTCAGAATTTATAATGAGGCAAGCCCATCATGTTGCCACAACACACTCTCTTGTCTTAATTCTAATTGTATTGATTTTCTCAATGAGTGGGTCAACACAACCTATCAAGGCATCGAAATGGTCTTTGTTTGACACATAGTTAGCATTCTTATTCTGAGATGATTGTCCCTATCCAAATTTTTCTTTTCTTCATGATTGGGAAAAGGATTTTTGAAGATCCCTAAGTTTGCATTTGGAGACTTTGCAGTGGCCGCATAATCTACTTCAATATCACCGTTGTCGACTAGGTCTTGAATATAGTGTTTTAATCTTAAACACTTGTCCGTTTTGTGACCTTTTATGCAGGTGGAACTCACAAAATTCATTCTCCCTAAACCATGATGGTTTAGGTGTATCATCCCCATAGGGTTGTGTTTCAGGGTATTTTACCATGTTTACGACCTCTAACTATTTTAGTATAGATGATATGGATTCAGATAGAGGAGTAAAAGTACAACGTTTATACTCAGTAGGTGGATTACCCTTTGCAAGTTTTAAAGGTGTGTGGTTCTGAATGGCTTGCACCCGCTTAGAGTCTACTATCCCATCACTAACGACGTGCTTGTTTTTATTCTGAACAAATTTTGGTTTATCGTTAGATTTAGAATCATTGTGTTCACGGGAGAAAGGTTTTAGAGTCCCCCTAGCTAACAATGCCTTTTCAATTTGACTCCCTTTTTCTATTACCTCTTCAAATGTGTTGCCACAATGCATTTGTAAGTGGAATGTAATGTCTGGATGGAGGTTGGGAAAAAATATGCCTATCATCTACTTTTTGGGTAGGGAGCAAGGGAAGCAACTAGCTAACCCTCTCCATCTTTGTAAAAACACAACGAAGTTTTCGTTGTTTCATTTGCTTAGCATTGCAGAGATCTAACATGGTAACGTCATTTTCTATATTGAAAGAGAAGTGTCATATGAAACTCTCTGCTAGTTCTGGCCATGTTGATATGGATCCCTTAGGGATATGCACAAACCATTCTAGCATCGTTGCTCCTAAACTTCATGGAAACAAGCGCATAAGATAATTGTCGCTATATGCAACCTCTTGACATGCCATATAAAAGTATTTTATATGATCACGAGGGTCACCTTTTCCCTTATATTTATCAAATTTTGGAAAATCAAAATGTCTTGGGAAAGGTACCTGTAGCATGGCTTTGTCAAATGGGTAGGGACATAACTCATCAAACCGATATTTCTTGTTATTGTTACCGGTTTGGCCCTCTTGTAATGCTTGAAGGGTGTTCTTCATAGTTGACCACTCTTGATTAAAAAGTGGATCTTGCATGGGTGGTGTAGGCCTATATGAAGGATTAAATCTAGGTGTATTCCCACCTCTATTTTTTGTGAGAATATCTTCATAAGGATCTCTTTGTGCCTCCCATCGAGGAGTGTTTATTGGGAACTCATAAAATGAAGCTTTAGGTTTTGCTTTTGGTATAGCTTGTTTCAAAACTTTTGGTTGTTCCTTTTGTATATGTGATGCCAAACTTGCCAATTGGTGAGTGAGGGCTTGGACCTGTTGTTCTAACGTCACCTCTTTAATAGGTATTTCATGACAATCTTCATTAGGAGGAGGTTGTGCATGATGAACATGGTCTTCATCATCTTCACAATGAACCCTAACTATAGGTATGTGATAGTCTCCCATCATTTTCAAAAGGTACCTCCTCATTATTTCGTCGTTCAGAAGTAGAGGCATGACCTAGGTTCAATATTTCATTAAGAGTGCGATGAGGGTGGTCTACTTCTTATTCTCCCTGAACCATGTTGGCAATAAGAGAAGGGTCTACCATGGAAGGTAATTTGGCCCCTAGTTCCGCAACATGCATAAGAACCTCATGTTTGTTATGAAAAATGTAATCATCAAAATGGGTGAATGAAGCTCTATATCACATGAGGAGAATCTTCCTCTCCACCACTATGGTCAACCATGAGATTATCCTCTAAAAGAGGGTTGTCACCTCCAAATATATCGGCTTCTAACCTTCGTGACCCCATTCTTGTAGTAGGAATTACTTAGACTAGAAGGTACAACGCAAAATATTTCCACTAAGGTTTATTAACAATGGACCTTAGTCAAATTTGTGCAGCGTAACGACCCTAAGTCATCAAAAACAATGGTGACTATAAAATAGCCACAAATTCAATAGGTCAATGTGAACCTAAGAATTAAAGAATAAGCTACCCTAGCAAGGTAATATATGACACAAGTTTTTCTAGAACAATACAATGATGTATAATACTCAAAATTTAGTCACAACAAATAGTTTACTCCCTAAGATTTATCTAGATAGGTTTGAAACCAAATAGTGACAACACAATATCACCAGTTAGGTCAAGTTTGAAACAAACAAGGCCTAAATGATAAGAGAATGTTGACGTGATCTTCTAACAAGATATACTAAAAACAAGTTTCTAAACACTAACAAAGTCTAAGTTTTGTAAAATGGACGATACAAATGTGAGCAGCGTAACAATGCTATTTGGACACGTAATCAAGCTTTGCAAGAAAGTAAGATTTTAGTATCAAAATGGCACTATAGCGATGCTAACAAAGTAACCTCAACACTTACAAAATTCAAGACAATGTTAGGATGTAAAAACTATGTCTAAGTATAACAAGGAATTATCAAGCGTATGAGCAACATAATGATATAATATAGAGATTTAGGAAAAGTTTCACAATGGAATCAAGACGTAAATGTCGTAATTATATGGCTATAATGTGGGCAGCGTAACAACTCTAAAGAAGACAATGATAAGAAACCTAACTACAATGATAATAAGTCTCAAATATGGGTTTTGAGACAAAGGGGCCTACTAGATCGTGAAGACGTACCATTCACACTTTCAACTCTTGCATTCCTGTCATTGCAACATGGTCATGCAAGAAGACTACAAAAGTGGTGGACACATTATATCTAGTAGGTATCCATATATGTTTGTTCTTATTTTGTCTCAAAATGAGCAACAAGAAAACAAGGGTGTAGACCAAATGGTGTTGAAATAAACTTGGTGTTATTTTGGCAGAGTTTCACCTTGTCTTAGGACAAGTGAAAAACTAGGAAAAAATGACACTAAGTAGATTTCATGATGAAATGTCATGTGGTTTCAACTTTAAGAGATTATTTCCCTTGTTCAAAAACAAGAGTTTGAATCTAACAAAGTTTTCACTTTGTGAGAGCTCTCAAGTATAACAACTAAGACAAAAACAATGGCTCCAAGCCAACAAGCTTCCTAGGTGGTTCTCTCTCTAGGTGTCACAAGATATCTAAGAGCGAGCTTGATTTACCAAGGTTTCCCAAGGAGTATCTCAGCTTTACTTTACCCCCTTCAGTATAATGAGCACCGAAGTGCATTCAGTTATACTTTCACTGGGGTCGCAATACAGATATCTTTGACTCTAATCTCACCAAGGTGTACTAGACAAGTCGGTAGTGTGGAGCACTTTCCTGTTTCATTCACAAGGTTCCCTCTTGTGTGAACTACTTTAGGGTTCCTAGGACCACCCCCATTGTTGTAGCTTAAGGCTTATGCCAAAGGGGTTATGTCCTAGTTAAGCAGACGAGCCGTAGCTCTTAACCAAAACCTGCAAATACAATGTGATGATTGTGGTGTGTGTTTTTTTATCTTTTATTAATGTGGTTTTTTTTAGCACTCACTTTGGAAACCTACAATCACACGTGTAGTTAGAAAAATTGTTTAAGGTCCTCCTTTCTTTGACAATCATTAGGTCCTTCACACAAATGGTTAGTAGTTCCAAAAAGATTCACAATATCATAGGAAAATAACAATGAAAAATGCTTGTAAATCAACTAACTACCATCAAAATTTGTAAAAAACAAGGTTTATTCCCAATTAATCCAAGTGCTTCTTAATGAAAGACTAAAATTGCTTTTGATTCCCAAGATCACACTAGGTGCAAGGGAAGAGCATACACAAATTTTAGCCTTGATTTATTTATTAAGTGAAAAATCTCTTAAACTAAAAGATCAAGCACATGCAAAAAATGAAGGTTTATTCTCTTAAGCACAAAATGAATGATAATTGTTCCTACTTACTCCCAAGAAGCAAAAAGAATGGTTTAGAGGTGCTTTTGGTTCTCAAGATCACACTAGGTGCAAGAGAAGAGCATACACAACTCTATTCCAAACTCAATCAAAGTATGAAAACACAATCACTCCTCAAACCCTAACCCAATTTACTCAAAAATCCTTTATCAAACCCTAAGACAATTTTGTTAGGAATATTGCTCTAAAATCAATAATTTGACAAAAACAACATCTAAAAACCCTTAAAAACTGACAGGAATCATAAAATTGAAATTCTAGAATTTGAGAAAAATTTACCTTGATGCACCCTCTTAGTGCACATGCGTGCACCCCTCTCACAGTGCACAGGTGCTCACAGTCATGCACATGCACCCCTCTGTCATTTTTCACACAGTCAATGATGCATGGGTGCTTCCAGTGAGGTACAAGGCACTCTTCACACATCATTTTTCACTTAGATGCCCAAAAATATCTAGTGTTGCAGGGCACATGCAGAAATGACTCCATTCATTTATAGCACCTTTTTCTCACATAGACAGAAAAAAGGTTTTTCCTATAGGTGGTCAAAAATATGAGTTTTGAGAGCAAATTTCTTGAAAAAAAAGGTCCAATCTTTGGGATTTTTGGCAATTTTGACAAGGCTTCACCTCCTTATATCCTGCAAAAAGCATGAAAACACAACTTCTACCACTAATCTAGTTGAAACAACTTTCAAAAATGGAAATTGATCTATAAAACTTTGAAAATTACTCTAAAACTTTGAAATTAATCTAAAAAGCTTGAGAAACTAATCTAAAAAGCTTGAAAGTACACTAGAAAGCTTGAAAGTAAACTAGAAAACTTGAAATTAATCTAGGAAACTTGAAACTAATCTAAAACTTGAAATGAAAAACTTTGAAACTAAGTTAAAAAGCTTTAAAAATCAAATGTAATGGGGTATTCTCCCACTGGGCGTGCCAAATGAAAGCACCCTAAACTTTACAAAGAAAATTGCAAAGCTAAACAAGGAAGGCTAACACCATTGCCACCTAATCTAGCTAAGGTTCTAAGTCTAGGAATGTAACATTAAGATAGAAGCTTAAAATAATGCTTAACTAGTATGAAAACAATGCAAAATCTAACTAAACATGCCTACTAATATGCTTAATTACCTAACATGGGCCTAAATAGACCTAAGAGGGAAATCAAATGGTTATGGTTGCTACTCCAAACAATGGTGAAATGACCTCTCCAAATGACTTGTTAAGTCACTTTAGATTATTCATCTACTAACCTTGTTGAAGGTTTTAGGCAAGGATTGAACTTGGCTTATAAATCATATGTATTATATGAGATGCAAATCAAAGCATGGTGTAAAGTATAAAGGAATGAGGTGCACTCTTTTTATAGTTTTCCTTTTGGGAGAAACTTGTATTTTGGTGCATGTGGGACTAAAAGCCCCAAATTAGATTAGAATTGTTAATCATGATTAGGCCTTGTTAATCACAATTAGTGAATTACCAAGTGATTAAGAGGTGTGGAGCCTTAATCAACCGCTTAGGGTCAACTAGGAGGCTAGGATAAGATTTTGAAGCTTGTTGAGACGTTGTGGAGGTGAATGGGGTGATTTTGAGTGGTTGGAAGAGGGGTTTGAGTCAATACTAGGGTATATTGACCAAAACAAGGGTAACATAGGCTTAATTAGCTTATAAATGCTAATTGTCTATTTTGAAGAGGATTTTGACTTACGATTCATCGTAAAGTGGCATCCTGAATGTGAAAGAGGTTTGGTGATCAACGAAGTGCTTGTTAACTGACCAAAGTGGTAAGAAACATTAGTTAATTAGTAAAGATCACTAATTATAATGGAATTGGGAAGAATAAGAGTGATTTTAATTTTGACTTAATGTTAAAGTGAAAATAGAAAGGGAAGAAAATCACTTAGCAAACTTTATTTATTCTAGGGGAAAATGTGACCTCCAGTGGGAAGAAATACAAGTGGGAAAAAAATTAAATTAGGAGAAAAAATATGATTGGGTGTTGAGGGAGGTTAGTTGGGCCATCTTCTCTATATAAGCAAGTCGACTTGCTTGAAGAGGCATTACTTGTCTATTTTATGAATTCAGATTTGTATGTGGAGCTTTTAGCTTGCATTTTCCACTCTTGAGGACGAAACCCTCTAAGAGCCTTAATTGAAGGACGAAAACCCTTGTCCTAGTTGAGAGGATTCTCTACACAAGAGTTTCCATTGTGCATAAAGGAGATAGCTGATTTTCTAAGTATTTTCTGGCAGTGTGAAGTTTGTAATACTGCATATTTCTACAAGGATTTGAAAAATGAGATTGGTTGTTGTGTTTCATCTTCATTTCCAACAGTATTCTTGGTAGAGTGACCTATCTATAGAGCTAGTTCATGAGGTTTTGGAGCAATCTAAAAGATGATTTTTATTGCTACTTATAGATCTGATTTTTAATGATTAAATCAACCAAATTTCATAATTTTTGGTGAGAAAAAGGTACCATTTTCAGCTGTGTCTAAGGAAGCTTGTTTGCATATTTTAATAAATAAATTCATCCTCTCTTCAAGGTTAAATCTAGTATTTCTATTATGTTTCCATTCTTAAAATTTTTATTGAGTGATTTGGGCTAAATATTCAGAGGGTTTGCACTAGTTTTAAGTGATTTTTATACCTTATGCAAGTCATACTTCCTCTAGAAAATTTAGCTCTGCATTAAATAATTTACAATAATTTCTCTAATCCACATCTTTGAGTTTGGATTTTCCTCAAATCCGTTTGGGGGTATAAAATTTCCATTTGGGGAGATTACCGTGGTATCAAAGCTATGTATCCTCCCAACTTGTGAGAAAAGAAAAGAGAAAATTATATTTGAATATGAATAAGGTGACCATGGATGGACATAATCATCAAGATCATTCAAAAAATAGGATAAACTATCTGAGTAAAGAGATCACTAGAGGTCACAGATAATGCCAAACCTATTGGTCAGATGCTCAAAAATATTTGAGAGACTCGGTCATAGGAGCCATTACTGATTTGGGTAGATCTATACAAGGAAACAATGGTGAAGGAAAGAGAAACAAGTTTCTGCAAAAGGGGGAACAACCAACCGAGGATGATGACATGGAGACATGGGGAAAAGAGTATGCAACAATCAGTCCCAAGGTAAAAATCTATGTTGACCTTCGAAGATTTTTGTGAATTGAAAGATAGTAAAGGCATTAGAAAAAATAAAAAATATCAACAGGAAATCAGCCCATAGAGTATTCCACCATGCCAAGTGAAGAAGAAGAACCTTCTAAAGAAAAAAATAGGTATGACTTCCAGTGAACAAAATATTTCTAGGGAAGGCAAAGAAGAATGCAAAATTAAACAAGATGTTTCAATCCAAAAGCTGCAAACAACACCTTTGGGGCAGCCAAAGGAATCATTTGTGTAGCCAAAGATTTCTTCAAATTGTGGGCAACAAGGCATGAGGAATGACATTCCTCAAATTGAGGCAACCAAGAACATGGAAGGATCAATCCAAGAAGAGATGATTGCACAAGATGAGGATGACGAAGAAAGGAACATGTTATCGCAGCAGTTGTCTCATGAAATAATTCAACCATTGTTGATCATAGAGACATCACAAGGTATGGGGAAAATAAAATAATGTCATATATATTCATATTTAGATTTGTTTTGCGAAAAATGATGAAGTAGAAGATGAAATCTGCAATCTGAATTATGTGATACCTTGGATACAACCTTGTATATATGAGCATCTTGTGAGTGATATATAGTGGCAAGTTTTAGCTCACTTGATAGGTACATGGGCCTGACTTTTGGATCACCTTGGTATGTTTTGTCTAATGTGCATAACACTTAGAAAAATGAATTACAATTGCTTAAGAGAAAATAATTTTGGGAAGGGAGGATTGAAATATCCCCTTTCTAGTCAAAGACACTTAGCCTATTTTGTCTACCCGACAGCTAAGGGATGAACACAAGGGTGAATTAAGTCATAAGTAATTTATTATAAAGTGCAAAAATAAAAAGAAAATTATAAAGCACTTATATTAAATAATTATGATTTAATATTAAAGTGAAAATAGAAAGGGGAGAAAAACACTTAACAAAGTTTATTTATTCTAGGGGAAAATGTGACATCCCATGGGAAGAAGTACAAGTGGGAAAAACATTAAATGAGGAGAAAAAATATGATTGGGTATTGAGGGAGGTTAGTTGTGCCATCTTCTCTATATAAGCAAGTCGACTTGCTTGAAGAGGCATTACTTGTCTATTTTATGAATTCAAATCTGTATGTGGAGCTTTTAGCTTGCATTTTCCACTCTTAAGGATGAAAACCCTGTAAGATCCCTAGTTGAAGGACGGGAACCCTTCTCCTACTTGAGATGATTCTCTACAAAAGAGTTTCTATTGTGCATAAAGGAGATAGCAAATTTTCCAAGTATTTTCCAGCAGTGTAAAAGCTATAATATTGCAGATTTCTCCAAGGGTTTGAAGAAGGAAATTGGTTGTTGTGTTTCATCTTCATTTCCAGCAGTATTCTTGGTGGAACGACCTATCTAGGGAGCTAGTTCATGAGTTTTTGGAGCAGTCTAGAAGTTGATTTTTATTGCTGCTTATAAATATGATTTTTAATGATTAAATCAACCAAATTTCATAATTTTTGGTGATAAGAAGGTACCATTTTCAGCTGTGTCTAAGGGCAACATGTCTACATATTTTAATAAATAAATTCAGCCTCTCTTTAAGGTTAAATCTGGTATTTTTGTTGTGTTTCCATTCTTGCAATATTTATTGAGTAATTTGGGCTAAATATTCAGAGGGTTTGCACCAAGTTTAAGTGATTTTTATACCTTATGCAAGTCACACTTCCTCTAGAAAGTTCATATCTGCATTAAATAATTCACAATAATTTCTTTAATCTACATCTTTGAGTTGGGATTTTCCTTAAATCCATTTGGCGGTATAAAATGTCCATTTGGGGACATTACAAAAAACCATATGACTATAGTAAATAAAAAAAATATTGCCAAAAAAAATATGAAAAGCATAACATACTATGTGGATGGTGTTGTCTACAAATATGGATAGTGAAGAAGTGATCTCCAAACACGATAAGGGAAAAAATCATAAATATCTCTCAATTTATATTAAAAAATATCGAAATAGACTCAATTTGTAATTAAATTGCAAATGAATGACCTCGCAATAACTACAACTTAAAAAATGATCCCGAGATAAATGGTAATGTTTACAATCAAATTATAATGGAAATTCATGAGAGAGTAGTGAAAGCTAGCAAACAACAGGAAGGGAAAGGTACAAGGGGCCCCTCCTCATCCTCTTCCACTTCCGCCTTACCCTTGCAGTCAAACACAAGGGTTAAATTTGATGTTCATTTACACGTAATTCATGATTTTAGTCTAAATAATACCCATAAATTTTTAAACAACTGCCATGTATGACTTGTATATTTTAAATATGGTTATCATTTTTAATATAGATTTATACTCAAATTATATAATATAGATAAATACATATTCAAAAAATTGAAAGTAAATAAATTAATCTCTTATATATTTTACTAGTGTCATTTAGTGGCCCGATGAGTGATATTGTTTGCTCATGCCAAAAGGCTCCTCATAAATATTTTATTCTTTCCAATAAGAAGAAAACTTGTTTTAAATGTATTCATCGATATAGGTCATCAGAATTGGTTCTAACATGAAATTAGGTACTTTCTTAATAAAATGACCAATTTCATGTTCCACCAGGAATGTCTCACTTAACCGTATCTCAAGTAAAACCAAGTGTGGGCAGCAAATACCTTATAAATAACATGGTCTTGTTGCTGAAGACCAAATACGTCCTCATTACCAAAAAATATTTAGAGACTGAAAAATAAAATTTGGTCCCTTTTTTATAACTGTAAGTCTTACACGTACTTTGTTATAGTGTTAGCCTATGTTTGTAGATAAACAATAATCTCTCAAGAAGAGTCATTTTTTGCAATGATGGAACCAATGTCCATTTCTCATATAAAAATGACTAGCAAGAATATCGGAGATAAAATTAATTGTAGTGTGACAACCAAAACATATACAAGATCATTACAATCCATGAGACCATATTTCTTTCAGGCATTTTGTTGAACAATTCTCATGCCTTGTGCATGCTTCCAAATTTTACATATACATCTAGAGGGCACTTGTAACTAAAACATCTAATAAAATTCCCTTCTCCATATTTTTTTAGCAAATCTCCATACCATATTTCAAAGCTCCAAAATTGACACTGGATATGAGTATGCTCGCATTCATGCCCAATTACACCTTTCACATCCTCACCTCCTCTGTTACACTACTCATACCTATGGTAATCCCAACTATACCCAATTGTGCCTATTTGTGAGATGTTGCATCAAATAGCCATTTTGATCATATGTTTTATTTCTTCCTTGTTTATACATTTTTCTGATCGGTTTTCTCAAATAACAACAGGTGTTGTATTCATAAGCCATCAGGTTATAATTCAAGGTAGATTTTGTTTCTACAATTGTAAAAGAGCATCAACCTTAAAACTAGAAATCGCATGTGTACAATGCAATGTGAACGCCGAACGGTATATGTTATTTGATTTAGAGGGATAGTTATTACTTTTGTAGTTGATGTTGATAAGGGGCTTGATTGATTTTGTAAGTGTAGATATCACTTCATTTAAAGGTTCCATCTCTACATTTAAAACTTGTTACAAAGGCGTATATATACATTTGCAAATCTTATATCATGAGTGGTAGCGTTATGGGGAGTATTTTATTTGAACTAAACATGAATAAATGAAGTCTTTTATACACTCGATAAGGCATGTGATTGATAGTGGTAGTGTAGGAATATAGATGTAACATTACATTGAAATATTGCATGTTAAGTTTATTTAAATTTGCTACAGATTCGTACATATGCAGTTGCAACTCTTATATCACAACATCTGAACTAAACATGTATACATGAAGACCTCCGTACATTTGAAGAATTATATCATGAATGGTAGCCTTTTGTGGGCAATTTTATTTCCGGTAAACATGAATACATTTGATACCCCTTGAACGGAAATGTCGATTTTGATAGAAGAAGTGTTTTATTTCCAAAACGTGCATTTCATACCCCTTTTGATAGAAGAAGTGTTGAGTAAAGTAGTAGCTAGAGGTGTTATCAAAGTAGAGTGTAGTATTTACGACGGGTTGAGTGATAGTAGTCTTGCTTCCTCCTTTTTTCTTGCTCCAAGTGTTGGTACATGCACCATTTTTTAGTACCTTTCGAATGAAAAAGGAGGTAAAATGCACAAATTTGCAAGTGAGGGAACTCTGGAGAAAGTTGTGAATGTCAAACCCTGCCTTTCATTGGTTCCAATGTTGACAGTTGCTCTATGCAAAGTAAGTCCCTGGGACTTGTGGATAGTTAATCCCTAAGCCATTTTAATCGGCAATTGTCTTTGATTCCCTCTCGAAATAGGGGGTATCGGAATATGTAACGGGTTGGAGGGATCCCAACATGGGCCATTGTATCTATCAAATTTGACAACAACAAATAAAGGTAATGTTGGTGGTGGCATTGATGCGTCATAGACAATGTCGGTGATTGTTCCTGTAGCACCATTTACGAGGCCTGCGTCAACCCATAAATTCGCAATAAGCATGATTTTTTGTTGTTTGCACAACAGAACTTTGTGTTCCAACTGATCATCATCAAGATCTCTTGGTCCAGCCTGCCTGTTACTTTCAGCAATGGATTGGACGATCAGAACGTTCAATGCCTTCAACATTTGAAATCTTTCCTCTGCATGATCAGAGAAAAGGAAAGTAGAGAATAGGTTTGAAGTGTTGGGCTGTAGAAGTAAATTGATGTCCAATATTAAAAATTATCAATCCATGGATGTACACTAAATTTGAGATGAATTAGTAGAATGAATTTGAGTAGCCTAACAGTAATAAGTACAAAGTAGTGTCTAGAAAGGAAAATTTGCTGGCGTAAGAAATGGAAATCTCTCTAATTCTAGACCTGAGAATACTAGGTATAACAAACAAAATACTGGAGTGAAATTCCTCTGGAATCAACTATGATTGATTTAGTCCAGTGTTTTGGATTACACTACTGGATCCTTCCTCAGAGGAATAAAAAATGAAGCCAATGTTTCCTGCTTCCTAAAATTTTTCATGTTTTGCAGGGAAGATATATTGGTGTGCTAATGAATGTGGTATGCTTATCCTTGTAAAAATCACATAAAAGGAATGAAGTTTATCTATTTAGTATTTTTTGTAGGTTATTTTTAGTATGACATATAGCAATAAAAGTAAAACTATAATAGTCTTGCTTCCTCCTTTTTTCTTGCTCCAAGTGTTGGTACATGTGCCATTTTTGAGTACCTTTCAAATGAAAAAGGAGGTGAAATGCACAAATTTGCAAGCAAGGGAACTTTGGAGAAAGCTGTGAATGTCAGACCCTTCCTTTCATTGGTTCCAATGTTGACAGTTGCTCTATACAAAGTAAGTCCCTAGGACTTGTGGATAGTTAATCCCCAGGCCATTTTAATCAGCAATTGTCTTCGATTCCCTCTTGAAATAGGGGGTATCAAAATATGTAACGGGTTGGAGGGATCCCAACATGGGCTGTTGTATCTATCAAATTTGACAACAACAAATAAAGGTAATGTTGGTGGTGGCATTGATGCGTCGTAGACAATGTCAGTGATTGTTCCTATAACACCATTTACGAGGCCTACGTCAACCCATAAATTCACAATAAGCATGATTTTTTGTTTTTTGCACAACAAAACTTTATGTTCTAATTGATCATCATCAGGATCTCTTGGTCCAGCCGGCCTGTTACTTTCAGCAATGGATTGGGCGATCAAAACATTCAATGCCTTCAACATTTGAAATCTTTCCTTTGCATGATCAGAGAAAAGGAAAGTAGAGAATAGGTTTGAAGTGATGGGCTGCAAAAGTAAATTGATGTCCAATATTAAAGGCTATCAAATAAAATTATCTTCCGCGTTAGATGCGTGTTGAAGAATGAAATTATAGTGTTACAGTGACCAGTATTTAAAGGCTATTGCATGCAAAAGCTAAAAAACAAAACTTAAAAATAGCAAACCAGCCGCAACATGCAAAAGCTAAAAAACAAAACTTAAAAATAGCAAACCCGTCGCAGCATGCAAAATACATATTCAATTGGTTTTTACTTGCATGTAATCAACATGATCTTACTGCGAGTTGAACTTCATTCTAGGTCAATTTTTAAAGCCCAGTGTAACGAGGCAAACTATCTTTCTTGAAATATTGGGTTGTTAGGATATTCTGTTGTCAAAGAAGGTTTTGACTGTTGCCTCTGATTTGGTTAGCTCTGAATTGGTTAGCCTTAGAGTTATAGAGTATCAACTCTATCTAGATGTTATTTGGGTAGAGAGATCAGCTTGGGGAGACTTATTACAAATTGCTCCATTTAACATTTATGAGGAGTATAAGCCTCCCCTATTCATATGTTGCACTCAAGATTCAACATTTGTTATGCTTGGCAACCTTCTTTGTATTTCAGGGCTTAACAATATCCTTCAGCCTATATTCGGAGGAATAGCTGATATCCTTAATCTAATGATTTCTCAAAATCCTAATCATTGACATTATGCGTGACCTATAGCTTATGAGAAGCATCAATTTCAGTTTTATTTTTCAAATGTTCATAGCAAAAGCCCGCTTCAAATTCTCTTCAACAGTGTTGGTCCTTTGCAACTCGATAATTTTTTTTTGGATGGAATACAGAAGCTCAAGACTCTACAATGTTAAAACCTACCCTGAAGGTGTAATGCAATTCATAAATAACAATACCACCAAAATAGCGAAGAGAAGATTACCTTCACAATAGTTTGCACTTGATTAACGATAACTGCCCTAAAGAGAAATACAATTAGGACTCAAAATAAACCCTCATATTGCCCCCCAAAGTCCAGATCCTCAACCCGGCAAAACAAACAGAGGCATCAAACATCGGCGACCCAAGCAGAGGCATGAAGAGTTAGGAGTATATGGGATGGAGCAAAAATAGATTTTGCTCAACTGAAAGATCAAATATATCAACGACAATCACTATTAATCTTCCAATTATTGCAACAAATATCAATAAAAAATATTGAAAAAATATAGTGATGGTAATTGTTTTAGTAAATCCTCAATCCTAATGACCTAATAATAGTCCCAATTCAATCAGTACAAACAAGAAATTCAAGAATCCAAAAGAAAAAATATTTAGGGCCATACAACCTGAAAAACGATTTTTTGTTTTTTGTATAGGAATTTGAATACGAAAGGAATATACAATAAATATCTACTTTACTGAACTGGCTTCTTAATTAATTAAGAAAATCATTGAGTTGAAGTTGAACCACAGTTTTCTCACCTCGTGCAAAGAAAGCTACGCTGCTAAGGATTGTTATAGGGATCTCCTCCCAATGGTTGCAGCTCGCTGGGGTCGGGGGGATGAAGTCAGGGCCGTACGTGTGCTACTGCGGTGAAGAGACACTACAGCACTACTCCATCGTCATGGGCGTTGGTCCATCATAAGAAAATACTGATCCATACGGACACTATCTGATTAAAGCAATCAATACTCGATCCTCTCTTTGAGCGAGCAAACGGGATCACATACCCACCCTGATAGTCAGTCCATGCGCCCTCTATCCAGGCATCGATCAAATACTAACACTAAGCACCTCTCCTAATCAATAGCTATGCTCTATGCTCTATGCCCCTATGACAACAAATCTATATATCCCTCAAGATGAAAAGGAGGATGAACTCCCTATGCCTTGTTATTTAGGTGTCCTTTGAAATGGAATCACGATCCCACTCTACCTACCATCCATGATTCCCTATCCAAATCAACAAGTGGCGGATAAACAATAAAAAAAATCAACAAGCAGCGGATCCAAGCGGCGGATAATTAAAACCATAAAAAAAATCAACAAGCGGAAAATAAACAATCGGATCTACTTTCCACAGGAAACTTAGAATCCGTCCTCCCACAATCAGCCACCTTAGTTTTTCAAACGGTCATTTAGGCTGTCAAATTTGACATATTCCCGTGAATGTCTGCAAAGTCCTTTCCCAGAGGGAGAATGCCTTCAACGTAAATATTTAGCAAAACAATCTCATCATAACCACAAACGGAACAAGAATAGTTGGAGTTGAGGAAGCAAGAAACATCATGTGAGAGACAAAACCCACAAAAATGTCAATGCAAAAATGTGTGTTATCACATGTTCATCAATTCATGCCAAATATCTCTACCCGTACCCAAAAAATACCACCAGTTTCAGTTTTCCACAATTTGAGGCTAGTCCCTTTCATTTCCAGATCATAAGCCTCCATGAGTTTCAGTCGTGAATTTTACCAAGAATTTCAAGACTAAGAAAACAAAGTGATAAAGCAAGGAATAAAAAGGTTAATGGAAATACAAATTTGGTGATAGGATTTGACGGAAAAAGATTTTGATTCAACAACTCGATCAAAAATTATAAAATCTCCCCTCTCTGATCAGAAGGGAGTTTTCCATATCTATTAACTTCAAAGAAGAGAATGGATTTAGTAATAAATTCTATAGTTGAGTGTCATTGATGGGATGCACTTCTCTTAGCAATGTCATTGATACTGAGATAAAATCCGATAAAGGCCCTAACTCGATAACTATTTCCAACCATAATCTATACATTTCTAAAATATCATGCACTTAAAAACACAGACATGTAAATTTTGTAATATATACTCACTGATCTATAAGAGGATTTAATGGAGAGTGAACGAAGATATGAATTGTCAATAAGGATGCAACAACCTTTTTGAGGTGGAGAAATATATGTTGAATATGATGCATCTGTAATTTGGAGGGATATTTTGATTATTGTCTGATACGTGAGCAGGGATGATGCCGAGATATTTAGATGCCTTAAATGTGAAAAGAAAATTTTTAATGGCAGACACCCCACAATCACGCAAACCTACTCCACATTCAACTCCATTCTCGTCTACTATACGTAACTTTTCTAAACAAGTTGATAGTAAGCACAATAAACTATTACCAGCAAATCTTACCAGGAAATATTCTCGGAAATGCTTGACACTTTTCGGCAAGCTCTCCCACGATAGGGAATGCCTCCGGTATTATAAGGAGGAGAGAAGAATTCTCCACGTCAGAGAATATTTTAGGGTTTCGTACCTATACAACACTGGTGTTTACTATCGACCTCCGATAGATGTAAACATGATTTTAACTATTTTATTGTGTTGAGTCGATCCTTCAATCCACCCCTTGGGTGAAATTTGTAAAAAAATCCCCATCTTAACGGCCATCTCCTCGGCACACGCGTCTTTTGGTGAAGAATTCGTACTTCAGGTTTTTTTTTTGCAAGGTATTGGTTCTGACGTAAAAACATTTTTACTTAATGTTGTGCTTTATTTTCCAAGATTCACTAAAGCTTGTAATTAGTTTGAGTCTTTTATTCTTGTTGGTTATTTTGTTGGTCTAGTCCCTCCTAAAAACTTTCTTAAATAGTGAACTCAAAACCATTGGTAGCCCTGTGGCATAAAGTTTGAGGGGGTGCAAAATACAACCAAAGGTTTTTTTATTTTTCTTTGTTAATGTTGACCATTATAAGTTTATCGTCAACTGTGGCCAATCATTTATTCATAATACTTTTTTATTGTCTTTTCTCATGGACCAGGAATTTCTAACTTTCTATATAGGCGAAGCTCAAAATCCCTATTTGGATTGAGTTTCTAGATCTCCCTCTTCCTCTTTGGGGTTTTGTTGAGAAACTCATCAAACACTTGGGGTAGTTCATATGCCATGAACAACCCAAATTCTACACAGCTCGTCCACATAATTGAGTATTCATCAAAATTGATCTAGCTAAGGACCTAAATGAAACTATTGAGATTTAGATTAGTGGTAAACATTTTTTGTAGCATGTGTTACATATCAACCTATAGAATATTTGTTTACATTGCCATATCTTGTGATTCAAGACTTCCCTTAAATGGCCAACTCTTGATAGGAGGATCCAAAGGAAAAACATGCAACAAAGAGCAAGGCAAATTATCTTTGTTTGTGATGATTGGACCACTATTATGAACAATTTTTGTCTTCTCATGACACATCTAAGTTACAAACCACTATGTATCTACCCATAGACATCCCATAGGTGGTCCCAAATTTAACACCTTAGCCGATAATGGTAAACAAGTCGGACCCACTACCACCAAAGTGACGCCACCTCTTTCCCAACCTCCATTATTCCAATGCAATCTATGATGTTAACTATTAGACCCATAACTTCATATTCTTTATTCTTTAAGTTCTGATGGGGCTAAGCGTTCTTTATTCATGATCCACTATTCTCTGGAAGGATGTGCAGAAATTTGAAGAGGATGGGTGCAGTAGAAATGTAGGGAAGGAGCACACACGATGAGAAGGAGTAGATGCACAAAGAAGCAGGATAAGGGACACACACACAAGAAAGGAACTAAAGGTTGTGTAAGGAAAGGATAACACCGATAAATAAAAAAAGACATGTAGTAAAGGTAAGCGTGTATAAGGACATGCAAGATAAAGGAGGATAAAAATGGACATAAGTCCAAGAATAAACTTCAAGTTATTGTTTGGACCACTTACATAAAGACAGTAGAAGACTAGATATAATTAGAACTTGGCTAAGGATAAGAAACGATCTTCTAGGAGTGTCACCATGTAGAGCAGGGTGTTTGAGGTGGATTTTAGTTCGTTGATATTATAATGAAAAACACCAAAAACTCTAAGGAAAATATTAGATAATGATTAAATGAGTTTCTTCAGCAAATAGCCGATCCCAAGAACCAATGGGATTCCTTGAGGGATGTCAACTCGTGTTTAAATTCAAGTGATATGATATGAAATATGATAATGACAATATGATTATAATTCGAGAGGGATGGAGAGATCTTGTTCTATTTGATAGGTGGCCTAGGTAAGGGCTACAGTGAGCTCGAAGTCCATAAAGTAATCAAACCAGAAATAATTCTACACGTTGCTTGTATTTCACGTATCACTTTCAAGTTGGTCTTCGATGTCTTCAATTTTGGGTTGTGAAGGCAATGGTCACACAAGCTGAGTTCATGTGTGCGATGTCAAACTGGCTCCCACACAAAGGGTTATTGCATGATTAGAAGATCGTAGATATCGGTAATGGGGTGTGATTAACTTGGAACTGTCATATACAAGGAAACACATCTTGAAATAACATATTAGGCCAAAAAAATTGATGATAATAATGTTAAAATGTATGTAAATGTGGATAAATATGATAAAATGACAGGAATCGCTAGGGTGATTCACAGTAGATTTTTTCGAAGTAGAATCACTAGGTGATTCAGATAGGGAATCACTAATGATTACTGTGTAAAAGTTGATATATTGATAAAATGAAATTTTGACATGAAACACAGAGACTTAAGATGATTGATTTGGATTATTGATATGATATAAAGTTTTAAGATAAACAAAGATGACAATTTAGATTACCTTTTGTGTGAAAATGTACTGGATAGAGCTGCAAATGCTTACAAGAGATTGTTGAGCTTTAAGGGCTTGACATGGATGTTGAGGATGTCTGGATGTTTGTGACAATGTTGTTTCAGTTCTTTAATGCAACAGAGCTTCATGCTGTGCAATGGTTGAGGATCCTGAAACAAGGATTTTGATGGTTCTTTTATAATCATCAGTGATTCAGTTAGAATTGTTGGCGATCCGGGAAAAGTGGAGCAACCCACTTGGAAGTGGTTTCAACCACTTCCAAAATGGGATTTTCGGGTATAAGGACAAGGGAAGAGGTTAGGAAAAGGTTAAGGAGGTTTTAAGGGGTTAGGATGTTAGGATAAAAATGGGTTAGGATGGGTGGTAGATGGTTAGGAAGGTTTAAGGTGAGTAAGTAGGATAGGTAGATAGGTTTACGAGGGGGGGTAAATGTGATTTTAGGCATAGGTGAGGGTATGACTCAGGTTATAGGATTATATTAGATTTTTGATGATTTGAATGTGAGGGATGTGTAGGGTGTGGATAGGACACCTAGGGTGCCAAAAACCCGAGTGTCTACATTTTCCCCTTTTTTTCAAGTGGTTTGTGATGGAAAAACTACTAGACAAAAATGAGTGAGATGATCAACTTTTTGTTTGAATAGGTGGTACCCCCTCAAACTTTTGGTTATTGTGATGAAGTGAAATGACCCCTAGTTTGAAAAGGTTATTGGATGAGATAAGTTTGTATGATGGTGTGTTTTTATTTAATATTCCCCAAGAGTAGGCATGAAAAACAAATTTCCACAAAGGTGGACTTTGTGAAACTGGAGAGTCAAGTGATAAGGGAAACTAATGGGTTCTCAACCTATAGAACATATGACTCATAGGAAGCAGCCATGCAAGAAATGATCCTCGAAATGGGTATGATATCCATGAGTGTATCGGGAAACATAGACTTGATAAATGATGTTGCCACAAAGGTGGGATTATAGGAACAGTGAAGTCAAATGATAGGGGAACCAATGGGTTCGTGACCTATAGACATATGACTTTAACAATGGAAAAGGAAATGAGTTTCCTAAAATGCAACTGTGAAATGGATTTGAAAGGCAGGCTTGATGTTGATTGATTGATTCTTGATTTTCGTAAGGGGCATATGGCGGCCATGAAAGAGGAAGCACATATAGGAAAAAATGTGTTATTTTGACAAGGGATGATGAAAATGATGGTTTAGATGAGGTCAAGGGACCAAAAGTTGATTTTAAAGGTAAGGTGATAAAGTTGTTGACAATTTAGACATCAATCAACAATGATTACATGAATCGCTCGGCGATTGGGTACGGACAAAAAAAAGGCTATATAAAGTGATTTCAAAAGCTCATTTGGTATATTTACTATTTTGAGATTAAAACATCTAGAGAGCCCTAATTTGTGATTTTTGAGTGTATTTGATCATGATGGAGGTTACAAAAGGTACACAAAGGTGACGTCGACCCAAATGTGCCAAGGTAGGTAGTGTATTTGAGATTTTGGTTGTTTTTGTTTGATTTTTAATTTTTTCTAAGAATTGATAGGTGCTTAGAAACCATTTGCAATTTTGTATGAAATCACTAGCGATTTTGGAGTCGTTGTCGACTCTTAAAGGCTCGTAGGTGATTTGATAAGAGTCAACGATTCTACAAAAGTTTTGATGTTTGATCGGATACAAGGATGGGAAGGGTTAAACTAGTATGTGGTGTAACCGTTGGAAGAGTGAGGCTTTCCCGACTTTTTAACCAGTTTTTCCAACAATGTAGTATTAAGCTCTCTTATAGGGGTATAAACATTTTTTATTCATACTTGTACTAAAATTCTGAATCATGGGAAAAATTAGAGTAGTTTCAGTTGGTTTGATGGATGAAGGATCTAGGTTTCAGACCACCATGTTGTGTAGTGATCCGTTTTCTTTTAGAATGATTTTTGGAATGATATTTTGTGGTTTAGAAGAAGAAAGGAGTCAATTTGACCTAAATGAGTGTTCTTGTTGCGTAACTTAATATTTTTCCTCTTCAAGGCTAGCTCTCTAATCCTTTTTTACGCAATTTGAACCCCTCGGCAAACATTCAAATGTTTGTACCTAAATAGTTGGGAACATGTCTTGGCACCAGCCCTCGTAAACAAATCATCAGCTCAGTTTTTTGAACGTTGAAAGGTAACTAATTATGAGACCCTCCAGCATGCAACAAATCAATGATAGACTCTTCATCGTAGTGATGAGTATGTATAATAATTCATGGAGATATTGATGAGAAGTGGTTCAAGAAAGGTCTAGCTAACTAATTCACGTAGAAATTGAGTGCTTATATAAGCACTAACCATCTAGGTATGTCCTGGCAAGGACCTGGAAAAGTCTAAGGGTGATGGCATCATCCGTTAGTGATCAAATAATAATGGTGTTTGAAAACGATCGCTAATGTTGTTTATAGATTTTCCTTCTCTATTACATCTGTTGAACTTATCATCTCCTGATATTTGGGGATAAAATGATGGGTATAGATGAGCTAAAGCTCATTACCTATTCATTGTAAGTCAATGTATGGTGAAATCAGGCAATAAATTCCGTCCAAGATTTTGTACATTATCTCTCGCCATATTTATAAGATCCATTAAAGGATTTGATTGACAATGCCCCCTCTGGTATAGGAGGTAGATAATTTGGTAGATGGCACACCAGTCTGATGGTGGTGTCGCATAATTAACATGCAATGGGGCTGTAAGAGGGATAGATTTCAAAGGCATTACCCATAATCATAAAGTAGGCGACTGGTGGTTTGTTGAGGTAGGAGTATGGGTGGAGAACTTGTGTGAAGATCCTCATAGGAATAAGTGGAAAAGATGGGTAATAGAGGACCTGTTCTGGAAAGGTGGATGATATTCAAAGCGACTGTGGTGGCATGAGAAGTCTGGGTACGGATGTGTTGTGATGTGATATCCCTCCACTAAGAGTTGTAGATGTTGGTGAGGTGGAAATCGAAGGGACAATGCAAAATATGTGAGATAGATGCCATAGTATGACATATAATCAAGATTGGCAGGGAATGATCTGAGAATAATAGTAGTTGTTAGTAGGAGTGGTAACGTCCACAGTGTTGGATGGGATACGGAAGTGGGTACAAGAGCAGGAGAATAGGAGTAGGAATTACAAACATAGGCTGACCTAACGAGTCATAAGAGAAAGCAGGGTGGAAAATGGCGAGGTAATATTACAGGCAAGATATGGTAATATGATGAGGGAAATTTCATGAACCTTTGTCACTCGGTATATCGGTGAAGATTTGGGGTCCCATGGTGAAGAAATAATAGGTGAGTGGTGGAGGTAGAAGCTGATCTAGCCATGTCAGACCTTGTTGAATTAGCTTGAAGCTAAAAAGTCAAAACCATGGGAATGACGGAAAAATTGGGGTGGTTTGAGCTCTAAAAATGCTGACAGAACATATAACAGAATACAGAAGAATCTAAATGATATAAAAAAAGGTTACTATTTTTGATAAAGACTCAAAACACAGAGACCTATACCCGGTCGGTTAACCAGTGCCATTATTAAAGAAAATTTGATTTTGGTCTCTTGAATGATGGCCACTTACTAGAGTCCCAAAAAGTTGGAATAAGAGAAAAAAATTGTAAAACAGTGAAAATGGGCTGTTAATGTTTATAAAGACTTAGAATTGGGTATCTTTAAACTTGTTTATACACATCATGTCGTTCATAATGTTACTATGTAGAAAATATTGGTTTTTTGATGATGATAGTCATTAACATATAGAAACGCTAATGCCTTGAGTAGCCAGTGTCGTGTGATGAGATGAACCGTGGCGGTCGGTTGGACTAATGTTGGTGTACTGAGATTTTTGAAGAAGAGGAAGAAATTTTTTAATTTTAGAGTGAATTAAGTCAAAATAAACCCAACCAAAATCTATGTCTGGCTGCAAAGATTTCCTATCACACTTAGAAAAACCATAATCCACCGGTTTTGTTATGGTGGATTTTGAAGAGAAGAAAAATGAGGATCTTCTCCAACTCAAAAATCAAGAAAAAACTAGCAAACCATGCAATATCCTAGAATATCGATGATTTTATGTTTAGTGGCTTATGCTTTTTAAACTGACTATGAATATAATAGATTTTGTGGTAAGGAAGGTGCCCTCTAAAAAACTAGGGGCTGGTTTTTGGTTTTTTTGGCTACAGGCGGTCCTGAATACCTTTCATTCCGTGTGTCCATTAATTATATGACAAACGATCCAGAACACCGAGCGGTGCCCATTGGTTCACTGGGTATGTTAAACCTTGTATTTGAGGGGGGGCAGGAGGGACAAACGGGGGAGGTTGGAGATTCTTCTTGGAAAGGAAATGTTTAGAATTTTAATTGTTTACGTGGCTTTTTTCCATGAGGGAGTGTGTGGAAATAGATGTAGAACTATGCTTCCTCCCATCCAATCACCAAGTGGTCATGAACCTCCACCATGTGATTTTTAATTAAATCTATGGATCTAATGTCAACACTCAAAGATTAAATGGTACAAATTTTTAAACCCTAATATAAAATGATATGCGAGTAGTCAAATATAACGGAAGGAGGGAATCTCTTTCACTCAATAATAATACAGAAGAAAAGAAGACTGTTCTTTTTAAGCACCAATGAAAAATTTCTTTAAGAAAAATTGAAAGGAAAGAATATTTTCCAGGGAATCTTTAGTGTGCAATTTTCAAAAAAGAACAAACACACAAATGCACCCTATATGACAATGTAAAAACCCCAATATGGGGTCCCCAGAGCTTGCCAAAATGTCTTCACCATAAAAATAGAGATAAAACAGATAGAGGTAAGGAAAGGAGGAGGAAATACCTATATAATTGAAGAAGGTGTTGCGTCGCTTGAATTTGACCAGTCTGATTGTTAAGATATTCATTTGGCTAGGAGGACAAACTGAAATCAACACAGAACCATAAGAGAGAGTTCAGAGTATAGGAATTGGAATGCCTAGCGTATGTTATATCCAAGAATGTGATACTTCCTAATAGTATCTCACTCCATTGTTTTTAAAACAATTAAGGGGCAGGAAATAACATTAAAAATAGTCCTCTTGTAGTTACTATGATTTGCTGCACTCATACAAATAAAAATAAGGAATCTAATCTAGCATGCTAGTTATAATTAAAGTTGAGGGGGGAAGTTGGTACATCCTTATTTTTAGGTCTGACTAAGGCTATAACTAAGTTTTTGGGAAATGGTGAGATTTGGGTTGGTTTTTTGGTGGTTTTAGCTTGCTTTTTTTGGGAAATTTACCTAGTCAGCAAGACACTATGATTAGGTTATCGATGTCAGCTATTGGTATGTGGACCGCACCGGTTGGGTGACCGTTTCGTTAGGGGTAATTAGATTAAAATAAGAGTAAAAAAGTGGGAGGGAGCTCTCTGTGATGTACAAGAGTTGGGAAGGCTTGATGAGGTTGTGGGATGTTCAGATAAGACTCTGGTTGATAAGATGAGGTTTTAGAAATGTATGAAGTAAATGAGTAGACAATTGAATTGAGGTGTTTATGGAGGATTTTAGGTAATGATAGAGGGGTTTATGTATTGTGGAGCCTATGTTCATGGTTAGAGTTTGTACACCTTCATTGTGTTACACTCGGGTAGTTTTACGGCGTCCCGTCTCTCTGGTGAGCGGGTCAGGTGTGTTCTTGGGTGTTGAAGCCCCCCCGATGAAAGGGGGTTAGGGGGCAAGCCCCCCGAGCAAATTTTCATGGGTGGTTTCATACCCATGGGTAATGGGTAAGCTTATGGCTGTTTTTTGGGCCATGGTTTTTCGGTCTTTTGCCCGCATTGTTATGCTACCCCACTGTTTTTTTTCCGCCTGGTTTTGATCCCCCTGTTTTTGGTATCAAACCTTAAGCATTGTCTATTTATATGTCTTATGCATATGATAAAAGACAAGCAAATGTATTACAGATGTTGTTTTGAATTCCGGGTTTGAATTCTGGAGAGTTTGTTGAGCATAGCTCCAAACGGATCATTGGTATTTTATTGAGAGAGTGAATGCTTGTAATAAAATCTAGCAGTGAGTCTTTGGGACTAGCCCAAATTGGTGAACCACGGGAAATATTGTCTCTTGTTTTGTGTTATTTATTCTGCAATTTTATTTCAGATCTTCAATATTTTCTGGCATATTAGTTTCTACTGTTTTGCTATTCTGTAGTGAGTATTCCGCAGAGGTTACTCTTATTTCCTAACAAGATTGGATGAAACATATAAGTAATAAAGAACTAATTATTAAACCATGAAGGAGGATTATTCTTACTTGTAGAATGCCAGGTAGACAAGTAGGTGTGGTGATAGTTGTGCAGAAGAATTGGTCCTTGAACAAGTATCCAATAGCAGTAGGGTATGGTGCTTCCATTCCTTGTGAGTGCACTATAGATTTGGATCAATTGTGATGAATAATGTGTTTTCTGAATACTACAAGGGCCTCTAGTTATGTTCAGAAAATCACTGAAGCCACTAGTTAGGATTCGGTCCACAAGATCCGAGAAAAATTAGATTCAGAACTTGAACAAAGAGGTTTGAAATTCCTATTAAGATGATGATGTCGGTTAGTATAACTACTTTCCGACCAAGGAATAACTGCATCGGTTAAGTAAAAAGGTCATCTATGCTTAAAATCTCCTAATTTCTCCCAAATTTGGTCCTGTATTGGAATTTTGTTTCAGTCAAAAGTGTGGAATGAGCAAATGGATTGGGATAATTTAGTTAGATAAAAATATAATCGGCCCTTTAATATTAGGGTTAGATTAGGTCCCTACGTTGGTTAAAGGGAGTGGGACGTGTGTCTTGCTAATAATGAGCTGTGAATATCTAAGTGAGGGCAAGAAGTGGGGGGCTAGGTGAGGTGGAGATTTGAGGTGGAATAAGGATACTTTCAATAAGGGGTATAAATTAATACAACTGTGTGTAGGGGCCATGGTTAGGTGCGTGTGTCAATTAATTATTTTAGCAGGGGATTAGAGGTGTGACCCAATTTGGGTGTCTTAGAGTAGAAGGGATCATTGACTACCTGGGATCAGATCATGAATTATTAGATATTGTGTATGAGCATTTATCAGAACATTCTTGGGGACAGTCTGGAGGGGTTGTCTAGGAGGATGTGTACTATAGGCATATCCATGTTATATTGGACTATTGTAGGCATTATTTGAGAA
>JAHRHJ020000582.1:0-62613 GCA_019776745.2 Taxus chinensis | reverse complement strand
CTTTACTAAACGGTTCAGTATGAAGGGATACCATGAAACGAGTGTCCTCCAACTCACTGTTTGGAGTGAAACATGAAGCCGAGGTTACTATTGAATCTACGAGAAGGTTTTGTTCTCGCGAGATTGCTTCAATTGATATGAAGTTAAACCCTTTTCTCAAATCTAATAATGTTGTTTTGTAGAGCTGTAAATGTTCAGCTCTAGTCTCATACACCTCAGAGACTTGGTTTGCTACTAACTGAGAGTATCCTAACACTCTGATGTCATTAACACCGATCCTTTTAGCTATGATGAGGCCAAGGAGGAGGGCTTAGTATTTAGCACCATTATTTGTGCATTCAAAATTTAATTTTAAGGTAAACAATAGGATCTTTCCCTTGGGAGAAGTAAAGATCACACCTGCCCCAGCCCCATAATGACACCTAATCCATCAAAGTGGAGAGTCCAATGTTTATTTGGGAAGATGGATGTTGAGACATTTGTTACAATCTATTTCTTCTGCTTTGGTTACTTCTACCATGCAGAGTTCCTCTGCTGGAAGAGAACCCAACGCCTGGGTACATCCTACAGGGGAACAAGGGTAGGAAATTGGTGAGATCTTGTGCTAAGCAACTCAATAATTTTTGTGGTAGTTCCCATGATACTATTTCTACAATGTTAGCTTCATTCTTTACGGATGGGATGCTCTTCGTCATCTCTAGTTCTTTGTAGGTATAATTTTTCTTCTCTGGTTTTGAGTTGGCCTGGTTTGTCAAATTTGGTTGTTGGGAGTTAAACTAAGAGTGACTACCTAGCCTTTTTCTTCAGGTCCGCTAGGGTGTATATTGCATTGTTTCAGATCCCCTTTTTCTACGAATACGTTCCTAAGTGTAGGAATCTATTTCCTGAAAAACATAGAAGGGATTGCCTTCATTCGGTGTATCCATGGTCGACCCAGGATCATATTATATTGGTTTCCTGATCTATATATAAACTCAGGAGATTGTTTTGGGTCCTAATTGACTGGCTAATATTAGTTCCATTGGAAGTGGCTTAAGGCTATCATGCCTCTTAGTGTAGTTTGAGTCGTGGACCTTTGTCTCTCCTACCCCACCCTATGCTTTTGAAGGAACGAGAAGGGACTATGTTACTGTCCCCCCCCGCCCCATCTTCAACCATTGCACGTTTAACATAATTGTTATAACCCACCGTGTAAATGTAAGGCTAGAGCACCTCTACGTGTAATCTTGTGCTGTTTGCATTTTGGCTGATTCGATAGAAACTCGGTATCTCTATCTCTCTACCCTGGAGGGTGACTATCAAAGTCTATATGGTTTACTTGTGTAGGGGGAGGAGTGTGTGAATTATGACCTAAACCATCTTCTAAAAGAGGCCAGCCCTAGGGTGGGAGAGTTTCTTCATCAGTCTCAAGGAATGTGAGAAAAGGTCTTTGTTAAGTCATTATTACATCATAGCACTACGATTTTACTAATTTTGTTGACTGTTCTCTAGTCTTAGTGGGTAACTTGATTTGGCTGAATAGGGATACTTCATGTCCTTGTTTATGTCGTCCCATGTACTCAGTGTCTATTCCACTAACTGACTATCTGTGGTGTGTCGTGGCTGAATTCCTAATGGGGGGGGGGGGGTGTTCCGTGGAGGGAGTGGAAGTGGAGCTGTCATGATCTTTATTTCCTTCATTACACCCTGGGGCGGGTCCATTGGGTTTAATTGTTTTGTGATGGACGGATGAAATGAGATATGAGGGGGCTTGTGAGGGGGAGCCTACCGGTCGTCTGATAACGGATCATTGAAGATCTTGAGGGGTGCATTTTGACAGGTGACTGCTCCCGTGAAAGTATTTGGTACAGGTGATTCAGGATCTGCTAAGAACATATCTATGAAAAGTTGTCTTTGTTCCTCTGGCAAACGTTGCATGAATTTATTGTAGTCGTGGCAAGTCCTAGTGTCATGGCCTCGAATTTTGTGGAAACCACAATACGAGTTGGGATTGTAATTCCTAGGTTGTTGGTTTGGTGTGTGTTGTGGTCCAAAACTCTGATTAAATTGTTGACTATTAGGATTAAAGTTTTGCAATTGTTGTCTTTGATTTTGGTTTTGGTTTTGATATCTAGTTGTGTTTTGTCTTATACCCTATGTTTGGATCTACCGTTGTTGTTGTGGATGATTAAAATCCACTGCATTGATTGTTGGGGTAAAATTGTTGTTTTGTTGATTGTTAACTATTGGTGGAGTATTTACAACATTTACCTTTTTAACTTGGTCAATTACTCCATCTGTTGTAACACCGCAATTCTTGTTAAGGATTTTAGGTCCTTGATTGGCATTTACTGCACTAGGATAGGTCGTAGTATTTTGATTGGGGATGATTAACCTCCCGTTTGTTCCATACGTCTTGTGGCCGCTATCTATTGCAGCTTAATCTATTCGGAGGGCACTCTCAAGTACTTCATCGTAAGTTCTTAGTGGGAACTTCTAGACTTCTTCCTTTATCTCTCTATTAAGAGAATGCAAGAATAAATTATATAGTTCCATCTTATCCATATTTGGAGCACTTGCCGAAGAATAAATAACTGTACGCCATCTTTGGATGAAATGAGCAACATATTCATTATGTTCTTAATTAATATGCAAGAATTCCTTGATTCCTGTTCTCAACAGTTTGTTCATGTCAAATGCCTTGATGAACTCTGAAACAAGTTGTTTAAATGAATGTATTGAGGCTTCAGGTATTCTGTAATACCAATTGAGGGTGATACCCTCTAAGGTTTTGGGAAATATTTTAGCAACAACCACATCCCAAGGGAGCAGTTGTCGAATGGCTGTGGCATAAGCCTTGATATGTGCATTCGGGCTCCCTCCCCTTTGTATTTGGGAAAATTGGGAAGAGGTTTTGGAAGCATGATGCTTCGTATAGTGAAGTCTAAGGGCTCTTTCAAATATTCTGAATAAGTCCCTATCACATAGGTTTCAACCATTGATGGTGCCTGCTGAGGGGGTGGAGGTGGAATGCGTTGTTGATATGGTGTAGCATATGTATTTTTGGGGGCATAAGGAAATCCTTGTGGTTGAGTGAACATGCCGGCAGGATAGAACATATCTCCTTGTGGTGATTTGGAATACATGTTTAAGTATGGAGGAGCATTGCCCAAGAATGGATTATTTTGTACTAGACCGGGCGATATCATATTTTCTACTGGAGTGACATTAGAGAACGTGGTTATAGTTGGCGTTTGTTGTGAATATTGAGGAGGCATGCCCAATGTGCCTGTTGCTATGAGGAGGTCTACTTGGCCAGGATGATGGGGAGGATTGGAAATTCCTGACTGCATGAGTTGAGAATTTTGACTTGCTTGAGTAAGTTCTAACCCTCTAACTTTTTTACTAAAGTTGATATGAATTCATTTGGTGAAGTCGCTGTATTTTTCCTTAGTGGCGTTCGTTATATACTCTGAGGTTGTATAGGCATATGGTACCCTGCTATGAATTGATCATTTCCCTACTAAGTTTCACCGAGGGCATTTCCTATACGTAGAAGCATGGAGGTGTTTTCTTGAAAAGAGACCTCGGGTTGTGTTTGCAAACTTCCTATAGGTGGGTACATACTCTGAGAGCATTGTTCACTCCTAGCATAACACATTAAATGTTCATCATCTAAAAATAGGTATGGATCTGATTGTCTACTGATTTGCGGTCTAAGCAACACCTGAGGAGATGAACTAGATTATCCAGTGAGCATCATGTTATTCGAGCCTGAAGGCTCAGCTTGTTGCATTTGAGTGAGCTGATCCAACACCTCTATTTGGAAAGAAGAACTATATCTAGTCCTATGAGGTGGAGTTTCTGTTGAAAACTAGTTAGTTGAATAGTTATCACCCCATGCTGAGAGCGAGGGTGATGGCTGTCTATTTAGTTGATCGTAGTATGCCTCAAGACCTAGGAGAGGTCTACCATATGCATTGAATCCCGACATATTCGGAGAGTATATGAATACCCACAGAATAATGGGAAAGAGCAAAGGTGGATGGAAGAAATGACAAATAAAAGAGGAAGAACTGTTCCTTTCACGTTGGGTTCACCAATTTTATACGATGAAAAAGTGACAAGCGAGCATGGAAATCTACAAGTAACTCTTCCTCGCACCTGACCTCCCGAGGTCGCGTCGAGACAGCTGGTGGGGATGGAATATACATGGGGTATAAGAAAATTAGTTAGGTAATCTTATATCTTTGACACGCACTAATGGAATCTGCGAATCTAAGGCAAAGAAGTCCCTCCTAACCTGAATCAGTGTGATAGATCGGTCGGAAATGATGACTGCTCGAAGGCTCCAATCAATATCGAGCTCTGGTGTGATCTGATCTATAGGTTGTGGGATACGGGGAAAATGACCTAGAATTGTTTCGTGTATATCTCCAGATAGGGTCATAAGATGGATGATGGATATATAGTGGATTCTATGGGCGATTCTTTGGTCTAGTCCAGAAATCCTTAGCTTGATTAGCTATTATGTCTAGTGAAGATAATTGTGCGATAATGGTTGGTGGAAGTGGAGAGGACCTAAATACTAATGTGCGTAAACTAGCATCAACATCTGATTGACCTGTGGAATCGTTGGGTTGTGGGATCTACGAATCACAGCTGTAAGTTCATGGTCGTTGTGGACCTCCTATGGTCATATGCAGAATCAATCCCTAATCCCTAATATCCAGTAGTCGTATACCTTTTCAGCCTCTATATTTAGAACTAAAAGTTGTGCAACCTTCTCAGAGTACCTTACAGGTGTTCTGACAACCTGAATTCTTAAGCTAGTGTCTATGTTAGTGAGAATGTCTCCTATGTCTGGATGTGGGACAAAAGGATCACAACCGAACGTTTGCTCTCTTTCAAGCCCTTCTACAGTCATGCAGATATTTATCTAGCGTAATCTGTAGTTTGGCTGGTTTGACCAAAACGTATGCGCTTTGTCGTCTTCTATGTTTAGTCCTCTCAGCTGTGCATTGCTTTCTTGTAGATCTATTGTTACTTGGAAGACCTGAATTCTGAGATTCTGGTCTATATCAGTTATTGCTTCAAAAAAATTGGGCTGAGGCACTATTGGCTCAAATACATATTCTCTAGGCTCTCTAGGTCCCGTGATTGTCATACAAAAGGAAATAAATCTAACTAAAGTAAAGAAGACTAATTATGCAAAGTATATCTACAACGTATATATATCTAAATCTAATCGAAAGAGTAATTATTTAATATATCTAGAAAGTGACAACTAAACTACTAACAAAATAAAAAAAAACAAAGCAGCCGAGTATAGCTACTTGCCCGTGTAGTTGTAAATCTATTCTAAATAACCAGATAACTGATCTAATCTATTTGAAAGACCCCGAATCTTACCTCAGAAGTGGAAAGTGAATCATAGTTTCTCAGAAACTATCAATCCCCACAGCTTCCCCGGCAATATCGAAAGCGTGATTAACTGAAATGAAATGATTGAATACTCTATTGATATGTTTTAACTAGAACTTTTGATAGTTTGAACCTAGATTTTGCAGAATAGTGGCGAATTTGGTTGTGTGTGGATTTTTCCCCTCAGTGTGGTCTCCTCGTTCCTTTGTGCTCACGTGAATCCAAAAAATCATGTGATGTTAGCATCAATAGAAGTTGGTATCGAAATAATGGCATCTTTGGATGTAGACTGAATACAATGTGAGTAGGAGAGGGATAGCGCAAGAGAACAAAGCTTGGCTTATATAATTCCTAGCAGGATTTATTGCGAGTCATACAACCTAAAACGTCTAGAACCTGAAACTATCCTTTTTGACAAACAAAACCTGTAACTTTAATGGCTTCCAAATGAAAATGAAACTATCCTACTCCAATTGATTGCATGAAAATAGTAACAATACTTAGCACAAGAAGATTATGTAGCTTCTAAATAGCAAAACAACACTAACTATGCATGCAACAAATAAATTTCCACCCTTTTTGGCTCTGATCACTCGAATTGTTCCTCAGGATGACCACTGTACACACTGCTTCTGCCAAAAAATTTATCTGTGATGACTTACTAAAAATAGCAAGTGTTTATGTAGGAGGTTTACTTTTTTTAAAAATTGGGGTTATGGACCTTGGTTTTTAATGAAATTAGTTTTTTTGATATGGGTTTTTCCTCTTTAGTGCACCTTGAAATTTCTAGTCTACCTAGTGTCTGGAAATGGAGATTTTAATTTTCAAAGTTTTTGTAGCGGGGAAAACTGGAGTTTCTTTGTTGAAAAAATCTAGGGCGTGCATGTGAAATCTTCCACTTAGATTCTAATGGCTTCTAAAAAACTAGATGAATGCAAAAAATCTCGTGTTAATCCGTGCACCGGTCTTCAAGTTACGAAGATTTTCACTTCGCGGGTCACAAAGTCATTTTGGCGAAGAACAAACCTGGAGTCTTCAAAAATTTGTGTTTTTTTGATAGTTTTCTCTTCTTCAGATCATAAGGAAATGGAAGAAATGGATGGAGGAAAAAAATGATGGAGAAATATTTGAGCAAAAAATTTGGCAGCGGAGGGAGAAATGTGGGCGTATGAACACGAAAATGGCTAAGTCCAAAATATATAGCTTTTGGCACAATGAGAGGGGGTGGTGCACATTTTTTTCCCACTTTCCCCATGGTTTGGGAAAATAGGTGAACAAAAATGTGCCTTATCCTTTTTTCAACATGTGGGCAATCATTAATTCGATGAGAAAAATGAAGGCGGAGCCAAAAATAAGCACCAGGGGACCGGACGAGGGTCCTATGAGGAATCTGAAGGAAACCAAGGGGTAGGCACATTTTTTTGCCCCCATTTTCCCTTTGGTTTGGGAAAATAGGTGCAAAAAATTGTACCTTATCCTTTTCAGGAGAAGTGGTGAGCATGCTAGAGTTGGTGGAGGGAGAAGTCAACTTGGTCAAAGGAGCTTAAAGTGAGTCACCTGGGTCATATGAGTGACCAAAGTGCTTAAAGGGGGGAGGGAGAATTTTTTGGCACCCATTTTCTCCATGGTGAGGGACAATTAGAAAACAAAAGTGCATCTCAGCCTCAAGTTGTCATGTGTCCCTTTCCAAATTTGACTAAGTATCGAAACACATACCTTGGAGGGCGACTTGGAAAGACCATGAAAAATTATTTTATGATTTCGCATATAATGATGGGAGGGTCACCATGCCTTGATAATTCTTTCAACACCTTCAAAAAGATAATTTTTTCTCAGGATTACCCGTTGTGCATGAAAAGAATGAGCTTCCTAAAAAATGCATGGGGTTTGAAGTTGATATGTTTTTCCCACCATGTATAGGATTTAAATTACTTTCCAATGATATATTTTTGGGTTCACAACTCATTTTGGAGCTCCTAGAATCCCCTCTTGAAGTTCAGGTACTCTTCTGCAGTGCAAGCTCCTTCAACCTCAAAAACCCATTTTTAGTGAACTGGCTCCTAAACATCCGAAACTTCCCAGAAAATTCCAAAATCAGTTCCTTGATGATCCTATCTCATGAATACCCATCTGTGATGAATTTTATCCTTTGTTTCACTCTAGGGGTTGTGCACTTAGCTTAGGAAGGTTGATGGTAGCCCCTCATAAGATTGCTTGAAAACCCGCTTTGAGAGATGCTTCTCCAAAATTTATTTGAATGAAATTTTATTCCTAAATCACATAGGGGTATGGATTAAAAACACATATAGACCATTGGAAGGATATGATAGGAATTGTCACTAAGGGGTAGGTTGATCTGGCGGTTTCTGGAAAGGTATGACATAGATTGTTTTTTGACACTAGGGTATGGTTGTCTTGTTTTCAAGTTAATTTTTCCCATGAAAAAACACATGACAAAAAAACAAAAATAATTAAATTAAAAATAAGCCAATAAAAAGTAACAATCTAATAGTGCAGTTGATAGAAAAGAGGATTGTCCTTTATAGTGAGCTGAATTTTGTTATTATGAAGAAACATGCAAGGTGATGAAGAATCATCGAGTCTCGAATGTCTCACTCGGCTATCATTAAAATTTGGAATATGGTACAATAGAGTAACCAATAGTTGTGATACCTAACTTAGAACCTACGTGGTAATTAAATGGTGCCACATCAATGCTTGAAATTTCTCCCATACTTGCATAAGAGTGTACTTAATATACATTATTTGTTTCATATGTTTATTTGGAGGGAAAGTCACCTTTTGAATTGATCCAAAATAACAAATTTCAAATGCACTAAAAAGGGTTGGACTTTAATTTGTGCATTATGTATCTAAAAGGTAGGCATATGATGTGTCACTTTGTGATTGGCTACTTTACACCCATATCGAGTACAAATTGTAAAATAATATGTAATTTGTACACCTACATTTCAATAACTTTTACTCAAGTTTTGAGCACTCACCCTCAAGCACCCTCCCAACTATTAGATCCCACCCAAGTATCAGGTCATATCTCCCAACAGTTTCTATTCCTACTAATAATGTGATACCACTGGAATTAGGATGTGACTACCTTAATGTAGGAATCTCCTAAGAAAATTAAGTCTAAAAATTTGTTTACGAAGATCCAACATCTTCCAAAGATAGTAGGCTAAGAATCTCCGGGATTTACAAGTCATGAATGTTTGAAGAGACAATAACAATCCTCTTATCTCGTAATAATTAGAGCATCTGGTAACAAAATGGTCTTGACCAATGACCCAAACAAGAAAATATGACAAATACAATGCTCCCAAGGGATATGAAGCTAATTAGAGAAAAATTCGAGCTTGGAAAAAGGGAACCCTCATGCTACAAGGTAAATATGTTTTTGTGAACCCTCGGGGTTGGATGAAACCCATCATTGAGGTAAAGATATAAGTTTGAGTAGTGTTGAAGTTTTGAGGTGAGTAACTCTTTACATTGAGACCTTGTAGAGGTAGGATCTATAAATACCTTCAAAAATGCCATTCTCTATTGGAAAGATTTGGAGCATATGTTGGGAAGTTTTGTATTGGTGCCATGGTAATACTAAGAATGAAGCAATGCAACTAAGAGGGGCTTGCATACCAATGGAAATGAATCCCATGACCTTCCTTCTCCATAGAGCATCTAAAAGTAAGGTATGCATACCTAATATGACCACTCTAGGAGTTACTCAACCATTTGAGTTTGTGAATCATTGTTACCACGTACAAGATCACTAAAGAAAGGATTGGGGCTCTACCAAATTTTGTAAGGATGATGGCATGAAAGATTGATCTATTGGCATGAATATGTTTTAGTAGCATTGCATTCTCCCTTTTCATGTTCATAGATAAAGTTTGTACTAAATATTACTAAAATTTATCAAAATATTAAGGTTGGAATGAAGGTCAATCATTTTGAGTGGGTGGGTGACTGAGATTGTGGCATGCAAAGGGAAAACATGCAAAAACAAATATTCAAATCCTAGGAAGAGTATGAACATCTCATAGTTTAAGGGTATGTGTGTCTTGTAGTCTAAACTATAATTATAGTAACATGTGATGTACATCTACAAAGGCCCATAAATATTTATTAATCATTAAATTGTATATTTCTACATTTTTTTATGTATTTGTTTATTTCAGATTTAAACTATGGTTTTATTCCTTAATTTTTGGTGGTCTTTATATTAGTTCTCTACACATTTCAATTGTTACATCATCTCTCTCCTTTATTACCCTTTAATTTGACTCTCTATGTTTAGAATGCTGACTCCACCTCGCGTCTCAAGAATGTGGAATACACGATCTTGACATGGTGAAACTAGACCCTTCCTTCACTATCTCACCCTTATCTCATATTTTCATTTATTTTACCATTAGAGACAATTGTGTATATCAATAGGCCTAATTAGAAATGCATATTTTATAAATACAGAAACATCCTAGTTCATTTATGCATCTACAATAAAAAGCATCCATAGTTGAAAATCCATTCAAGAAGCTATAGAAGACAATAATTGAATATTTACATGTATTCAAACAAGTCAATATTCATTGAAGCAATGAAATTCATAGAAGAGACACTACACTCCACTGGTTTTCCTAGATGAAGAATTATTGCATATACTTGATGTTATCTTAGATATTGTATTAAACAATGTGATATAATTATAATCAAGCTTAATGTAACACATATCCCAAAAACAAAACATACTTTTTTATAGATCTAGATGTTGGAAATATGATTAAGCTTAAGAGAGAGAAGATTGATTTTCCAATGACAAAAGAAAAGTTTCAAAAACCTAGGCAAGGTTTATGGAAGGAAAAAAAGATCAATCCAACCATCAAATAATATTTTTATTTGGAGCAATTTTGTTTGGAATATTAAGTGCATGATTTAGACAATGCACTTTCTAGACACCGTGTGTTTGAAAAAGTTCCTTATTCATTGTGAGGTTTCTAGGTTCTCTCTCTTTTACCTTAAAAAATTGTGAGATGCATGTTTAGAATATGACAATTATTCCTTTAGTTCCATAAAATCATGTTTCTCTACACCTCACATAACAATATTTTTACACTAATTAATTAGGACTTATTTAATTCTCAATATTTATTTTAGGCTTGATTATTGTAATTACACATGTTATGTATATTTTGTTTACATACGTATTTTTTTAATAAAGTCTATTTTATCACAATAATTGGTAATCTTGTGCTCTTACACCTCTCTAGGGTTAGATATTTCTCATTAGGTGATCCTTAAAACATGTGGATATTCCACACGAGGCCTCGCCAACATGGATATTATAATCCTAACTTAACAAGTGATTGATAAATGACTATTTAGATAAGTTTTCCTACTGCGAAAAAAGAGATGTAGTGTTCTAAACACAAAATATACAAAATTCTAAACATAAATAAAATCATGAAAGAAACAATTAACTAAGCAAGTGAGACAATCACACCCCCTTGCCATTATATGTCATTCACAAATATACAAGTGATTGCCACTTATGTCCTTTCATGGACAAAGATAATAATTACTACACTATCCAAACTTGCACATTGTTGCTTTGCACTCTTATAAACACCTATGAGAACCATGCAATGTTGAAACAATCACTAATAGTTAAGAAACAATGGATATAACATGAACAAAGATTCAAACTTGTAAATTACAATGTGAGTCCAACTTTGCCAATTCTCACTGACTAATTTGATGTCTTTTTGCTTCCACAAGGTCTATGTTTATTCCCTCTCGTTGGAATCTACCAAGAAAATCAATTGAATTATTATAGAGAAAAGGAAGCATTTACAATTGCTCCTTGCCCATGTTTTTATATGATGGTGAATTATACATCCTGTGTAGACCATTGGTTACATAATTTCTAGGATGGTTTTGCAATTACCACCTCCAAACACCAGAGGTTTTGTGACTGCCACCTTCAAACACAAAATTTTGTGTGACCACCACCTCCACACACTGATGGTTGTGTGACTGCCACCTCCACACACCAATGATTTTGCAACTTCCACCTCCACACACCAATGGTTGTGCGATTGCCACCTCCAAATATTGACGGTTCCATAACTTCCACCTACGTATAACATAAGTTCCATTATCTATGACAAACCCCTTTATTTTAAGATATGAAAAATAAAACCTTCATCACTTTTAGGATGTCTAGATCATCCCCTTACCGAATTTCCATTTCAACTTATCAGAAATGATGTTTTTTATATGAAGTTTCAAGTACAAACATGAGATACATACAATTGGGAATAATAGAAACATGTAACAATACAAGTAATACATTAGATCCATATTTTGGATCATATATACTTAATTTGAGGCTTCAAGTCCTTTAAAGTGTCAGGAAATCTATAAGTGAGGAAATTTTATTTGCCACATCTTCTCTGAAATACCATTTGGCTTTGTTAGGTAGTTATCCCTTTAACCCAATCAATCAATGCTCTTGCACTCTTTTGTATTTTTTCCTTTCATTGCTATGTAACATAACATCCTCATCCAATTCCATATGACTCTCAAGAGTGAGGTCTTAAATTGAAGGTAGAAACAACCCTTCATCATCATTGTCCAACATAGAAGGGAAAAAAGGCATAAGTTCTCAACATTGACAACAAAATAAATCTTTATATAAGGAGGAAAATCAAGTATGCAATAATTCTATCCCACTTGTTCTATAATTTCAAATGAACCATATCTAAGTGGCTTAAGATTTCTAATATTACCTTGGATTTTATTTATACTCAAGTATAACCATGCCTTGTCTCTAAGAAAAAACTATGCACAATCCTATATTGATCATGCCTTACTTTGTACTTGGCTTGAGACTCATTTAACCTCTTTGGTACTTGGAGTTGAATATATCATTTTTTCTCAATGAACCTTTCAGCTTTGTGTACCTTTGGATCCAATTTTTTTTGTCTTCATGTGGCTTCCTCAAAACAACATCAAACACATGAGAAGGTTGGTAGCCAAAACAAGTCATAAAAAGAGTTTTACTTGTAGAATAAGGAACTTCCCAACTATAAGAATGCTAAATATACACCATTTTTTCATCCACTGACTTAGTTTTCTTCCTATTTTACCCTCTCAATAGTTGTACCCAATTTTTTTCCATAATTTATATCTGCCCATTGGTTTTTGGGTGAAAAGTGATAAACCATTTCAACTAGATATCCATATTCTCCCATAATGTTTCCAAAAATTTACCCAAAAATCTTGAGTCCTGGTCTAAAACATAGAATTGGGAAAACCAATGATCCCAAACATTAGAAAAATAAACTCAATTTCATAACAATATTTGAGGGTCTTCTTATAACGAACAAGAATACACATCCTATTAAATTAGTCCATAACCACAAAGAGATACTCATGTCCCTTCCTTGCCATAAATAACCTACCTGCAAAATACATGGAAATTATTTCATGTGGCCTAGAAGGAACTGGTAATGACATATATAAACCCAACTTTATGTTACTATGATTTATTGTACTACACAACACACATCCTCTTATGAACATGATAACACCAAACTACATATTAGGCCAATAAACATACCTCTACAACTATGCAACACTTTTTGTAGCTCCAAAATTTCCTACAACTTTTGAAGTGCATGTTTCCTTCATTAGCTAAATTATTTTCTCCTTAAGCACACAAAGCTTATCCAAATTTTAGAGCCACCCATAGTGAATGTTATATTCCTCCTTCGGTTATAATATTGCACCTTGGAATATCTTTGCTTGAAGAAAAACACTCCTTAAAATGTGCATCATGCTCATATCCTTCTACAAATGAATCACATATAAAAGGATCAAGAAGAGTTATGGTGCCCATGGCTGAAAGCAATGAAGGTTGATAATATATTGACTCATTTTTTAGTCACACATTTCGTATATTTGATAATCAAATGAAATTATTTCATAAATCCCATCCATTTCAAGTGTCTATCTTGCAAAAGTTTAGTTTTTGCTTGAAATATTGGAGAGGTTAGCGATCCATATGGATACTAGTTAGCATTATCTCAGAAATAATGTTTTCATTTCTTCACCGCTTAAATAAGAGAATACAATTCCTTATCATATGTAAAATAATTCAAAATTATACCATGAAATAACTCTAAATGGTAATATACAAGATTACCTCATAGTAGGAAAACTCCCATAGCATAGTTACTAGAATTCATTTCCACATCAAAGGATAGTTACAAGGTAGGAAACATTAAAACCAGACCATGGATAATATTATGTTTGAACATATCAAATGCATTTTTTTACTTCTTATCCCAATTAAAAGTCTTATTAATCACTATAATGACATGCAAAGGTGTGATTATGGAATAAAAAACCTTAACGAACTTGATCAAATATCAAACTGAGCCAACAAAGCTTCTTGTTTTAGTCACATTAGAAGACTTCAGCCAATTCATGATAATATTTACCTTCAGCGAATCAATCCTAAATTTCCCATCTCCCACCACATGCCCTAAGAAGACAAGATATTGTTGAGAAAAATCACATTTCTTCTCATTCAACACTAAATTTTTCTCCTTCAAAACTTGCAAAACCTATTTTACATGATCAACATGCTCATAAAACATTTTACAGGAGACAAAAATATAATCCAGATACATAATTACAAAGTAATCAGTAAATGACATCATTACCTCATTCAATAAGCACATGAAGTTAGTTAGTGCACTGCATAGCCCAAAAGGTAGAACCAACCACTCATACAACCTTTTCTCTGTCTTGAATACCATCTTCTAAATTTCATCTTGGAAACTTTCTTCGTACCATTGGAACTTGTATTTCTTCATTTCTCCAATTTTCATTCTCATATAGTCTCATTCTTAGACATTGAAATCATCCACACGATTGGCCCAAAATTATTCTACATGTGGAACATGATGCATCTCTGGGATGTGGAATGTGTCTGGACCAACACGAATGTCAAAATTGGCCTTGGGGATGTACAAATGCAAAGTTAGGTCTGTGAAGGCCGCCTCCAAGTGTGATGCATTATTGAAATTCTTGCATGTGAAGACCCCCAGTGAGATGGGGAAAGAGACAAGCTTCTTCTTTTAGTTCCTAAGTTTATTGTTCACATGTACCAACTTCCTACAGAGTTCAAACAATACTATCTTATCACTAAGGTGCCGAGGTAACCTCAGTGGGGCTTGATTAAATCCAAAGACTCAAATATAAGAGAAAGTGGGGAATTGAATAAAAAATGAGCCATATATTTTTTTTATTAAAGAAGCCGCCTGCGACGACATCCTTGAATGTGGGTTACCATCCAGATTCCTGATGACCGACATCATTAAGACATCGTTCACTTGGGAGAAGTGACGATAACTCTCTTTCAACACCAATTGAGGGAACTTCTCAAATGAAGGGACTTTCAAAGAGATGTTATGAGCAAGATTCAACCCATTGAATGACCTTGAGCTGGTGAGGTGATGCACCAAGCAAGAATTCATGAAGAAATTATTTATTATAGGAACTTGGATCAATTGATGATGCAGGTTATCACTTATGATTTGGCCCCAGTATACCTTTTGATCTCCTTTTGTGATTGTTAGAATGAAGAGTTACATCCATTCTTGGAAGTATCTCATGCTTCTTCTCCCATCACTTGGCTGAGAAAAGTGATTACATCTGAAAACCCTTTGTGGAACTCACTCCTTGAGAGAGTTTTGAGTATTCTTGAGGGGTTTCTCCCTAGCTTCATCCATGAGCCCAGTGTGAGGCCTTGTAGATATGACTCAATGTTGTTCCACTCGTTCACTTCCCTTTCTTTTGATATGACTACCATGTTGCTCTAGGTGGGAATTTTCAAAGCAAGAGAAATAGTCGTAGGAGCAATAACCATCATGGTTATATTGTCATCTGCTCAAATGGTCCTTGTTTCAGGTTCATAATGGTGTGAGTAGGCCAAGACCAACTCAATGATTTGTGTAGAAACTGGGTGTTCAACAGCTGTAAAAAATTCTCTTATGAACACTTTGTCTTCAATTCTTTCTCTCGGTTTAGCTAGCATGTGCGAATTAATATTATCAAGATCCATGTGTGTGACATCACTGTCACCCACTTTAGCATACTCTGACAAGAGGGCATTGAATCGATTCACCCATGTGAACTTGAACATCATATTTCCTAGAGTACATCATATTTCCTGGAGTACCTACTATATTTAGAACAAGGGGGTTACTATTTTCAGTAAGTGAAAAGTTCCACCCTTTTTGGCTCCACTGGTGAGATTATCTTTCTATATTACCCTAGTGTACACTGCTTCTGCCTAGATGACTCTTCTATGATGACTTAAAATTAATGATTTTTTTTTGTGTAGGAAACTTACTATTTTTCGTAAGTGGAAATTTTTACCATTTCTAGCACTGATCAAACAATCTGACCTTTTGGTTATCCTTGGTGCACACTATCTTTTCCGCAACTGCCTTTGGTGATGACTTACCAAAAATAGCCAATGACCATAAAGGAAGGATTACTATTTTTAGAAAGTAGGTTTTTGGGCCTCGGTTTGCAACGAAATGAATTTTTCTAGTATGGGTTTTTCTCAGTGCACTTCTAGAATTTCAAGTTAAACCGGTAGCTGGGTTAAGAAATTTTAAAATTACAAATATTTGCCACGAGAAACCTAGGGTTTCTTCACAGGAAAAAATTCGTGTTGTGCATGTGAGATATTTATTTGGGAAATTCAAGGAACTTAAGAAACTATATGTTTGCAAAAAATGGCACTTCGATCCGCTTTTTCAGTTTGTGAGATACGAATGATTCTTCTTTACAGATTTCAAGGGTTTTCTAGCGAGATATTTTGTTCTCATTCTTCGTAAATCTGATTTTTTCTTGCATTATTCTTCTTTCAAATCATGGAGCATGAATAATATTTTTGAAGGATGAATTTTTTTTGGAGGAAGATCTAGAAAATTTCTGGCAGCATTTCGACAACATACATAAAGTGTGGGGGTGAAAATGAAAAAATGGTTAAGTGTTTCGTTATTTATAGCCTTGGTATGTGAAGGGAAAGGGTGGGGCACAATATTTTGAACCTATTTTCCCTTTGTAAATGTGTAATATCGACATGAAAATGTACCTTGCCCTCATTATGACAAATGGCGAGTGTTTATTCATTGAGCAAAGTGAAGGAGGGGGCTAAAGTGAAACACCTAGGGGCCAGAAGATGGTCACATGGGGGTTTGGAAGGAAAAAAAATGGTGGGGCAAATTTTTGTGTCCAAATTTTCCCTTTGGTAATGTGAAATGGGTGCAAGAAAATTTTCCTTGCTCCTGGTTTAACAAGTGATGATCATGTAGGGGTAGGTGAAGGAGTAGGTCAAACCAATCAAAGGTGTTTAAAAGAAGGGTGCTAGGTCATATGAGTGACCAAAATGTTGAATGGGAGGAGGGAATTTTTTTTGAACCTTATGTACCTTTCGAAAGATGCAATAAGGAAATGAAATTGTGCCTCAGCCTAGTGATGCCACATGTCCCTTTGAAAAATTGGCTAAGTATCGAAAAGCGTACCTTGAGAGTGAACTTGAAAAGGTCATAACTTGAGCTCACAAATGAGTTTTCCTCCATATTCCTCTTCCAAGTATGCCATTTTCTTTAAACACTAATGTTTGACATGAGTTGGTTTTCCTAAATAGATATGGATGGGGAGAGAATATGGGGATATTTTCCTTAAATGGGAAGGCAATAATGTCACTAAAAAGGTGAAGGTTCAATATTGGAAACCTACAAGGAGAGGAGAAGGTGTAACATTGTAGTAGGATTGTTTAAGGCCAAATAAAAAATGGACCATCTCAAACAAAATTAAAGAATTTATTGATGTAGATAACATCATCTGGGCATGGAAACCAAACAAAAATTATCAAAGTGGCTTTATTAAGATACCTAATAAAGAAAATAAGGCTATTAAATCATACCTTAAACTACTTGAACAGGGTAATGAATGTTAACCTGGAGAAAATATTGAAGATCATACATTAATATGTGACATCATCTTCGCATGGGATGTAGGTTTTTTGAAAATTTTATTCTAAATAATGCTCCAATAAAAATTTATAGTTGTACTATGATTTGATATTTAAATGGAAGATTGAGTGTAAAGTAAGTAAGCTTTTCCATATGATTTTAGAAAAAATCGTTCTGTTTATGGAAGTTGCATATTATTAATGTCTTATTAATATAATTTTCACCTTGCAATTGATTTAATTCATAAAAAAACATAATACATCCTTTATTATGCTAAGTTTACAGGGAACTAGATGTGATTTACAGGGAATTGGGTATGATTTACATGGAATTAATTTCAATATTTCATTCTTTGGGTTTTTAGATAATTGTTTAAGATGTTTTTTGATTTCATTACAACCACAAAATTAAATGCTCTTCACATAAATTTATGTGCATAACCCACAACTTATGTGCATAACCCATTAATTAAGTTTGTACACTAATAAACCTTAATCAACGAAGGCACAAAACTTATAATTTTAAAGACACCAACCATGCTCTTGCCATTGATGTATTAGACTTGGTGAATTGAACATTAAGTGTACATAATGCACATGCTCCCCTCCATCTCAATCCTTCTATCAAAAATATTCCTAAGTTACTTTTTTAGAATGGGAAAATGCCCATGCTGAATTAACATATTTTTAAATTGTTCTAATACCTTTATAAAGTGCGAACCTTTCCATTCTAGATACTTGACTATGTGCTAGCCACTTTGGTTTTATGGAGAGTTGGTTATGGTTTATGATTTCATTACAACCACTAAATTAAATATGATCTTCCCTAATTATTGAATTACTTGAAATAAAACATATATATGCAACATTACCCATTAATTAAGTTTGGAAACTAATAAACCTTGATAAACAAAGCCATAAAACCTTTCAATTAAAAATATTATTAAGTTACTTGTTTAGAATGGGAAGATTCCCATTCTAAATTAGTTTATTTTTTATTGTTCTAATATTATCTCTATAAAGTGCAAACTTTTCAAGGGTACATTGGGTTCATTTTGTTATTAATTTTTTTTCCAATTACTAGTACATAGTGTAAATAATGGAATATGATATTACACTAATTAAAAACCAATAATAATAATATTGGAATCCAATATCATTGTTGATAGGGTTCTTCATCATTTTTTTATACTAAGGCACAAATAGAAGAAAGCTGCAGAAGACTACCGAAGCCATGGAAGACTACCAAAGTCACAGAAGTCTACAAGACGCCACATAACATAGAGAGAAGTAAATAATTTAGAAAGATTACATACTAAACAATACATAGTCGCTAATTGTAGACACCCTAAAATACATTATTTATTTCTAGCCCTTTCTAATTACCCTTATCATTTTTATAATGTGCTAAAATTGGTTCTAGAATGCATTCTAGATCTTTATCCTCTACATCCACTTAGAATTAATTAAATTAATTCTATTAATAATCTGTATCCCTTTAGAATTAATTAAATTACTTTTATGCATGCTTAAACTATACTTCTATACCCTCTAGCTAATTCAATTAAGCATTTATTTAATTAAATAGTTAATTATTCCCTCACACCTCATAGCTAATTAAATTAGTTATTTAAAATAGAAAATAAATTTATTTTCCTATTCATCCTCCACTTAGACTCCACTTCACTATTCTAGTCACTCCACTCCCACTCCAATTTTAGAATCCTATAAATGTTGGGGCAACAAAGTTGCACATACAACTACCTCATTGAATGAAAAATAAAAATTCATTTCCCCTCAATGGAAAATAAATTCATTCAAACTTCTTATAATATTATTTTAATAATATACATTCATACTCTTATTAAATACCTTCAACCACTCCTTAGCCTCTATAAAAAAATTATGTCTTATCCTTTGCAAATAGTCCCTATAAGCTTTGCAACAAACCTCTGCCAAGTTTCCATTTGATATATGCCTATTGAAATCTTTCCTTGTGTCCAAATTGTGCTTGTAGCATTTGCCATTTCTTCATTTGGAGATCAATTTAAGAGCATCCACAATCCAAATGTTCAAGGATTTTAAAAGTGTAATACTTCCACAATCCTATCATTGAGGTTTGCAAGCTCAACTTGGAGGAAGGTTTGTTGTGTTATATTACTTATCTTTCACTTCTTCTGAGTTTTTCACTGCTTACATTTTGGCATGCCCTAGTGGAGAATAACCCACTCTATTAATCTCTATTTCATATTTTGTTATTATCTTTTAGTGTAGATTTTTATCTATATTGATCCTAGTACAAATTTAACATTATTTGGTTAACATTTGTAATGTGGGAAGTTTTTTTTGTTGTTTTATGGTATTTATGAAAGTTGTAGGTGTTTCAATCTCCAAATGGAAATGAGACTTTACCAATAAATTTAAAAAAAGTTTCTTTTCCCCAATTAGGGGTTTCTCCTCTAAATTTTGAGGGAAATTTAGTCTCTGCTACATTTAGAAGTTTTACTATATTTTGAGGACTCTGTGCCAAATTTAGAGGAACACCTTTGCATTGAGTCTGTAACCCGAGATCTTGGGCCAGATGAGAAAGTTAAAGACCGAGTTAACCTTAGATGGGATCTTTGGAGTTGGTTCTAGTTGTGCATCAAGTTGTTGAGGATTAAGTGAGTTTTTATTGAGTTAGTTCACTCTGCATTCGAGCCATCCCAGTCTCCTGCCAAGCTCACATAAGCCATGACAGAGATATAAATCAAGTTGTAGAGGCGGATTGAGTTGGGAGAAGGGTTAATATTAACCCACGAGTTGGGAACCCTTGGTTGAGCTGTCCCCATAGCCTCATAAGATGGGAATTGTACCACACATTGGATTGAGCTACATTTCATACCCACCAAGTTGGTTGTATTGACCCATTTCATCATTGCATTGGATAAAAATGTTGACTCCCCTACATCATCAAGCCATGCCAAGACCCAAATGACTGAGATTCATTTTGAAGGGCCAAGCTAGACCCCTTGCCTCTGTCCTTCACAAGTCTCCAAGCTCCTCATAAGGCCCTTGACCATCGAGTTATTCAAACCCTTAAATCAACCTTGTGAATCCGTTCAAACCCCTTTCAACCTTAGTTAATCCCGCCACACCCATGCCAAGATCCACGAACCTATCTCCACCTCAGCAAGATCTTTGTCTTGACTGACTTGTACCTCTAAAATCCGCACCAACACTCCTGAACCTCATCAAGCTCAAGCATTTTGCTGAGCTTCTCCATGACCTCACCTCTGATCTACTCCACACACACATGTCAACCTTGCATTGAGCTTATCTACCCTCCCCACCAGCCCTCCAAATACGTCGAGCTTTTCCATTCCCTGACCTGGTGAGCCCAACTTGGACATGATTCCCATCCAAGCACGAGCCTCTTCCCACCTACAACTTAGATCACCTTAGCTAAGCCTGAGCTTTCACCCCTTTCCTTTGCCCATATTTAGAATTTTAGGGTTTTCCTTTTTCACACTCCCCTTTGCCTTAAATTTGATTCAAAATTAAAGTTAGGTTAAGTTTATTTAATTTCTTTTACTCTCGCTTTTTAATTTTATTTTATAATTAAATTAATCTGATTTTTAATTAATTAAGGTTTATTTAGTAATGGGGTCCTAGTTTAAATTTTTGTTGATCAAGTCAGACTAAATAAGATATCTGGGAAACTCTAAATTAAGGGTTATTGGATGTTTCTTATCCATTAACTTTACTTTTGGAGGATATTGTGAAAGTATTAAGCTTTTTTGAGGGATTTTATTACATTTTGGGAAGTTTTTTTGTGAATGTAATCTTGATAAGCTCACGTGTATGCTCTTTTCTCGCACTTCTATAAGTGATCTTGAAAATAAAAAATGTGAGTTTATTTTTTATGTTTTCTCTTGTGGTTACCTCAGGAAAACTTCTAACTCATTACTTACATGACCATCTTTATGAATGTTTATTTTTAAATAAAAACTACTAACTGCAAGTTGCCTTTGTTTGTGATAATCAAGAAAACCTTTTTATCACCTGTTTTATTAAAAAATATAAAAAATATCTTTAATTAAATTGAAGTAGTTGACACCTTGAGTGAACTGGCCAACAAAACAGGAACCCCCATCGAATTGACTAGTAAACTTGTGGGATTAGATTAAAAAGTATCCATAGTGGTGCCCCCGGCTTGATCCTTTGAGCGGAGTAAAATCCGGATTGTCTTATCAAAAGGGATAAAGTAAATTCGGAAACTAGAAATAGTATACCGGCTCGCTTGGGTAATATTTTGGCATTTAGGGAGAGAGCCATTTTCATAGGAAGCCACACCTTGACTTTCCAACTTAAGCTTAAAGGCCTTCCTTAGGAACCTTACTTTTTCCTACGTTACCATAGTTATTAAGTTTGTGGTTCTACACTCTGATTACACACTATTTATGAATCTATATTTCGCATTGCAATCAATGTTCAAAGCCTTAAGTTGTGTATACCCATGTCCTCTCTTGACCACATTCATTCTCAATCTGATTCTTGACATATTGATATTCACTTTATCATGGTCAAACACCATCACAATCTTATTGCTTTATCACTTTCCTAAGTCTTTTAGTTTAACATAAAAATTATTAAACTCTAAGCAATAGACCATCCTACATTTACAAATTTAATGTCCACTTTGTTAAATTTTAGATATCATCATTTTTTTCAAACTCTTCCATCATAACATTCAATTTAATAAGGGTTGAGTAATCATCCCTCATTTCTAAATTCTTCCATCTTAGCATTCAATTTTCTAAGGTTAGAATAATCAGACTTTCATTTTTAACCTCTTCCCCCTTAACATTCACTTTTTAAGATTTGATCCAATCATCATATTTTTAAACCTCTTCCATCATATCATTCACTTTTATAAGGGTTAAGTAATCTGATCTTCATTTCCAAAATCTTCTATCCTAGCATTCAATATGCTACGAGTTGAGTAATCTATCTCTTATTTCTACACTCTACTATCTTAACATTCACTTTGCTAAGAGTAGGGTATATCAATCTTCATCACTACGTTCTTCCATCTTAACATTCACTTTGTTAAGGGTTGAGTAATCAATCAATCATTATCACAAGTCTCTTCCATCTTAACATTCACTTTTCTAAGGGTCGAGAAATCAATCACAATTCTCTTCCATATTAACATTCACTTTGTTAAGAGTCTATCAAACAATCCTAAGTCTCTTCCATCTTAACATTCACATTGTTAAGGGTTGATCAATCAATCATACATCTCTTCCATCTTAACATTCAAATTGATAAGGGTTGAGTAATGATCTTCATTTCACTAAACTCTTCCATCTTAGCATTCACTTTGCTAAGGTTGAGTCATCAATTTTCATTCTAAACTCTTCCATCTTAACATTCACTTTGCTAAGGGTTGAGTCCAATACTTTTATTTCCAACCTCTTCCATATTAACATTCACTTTATTAAGGGTTGATTCAGATCCTTTCATATCCAACCTCTTCCATATTAGCATTCTCTTTGCTAAGGGTTGAGTAGGACCCTTTCACTTCCAACCTTTTTCTTCTTAGCATTCATTTTGCTAAGGGTTGAGTCAAACCACCTCCTCACTCTAGGTATTTACCTTTACTACAATGGTGGGTTCATACAAGACATCAAATGACAAGTTACTTGAAAAACTTCATGGGATGATGAAACAAATATCTCATTTGGCTTCCCAACTTAGTGAGAAATCATCCAAAAAGTTACACAATAAAACCTAGTGAAAACACTACTCTATGAAAATTCAAATGTCAGTTTACACCCCTTGGATAAAGTCTCTCTAGTGTATTTCATCAATTAGTAAAGGCTAAAATGATAAAATATCCAATCACAAGACCCTTCTTTAAAGGGGAACCCAATCCTAAGTGGTATAAAGAATCATAATATTGTGAATACCACTACATCGAAGGCCACTCTACAGATCATTGTTCAAGTCTCCTCCATTATGTCCAAGACTTAATTGATGATGAAGTCATCAAAATAGAGATCGACAATGAAGCTATCGAAATTGAAAACAAATCAACTACTAAAACTTCTAGTGAAGAATTGAACATTGTCCAAAATTATTTACATGATAAAACTCAACGAGATCAAGACAAAAAGGGTCAAGTATCTATAAACCAAAACCAATCAATATCTCCTCCATATTCTCTTCCATTAGTGCAATTGGAACTTGAAAGTGTTTTAGACAAACTATATTCAAACATCATAATGTGAACTTGAACATGATGCAAGACTCCTTTCCAATCCATGATATAAATGAATACTGTAAAGAAGAGGGTCAATCATTAAGCACCATTGAGATTGATTCTATCCTTTCAATGCTATATCATACACCTAATATCCCTTGTATTTTTTCAAGACACAACAACAAGAATTTTGGACACTTGCAACAATGCAACCTTCCCTGTCCATAATACCTCAAATGATCAATATTAAATTTAATGTTTATCATGACAGTTATCCGATGCAGAATCTTCTTGTGTTTTACATAACATTATTAAACACTCAACGTTGATTCCTATGTGTCAATACATCCATATGCATGCACTCCATGAGGTGTGTATTCCTAAGGGTATCCTCACACAACCATTTAGAGATTTAATTGTAAATATATCGTCAAATAAATTAATCCAATGCCTGAAAGGAGTAACATTGAATATTTTCTCTCTATAGCCTATAAGATGCCTTAGATACACATCTATGGATAAATCCTTCACTCCTCACATAATTCCATTCATGATGAAGGCCATATTTATGTAACTAATATTTTAAAGTGCCAATCATCTAAACCTTCTAGTCCACTTAACATGGAAATCATTCACAAAGGTATTGGAAATTCGAGAATATGAATTACACCATATTATATATATGGAAAATTTTCCTCTAACATCACATAGGTTTTTCGATCTTATTAAAAATTTATCCAATCACATACCCATCAACTTGGACCTCATCTACCCAAGTCTCATACGTCACAACCAGTCAAATTTTCTTCCCATTCCTAAATAAATTTGAATATAATTTCACCTTAGTGTTTCCACTAAGGGCCGACCAATGTTAGTATATTCACCTTCATGTTATAATATACTATTATATATATGATTAATTTTCCATAATATAGTAATACAATTTAATTTCAAAATTTATTAATAAGCCTATGAAAAAACCAAAAGTATAAACCAAAAAGCCAAAGGAATAAGCGAAAGAGGTAAGTGCAAAAGTGAATTGTCTGTCTATCAAGTTTTTTTGTAAAACTGTTACCAGATGAAAATATTAATTTGTGTTTCCATAAGTTAATATGACTGTGTAATGTCGAATGGTAACAAGAACATGTTACCAGATGGGAAATTTTCTTTGTGTTACCGTCGGGTAACATTATTTTGTGTTGCCATTCGACAATGTTTGCTTTACCATTTGCCAATATTCATTTGTGTTGTCATTCAACAATAGTGTTAGTTTGTGTTACCGTATGGTAGCATTAAGTCATGTTTCCATTCCGTAGCATGATCTTTATTTTTTGTAGTCTTGCATTTATTTTTTACAGATCATATTTGAAACTTCTATATTTTTTCACATGTGCAGACTTCAAAATCACCCATACAATGGCCCCTGTTACAAATGAGAAAAAAACTCAAGGAAAAATAAAACAACATGGACATTTCAAAATATTTCAGTCAACCAACAGTAACCCCAATGGCAAGAGGTAATTTTGACTCTTATTATGTTAATGTTACTTTATTTTTTTATTTACTTAGGGATGTTGTAAGAAACCAATTTCTTTCAAATGCAGAAAACCCTAGCAATGACCTTACTCCAGATGAAATTCCCAATCAACAGAGTAATTCAATTCAAATTGATAGTACTGATAATCCCATTTTCCATCCAACTCAAACTTCTGATAAACATTCCAGAAACACACATCAAAAACGTAAGAGTGGGAAGTGGACTATAGGAAGGACTTATAAATTTGAATGGTCAACCAAATATCCATTCATTGAACATGTTGAACTAGAAAATAGTATTGATACTCCTACAGAATGTAGATGTACTATATGTAGTTGGAAACTAGGCAGAGACCACAAAATGCAATTGAAGTTGGACACAATAGAGAAGCATTGTGGGAAGGTATATGAGTCTAAAAAGCAAGATGATGGAACAATAATAAAAATAACTAGATGGAAAACTGAGGAAGATTGTTTACATATGAGATATGCAGCAGAATATGACAATCATCATAAACATCTTCAAGACCTAGTTGAGAAAGGTGGAACAATAAAGGCTAAATTTGAAAAAGCTACTGATGCAAGTCTTCAGGAAAAACTTATACAATTCAGAACAATATTTCACATTTTAAAAAAGGGCAGACCAATTTCAGATCTCATTGATTATAAGATATTGTTTCAATCTAATGGGTTTCCAAACATTCCAACAACACACTGGTCAGATACCAGTGCATGGGAAATGGAAAAGTGTATGGGAGAAATTGAAATCACTGATTTGAGAGAGAAGGTAAAAAATGTGAATTTTATCACATTGTCAATTGATGAGGTCACAACAGTAGACAATACATCCTGGGTATGCATGCATGTCTACACTTTCAGTTTCAATAACCATTTCAGGGAAAATCATCTACTAGCTATGCACAAAATGATGGAGAACTACAATTCTGAGAACCTCTGCAAACTTGTTATTAAAAATTTGAAGGAAATAACTGGTATGGATGATCATTCAATCTCTACAAAGCTGATTTGTGTAGGAGCTGATGGGGCAGAATGGTCATGCAAGGTCACAAAACTGGGCTTTGTATTCACCTTCAAACAACCATAGCCCCTTACATGATACCTATTCACTGCATGGCTCACATAAAGAAATCTCACTTACAAGATTGTAAGTAATTTTGAAAATGTTGCTAAAGTGGAGGAGCTTATATACGGGACTTGCATTCATATATGTCAAGAAGTCCTAAAATATTTTTGGAGTTTCAGATATTTTCTGTTGGAATAAAAATGGTAAAAAATTGTTAAAATATGTTGACACAAGATGGATATCATTGTATGATCCAGCTTGCAAGATTTTTGAGGAATACAGGTCCTTAACAGGGTATATGTTCAAGAATCATAGAGAAGTTGACAAGGCTAAAGATCTGTTGTATCGCTTGATAGATTTAGAGACATTATTAACTTTATGTGGTATTTTTCCAATGCTGAAGGAAATAAACAGCTTGGTGAAACAAGCTCAGAAAGATCTATATACATTGTTGATTTTATAAAATTAAGGAAACAAGTATGTATGATTTTGGATACCTTATATTCCACCCAAGACTGGTTTCAGAAGCCAATTTTCAGTAGCTTGGAAGGTTTTGACAGATACAAAAGATCCCAACAACTATTTGAAGTTCAATATCAATGGTCATCTTTGTATTTCAGTTGATGGGAAAAATATTCCAATGCACACTTTCCACAGAGATCCTTATGTAATAGGTTCTGAAATTGAGGAAGTACCAGTCACAAGCCTTCTTTTTGATGCTGCAATTTCTGATACATGGAAAAAATTGATGAAGATATCTGAAACATTATCTTCTGAGATCAGAGAGCATTTTAAAAATAGTGATCTTCTTGAGGCCATGGGAGTTGTAAATCCCAATTTTTGGCATCCAATGATGGGTGAAGAACAAAGAGCTAAAAACTTTGGGAAATCCATGACTGCACTTATGGAGTAGTTTTACAAATATTCAGATGTTGATGGAGGGGAATTGAATGGTATATTGGATAAAAAAATTACTCATATCACAGTCACAACATTTTTCATTTACAATGAATGATCAATATCAGACTCTTACTGAACCAACAGAAATGGGAGCTATCACACTATTGTGGAGAAAGTTGTATCAGAGTAGCATTCTGAGAGAAAATATAAGTGAATACTTCAAACTATATGAACTCATACAGAAAATGATTCTTGGGTCTGTTGAAGATGAAAGGGTATTTAGTGCACTTACATTTGTGAAATCAAAACTTCGCAACAGATTGGACAAGAATTTGGAAACTTGTTTGAGACTCTATGTTTCAAGATATGGAGTGGACACATTTCCATATGAAAGAGAACTAGCTACATGGACATCTCTTGCAGAGTGCAGAGTTGTTAATCAGATAGCAAACAATGGAGTCTCTAATTATGGTGAAATTGACTTGGACTCTGCTGGACCAGAAACTGCAACAGATAAAATAAGTGATGAAGGACCATTAAGGATAGGGTTGTTTCAGCTACCAGACAAGTTGAAAGTATTCATTTTATGATATATATATATATATATTGTGACTCAATATTTTTTTTCATTTACATATATTGCGTATATAATGTTTGGAAATTTTTAAATCCCTTCTATGTTTTGAATAATGTTTGGAAATAACAGATGGTAGATAGTTGTGCAATCTGCAAATTAGATGATGTAATAAAATTAAATTTCATTACTAGTAAAGTATGTTCAATATTTGATTTCTCACTATCAATTCCACAGGCACACATGTTCACAAAGATATTATAATCCATATATCCCATCATGATTATTAGGATTAATAAAAAACATAACAGTCTATATCCCATCATGATTATTGGAGATAATCTTTACATGATGAATCAACTATCAAGATTCAACAACAACATGCACATCCAAGTTTTAAATATTGAGTGCATACATGTTTGAAACTAAATTGAACAATGTAAATCTAGATTCCAGAATCCATGTATACTATTCATCAACTGTACAAGCTTGAAAAAAAGATAAAGTTTTCATTCGACAACAGGCATGAGAGAAATAAAAAGATTGACAATTTCACATAAAGATAATGTTTTCAAATTTCATTTGTCAAATACAATGATTTACATCAATAGTTTTAATTCAAGTTCATTTGGACCCTTGTCCTTGAACAAATTCTATAACATCAACAACATTTGAACTATCTTTTATTACACCAGACTCTACTAATTCTTTTGCAGCTGCATTAATATTTTCTAAATTTTCTCTATCTTTGCGAGCTACATCTCCTGCTGAAAGGAGAGAAGGATCCTCATCAGTTTTTTCTTCAAAAGAATATCTAGATCCAGTCCATTCTCCTTTATAATCCTCCGCAAAGTATTGTTGTGCTTGTTTAACAGAACAAGTTTTTCTTTAAAAGCAATTTCCCACGTACTCTCTCTCTCTCTTTTTTTTCAGGTGCTCATCTAACACCTGCACCTCCATCTTCAAAGTATGGTATTTTGACTGCAATTAAAAATCCCATAATTAGATTTAGAAGAAGATAAATGATAACAATATATATATATATAATCTATAGAAAAATCAGAACTTACCATGGCCAAGTCTTTCTCTGCATTAGCAATAGTGGCAAGTTTCTTGTCTCTATTCCACTTGTTGTAGTAAGATTGCACCTTAGAATTCAAATTAGCCAATCTATTAAGAATTATAGTCAAAACTTGGTCAGTATTGTAAATATTATTGGTGACTGCATTACCAGATTGTGCTTGAGCAAGTAAAGCATCAATTGTCACCGGTTCATTTTTAATCAATGAAAAATGTTTTTCTCTATGTTCAAAATTATGATATTTATCATTAATTTATTTTATCTGAGTTTTTGCTCTAATATCTCAAATCTTCAGCTCCTTAATGTCAGTAATAAAATTTTCCATCACAAGGGCTTGTAGCATTATCAGACACAAGGATGTCTACTAAAAATTTGGTCTTTACATCATCATCCAAATTTTCCTTCCTAGTTGGGGAAGGAGGATCTGAAGAGGATGGTTGTTGTGGCACTTGCACCTCCTTATGTGCAGATTGAGTGAGATCTTTGGTATGATTCCCTACTACTGAAATGTCATAAATGTTGTCAAAACCAAGATAATCCTCATCCATATCAATATTATTTAAAACATAAGTGCCTCGAGCACTCTACATGCTACCAGTTGAAAAATTGGGGAACTCTGATGTTGTGAAATTTTGCCTCCCTCTACTCATTCCAAGGAGCACAATCCTCTTTCCCCTACCATAAGATGAAAGGAGAGGTTAGACTAATGTACTCCTTAAGTGTTGAGCTAGAGTAGTGGGGGTGGCTGTGGCAATGGGTTGATTTTGAGATTGAAGTTGCAAAAGATTTGTGAGAATCAATACTTTAACAATATCAGATCCAGTATGTTGAAATTACGAAAGACAAACAAGAGAACAATAAGAACTTCAAATTAATAAGAATGAAATCAATAGATATTTCTTACATGTGAATGTTGTTGTCTGTAATCAACAGACTATGGCACTGGGTGGAAGGGGGTGGTGGCACTACAAAACCTGAATTTAACAAAAACCAATTAAATAGAATGATAAATTCCTAAAAGAAAGACTAATATAAATAAAATTTAATTCACTATTTATTAATACCAGAACTTGAAGGGAAAAGAACTGGTGCAGACTCAATCTCTTCTTGCTCAAGTATGTATGTAGTGTCTGCACTAGTAGACACCATGTGTCTCAGAGTCGTTGATGTGTCAGACAAGGCTACACATTAGGAAATTGAAAATATGTCATTGTCAAGAATCATATTATATCATTAGTCTATAAAAAAATTTAATAAAATTAAAATGAATTGTGCATTATGGATTAATTAAAACCTAGATTGGCCATAGTGGTACATTATTGTCCTGGCTGTGGGATGATTCCATAGAACCGTGCATCCATTTGGCTCATATTATACCTCTATGTTGTTGGCTACTAGTGACAACCATAGAGTCATCAGTCATGGTGACATCAATTGGATTGTTGTCACCAGACCCCTCAGGCCCAACAGGGTTATGTGAGAGAACTCCCACCTTATGTCGAGCCATTGTTTCGCTTGATTTGACCTATTGAAAACAAAGTTACATATTATATATGTTTAAGAATTGATTTAAAAATGATTTTGTTTTTGAAAAGAATCAAGATAGAATGCTTTTAAAACAAAATACTCACCAAATAGTCCAGAGGCATTGCATGTTTTCAACACAAAAGTTCCTAGTGGCATGGTACCATTAAGGACCCGATGTTCAATTGTTAGGAATATCTATGTTGTAGTGTGAACATAGAATATTATGTAAGAGATTATATTATCTAGGATAATATAATATGTGTTGTAATAATTAATTACATTATTGTAAATGTAATTATGAGTGGGTGAGTAAATATTGTTATGAGTTGTTGAGTAAACAAATCATTAACAATATTAGTTTTGTGAGAAAACAAAATCTCACGTATAATAGCATGGAGTTGTTTTAGGAGTTATGTGTGGAGATATTTATGGAGATTATATCTCCTTAAATATAGGAACAACATCTCCTATTTAAATGGATGTAATACTTCCTATGTATTGAGCAAGAATAAAGAGTAAGATTTCAAATTTTCTTTATGCAATTATGATATTAACTTTTCATTTGGTAACAGAGCAGGTTTGATGCAAGAAATTTCAGTGCTTTCATGATCAGATCCGTCTCAAAGAATATATTATATTTTTCGTTTCCAGATGTGGGTTTTTCTATAATTTTGTGTGCAGAATCACGTGCTGGTCAAGAAACTACAGAAGAAATTTCAGAAGAACCCAGAACGTAGTTTGGAAGAAATACGGATTTTACTATGCAGCTATCAAATTAAGCACATCAATTCTTCTACTGAAAGTTTTCTCCAATTTTCAATAATGTTGAATTGTTAATACAAGTTCTTGACTTGCTTGGAGGTTAAAAGGTATTCAATATAAAATTTTAAAGTACTTGATTCAATTTTGTATTTTTTTATCAGTATTGTACAAAATAATGGAGAAACTAAATCTGATTGAAAAGTTTGAAGGACAAGATTTCCATACATGGCAACTACAGATGCAATTACATTTAATAGAAAAGGATCTATGGGATGTGGTGAAGTCTAATTCAACTCCACCCACTGGAGGAAATGAATTGGCAAAATGGAATGCAAAAGATCAGAGAGCATTGGGTACCATTGGTCTGGGCTTATCAAAAGCCTATCTACATCATGTGGATTTCACAAAATCTGCAAAAGAAATTTGGGAGTCTCTTAACAAATTGTTTGGTTCTGAAGCTGAAATGGCAAAGACTACATTGAAGCAACGCTTGTACGGGTTGAAAATGGAAGAGAACTCAAAAATGGCAGATCATATAAGTAAGTTTCGTTCTTTGCTAAATCAACTAGCTGGAATTAAAGAACATGTAAAAGATGATGATGCTAAAGCTATTCTTCTTAATAGCATGCCTAAGAGTTACTCAAATATTGTATTTACTTTGAGTAAAATTACTATTAGTCTAGAAGGAGTGATTTCTACATTGTTAGAACAAAGCAATCATGAAGAACATGAAGAAGTACTATATGTAGGAAACAAACCGAGCTCCTCATCTAAGAAGGAAAAACATAAACCAAAGAAGGTTCCTTCACATGGAAAAATAAAATGCTTTTATTGTAATGAGATTGGGCATGTAATACTGAACTGTAAAAAGAGAGCTCAGGATCTTCTTGATGACAAGATAGATCAGAAAGCCCTTCTAGCTGAAGTAGAAACTGATTGGGAAGTCTACTCAACTGATGAAGAACTTTCATGTCCTAGTGATGAGGATTTCCTATGGTAGACTCTTTTCTTGTTGGAGGAAGGAGGCAATGGAGGAAGGAGGAAAATCAGCGTCCTCTCGTCATTCACCAACGATGGGGTCGCAGACAGATGTGGTGATATTTTATTTCAGTTATGTGGTGTGTTTATACACAAGGGGGTGAAACTAGTTTCATGTTTTGATTTTAATGTGTTCACATAGACTAACAACAGTTCCTGAGTGTCTATTTGGTGTGGAAGAAGCAAACTGCATGACTCAGCTTACAGGGGAAAATCATCTACGTACGGTCCTCTGACTGTCGTACGGTCCTCTGACTGCCATACTTCGGTGGAAGGTACTTCGGTGGAAGGTGATCAGTCGATGAAGATGTTCATACGACAAGGATGATCATTAGCAGCAAGATCCAGATAGCAAGATCCAGTAGCAATGAATACTCCGACAAGGTTGATGTTTCCAGGAGCTCTTACCCCATGTTCACACTAAGGGGGCGAATGTTAGGAATATCTATGTTGTAGTGTGAACATAGAATATTATGTAAGTGATTATATTATCTAGGATAATATAATATGTGTTGTAATAATTAATTACATTATTGTAAATGTAATTATGAGTGGGTGAGTAAATATTGTTATGAGTTGTTGAGTAAACAAATCATTAACAATATTAGTTTTGTGAGAAAACAAAATCTCACGTATAATAGCATGGAGTTGTTTTAGGAGTTATGTGTGGAGATATTTATGGAGATTATATCTCCTTAAATATAGGAACAACATCTCCTATTTAAATGGATGTAATACTTCCTATGTATTGAGCAAGAATAAAGAGTAAGATTTCGAATTTTCTTTATGCAATTATGATATTAACTTTTCAAGCCAGGAGAAAGGGGTCTTTGATAGATTGTGTGTTAATCCCTCTTTTGGAGGGATTATTAACCTCAATGCTCAACATAAAGCTCGTAATGAGAAAACTCTAAAAAATTCCATTTCTCATCAAGGTAAAATGTATTTGGTGGATACATGAAATGCATTATGATGGGGTAAGATTGTTAGAATATGAATATCATTAGGTATTATTCTGATGAAAAATTGGTGGGATGGTAATGCAACAATGAAAGAGCCATCAAAACTATTATAAATTTACAATGAATTATTTAACAACTTGTGTTGTGTCTAATACCGAGGCATACAAATAAGCCCATGGAACCCTAAGTTACCAATCCAATTGGATTGACTGATTATTTGAGGGTCTTCCAACAATTGTAGTAACTACAGATACAATATGTTTCAGTAAACATATGAAGTTGTTTTAATGGACCTTTTTCTTGGTGCCATTATTCTTGATTCTTGAATCCTTGATATTTTGATTCTTTAAAAAAAAAGAGGTTGGAAAATGGGATATATCTATATAAGAGAATCTTAGAAAAAATTGTGTGGCTACTGGATAATACTGGAAATGGACGAGAAGTGTTGAAAAAAAATGTTTTAATAGTCACCAAAGGGTGAAACTCTCTCAAAAATATATATCTTGGAGAAACTTGCAAGTGAAAGTGGGATAAAATGAATGAGGATGGGTATATATATATGCAAGGAAAAGGCCATGGGCTAGGACCCAAAGATCGAGGCTGCAAGACACGTGGCCTAGGGAATAGGTCAGGATGTTTGGGAATGCCAAACAGTAAGTGGAAAGTGTTACCAGATGCCATCATTAAATCATGGTCAAATGGTAAAATAAGTTTGTGACCAGTTAATGCTTAGGAATAAAATAGTAATGTCCACTGAAAAAAATAAATGTTCTTAGACGACAACGATCAGTTAGAAATCTGCCACCCGAGAACAACAAAAACACAATGGAAATATGTTACCAGATGACAAAAATTAGTTACCATCCAAGAACATAGTGAGAACCAAAATGAAAACAATTTGTTACTATCTGGGAACAAGTAAATGCTATTAACAATTGATAACAAGTAAATATGTTCCCAGATGACAACAATCAACAATTTGTTGCCATCTGGGAACAAGTTAATTCTGTTATAGACCGGTAATTAAATAAATTTTGTTATCAACCATTAACAAGTGAATATGTTCCCAGATGATAGAAATTAAAAATTTGTTGTCATTCGGGAACAAGTGATTTCTGTTACCGTATGGTTGTAAATAAATCTTGACATATCTTCAATTTGTTTTTTTGTCATTTGGTAATATTCCGTACATTTCATTTGGTAACATTACGTACTTGTCATCCATGAACAAACCAAAAAGGGCACCTACCACCGATTACTTGAAAAAAATACCTCCATTCGTCACCATCATGAAACCATCCTTTCCTACATTCGCCAATAATGTGAATTCAAACCTTTTTATTAGATTTGCCACCCATACTATAAATGTTTTTGGAAGGGGGTTTTAAAATGAACCATGTCGTAAGTTTATTTAAAATCATGTTAGCAGTGTGTTAACTTTGATGTCAAAGAAATATGTTATCATTGATGTCATTAGGTTTCATTGATGTCAAAAGGAGTATGAAACATGAAGGTTGATTGGTAGTTTCAGGTTGAGGTTGCTTGAGAATAGATGAGTTACTTGGTTTTGATGGTGTTGTATTGGTTCAATGAGTCAATATGATGGATCATAGTGACTTGTAGATGTGATAAAATTTTAAGAGGATGGTATGATGATCTCAAGTAGTGTGTTAACATTTATTAACAATGCAAGTTTTCCAAAGTGACGAGGAGGTCAGATTTAGTGAAACAAGCATGTTCAAGAGGTCTTGATGTGCTTTGGAGGCCTAGTTAGCAGGTTTGGTGTGATATGATGGAGCACATGTATGTAGTAGCTGAGTAAGTTTTATGAAAGCACGGGAAGCATAATTATGAGGTGTAGGGAAACTCACAAGTGTCTCAAGAGTGCAAATATGATGTGAAGACATGGTTTCTAGGTCTTCACTATACTTATTTAAAGCCCTAGGCAACCTAATGAGGTGTGCATGTATGATTTCATATCGGAAATGAAAATGTGAGATATGTAAGATCTTTGGAATTTTTTTTCTATCATGTTAATGAATATTGAGGTTAGTAATTTGAAAATTTTCAATAGAAAGTAGTTTTCCGGTCTGTTCCTAGATCTAGCTACTTGAGAAAACAAGCCCTAGTGAGGTAGAGTTAGAATTTTTGGGCATATTTCAGAAAAAGGTGAGCATTGGAGATGTTTTGGAATGTTGATATGAAGGTGTGGTCATGCTTTTTCCCTAGGTCATACTGATGAAGAATTTGTAAGATATTACATTTTTACCTATACCAAGTTTCTAACAATGAATGTGATATTTTGAGCTCAATTTAAACGTTTTGATGCTCGTTGATATGTGTGGGATTTTCATGGGGACTGAATATCTTGGGGGTGCGATTTTATGATGTATACTAAGAATTTTTTTCAAGTGGAATGACTTAATTTGATTGTCATAATTTTATGAACAATTGTTAAGATGAAAAACTAGTTTTAAGCCCTCTTAAAACGCTAGTACTAGAGTGATGGAGATGGATCAATTGTTATATCATGAAAATGATTATTATTTGATCATATGTAATGATTTGATGTTATATATGACTCCTCCATATTTATTTTAGTGGCATTTATAGGTTTTGACCGTATGTGAACCCCACTCAAATTTGCACATTTTCTTAATAATTTTAGTTTACACTAAAGTTATCTATTGGACCTGTTCGCTAAACTGGTGTTTTAGGAATATGGGAAGATAATATACATTTTTGAATAGGTTTAAGATCAATTTTGAGTCCTTAGAAGGTTTTTTGAAGTCATTCTTGTAAGACTGGTTTCATATTAGGGCAGTTTTGGGCAGTTTTAGGTGACTTGTTTGCATAAGCTTTTTGAGTGGCGCTACAATCTAATTTATGAATCGATCCTATGTACTTGATATAATTTAAATTAAATCATATTTCAAAGTAACTTAGTGTAACAAATGATATTCAGATGATTAATTATAGTAACATGTAAGCAATAAGTAGTCAAAGATGTAAAACCCAAAGAAAATGAGAGAGGGATGATGACTTAGCTGATTTTGTATAACTTGGGAAGAGAGAGAGAGAGAGATGATCATGACTGTGTATCTATTGGAACATGATGGAAAAAACATTGTAAAGGCTCTATGAGGGTTCAATAAACCCAGAATGTACAGGGAAGAAGTGCTCATGAGGAGGACAGGAGCACCCCAGGCATGCTAATGACTAATCTGGGTGCCCATGTTCTGCTTTAATTGCTTAGAACCTGATCTTTTCTATGGGTCAAAAGATCTTCGATGTTACTCGATCTTTGTCACTATGGTTTCACTGTTAGGTCATTCGATCACACTTGTAACCTGTAAAAAAATGACTACCTACACATGCCCACAAACCACATCAAATCTAATAAAAAAATATGCAGAATGTGGAGTCAGATTGACCCCGACGGTCACCTGAAGAGTGAACTTATGACCGAGTGTTGCACTACATCTCATAATCTATGTATTTCTACATGTTTGTGTGTGTGTGTATCCATGTCTTGTTCCATAGGTTTCCCATGTGCAAGTTACACAATGATAGCGGGCTAGATCTAGATTTTTCCGAATATGCAAAATGTGTGTGATGGAATAGAATAAACTCCCCTCCTATGCAGTGTATGCAGATCAATGCAACCCTTGTCCCTTGTATGAATGTGCTAGATGTATGCTTTGTAGTGCTCTTGTGCCTTTGTGTAAGCTTAGGTGGTGATAGATAATGCTTATAGTGTTTGGCCCCTTATTTGAAAGAAGTAACTAAGTATATATATGATTCCCTTGTTTGAATTTCATAATTGACAATTGAAAGGCCGACCCAAAGTGTTAAAAGGTGACCAAGAAGTGAAAAGGACCCAAAAGAGTAAGAAGAAGAAAGAGAGAGGGAGTGCCCAGAGGGACAGGAGTGCTGGGTGCTTCTGTCCTAACTGGGTGCTAGTGTCTGAGGCCATAAAAAGATAAATCAGTCAAGTGTCAAGAACTGTAAGATGTGTAAAACCAAAAGGATGCTTAGTAAGATGTGTAAATCCAATAAAGTGCAAGAGATAAAGCAACCAAAAGGCCAAAAGGAGTTTTCAACCACTAGTTTTCTTGCTTAGGAATCATGTATACATTAGTATGCTTTAGGACCTAGAAATGTACCCAAGTGCATAGATTTTGTGTCTACATTTTCCCCCACTTTATGTTGTTGAGTGAATACTCGATAGCATAAAGTAGATAGAAGATGCATACCTTGTAATCCAAAGAGGAGTGTAGCTAATAGCATGTCGAGTGGACAAGTAGCCATGTGAAGCATGAAGTGATCGTAATGTGAAGCATGGAAACTAGGAAAAGGAGGTAGACCCTAGGGGTGAATCATATGCATAGTAGCATGTTGTTGGAGCTTGTGCTTGTTGATGTGAGATGCTTCTTGTTGCTTGTAAGGATGGACCTGCAAAAGAAGAGAAAGAGAGTAGTCAAAGTCTTGTATATGAAAAATCAAGTAACATATGTATAAGTAAGTAAAAAGTGTAAAAGTTGTAGCTAAGGAAAGAGTGCACCTGATGTATGAGAGAGTATCTGATAGAAAGTTGTCCTGTTTGTCTTGGAGATGTTGCCATATGGGGTTGGGAGTGACCAATTCCAAACCAAGAAAGCATCGAGCCATGAATTTGAGTGTTTTTGGGAAATCTCATGCCAAGGATGAGGTTTTTGGGTGGAAATTTTTTTGGGTGATCTCACACCAAGGTGAGTTTTTTGGGCAATCTCACACTAAGATGAGTTTTTTGGGTGATCTCACACCAAGGATGAGTTTTTTGGGTGATCTCATGCCAAGAGAAGAGTGTTGGGGAGAGAGGTCTATTTTTCTCTCCTTCCATGATGCTTCTCAAATGATAAGTGCCACTGTAGATTGGAATGTCTTGATTTATAACCAAATTGTAGCCAATTGTAATAAATTCTAAATTTTGTAACTAAGTAAGTGTTTGATACTGTAGATCCATACTGTAACTTGCTGGAAACTGTGTTGAACTGAGAAAATGTTTTTTTTTTCCCTAGGACACAAGTGTACCAGGTGGGACACAAGTGCCCACCATTCCTGTCTGATACTGGGTGCTAGTGTATGCTCTATGTTTGTGATCCAAGTCTAATTCTGGACCACTCTATAACTGTGCATCTTTTCCAATTTTGTATTGTGTTGTTCTATTCTGGAGTTCTGTGCTACTGAAAGGGTGATTTGTTCACCCAATAGTTTCCCCCTTCATTTGGGGTGCATGTGACGAATGTAGGAGGAGGCATCCCAAACAAGAGGACCTGAAATGATATGCATATCATAGATTGGATACCTACATGGGGTAGGGGATGTGCATGGTAGAAACCAAGGCACATGCAAACAATATACACTAGAAACAAGTGTTAGTGTAAAAGAGCTAGCATGCAATAAAATACAATGTATCAAGAACTATGAAGACAAGAGGTACCACGAAAAAAATGGGTTGCATACATGGGACATTGCTCACAATGTCACAAGACAATCAGGGAGGAAGCAACCATAAAAAACAATGATCAAGCATGACATAGGGCATAGCCCACAAATAGTGGGAAACAATAATAAATAAGCAAGTAAGATAACCATGGTTGTATAATATCCTGCAAGGAAAATGCTACACATGAAGCACCTGTTAGCATGTTAGAAAGATAAATAGTATGTCAAAGCATGTATAGATCGATGAAAAGTAAATGATAGTAACGAAAAGTAGTAAATATTGTAACTATAGGACCTGTGATGTGTAGTAGGAGAGTAGCAAAGGTAGATGCCCCCAGGAGCCTCGACAAGACTGGTAAAGAATAGTGTCGAGCATCATGCATCATGTAAGAATCTGTAAAGGTCCTGCATTCACCTCAAGATACCATGTGAATGTGCATGTGTGTATAGAAAAAGATAATGACATACTAAGAATCCAGCTAGCATAGGAAACAAAGTGCAACATGTAAGTAGTATAAGCTAACAAGAGTAAATACAACCAAGATGTGGTATGTTGTGTGAAAGTGATGGTGTGCTGTGATATGCAAGATGTGCAGATGGGAGGGAGCACACTGTTCCCCCCAATGGATGTGTGTGAGGTGAGGTTCATTTAGGAATTTTGCCCTCAACAGTCAAGTATGAACCGTAGAAAAAGAGTGTGTCATCAAGTAGCGAGGTAGAGTATGTAGTAAAAACATTGTGTTGTATAAATAGGAATACGTAATGGTATGATAAGAAAGTGAGGAGGGGGGAAGTGTGATGCCCCCTAAGTGTGTGTATCAAAAGTTGTGAGAAAATAGATGTGATAATTGTGAGAAAGAATAGCTAGAGTATGTATAGTGAACGAAAGGATGTATACCATATATATAAAGTAATATGTGTATCATGAATAGAAGGATCCATAAGTAAGAATGAGGAGAAAAGTGTGTATGGAGTGGCATAGGAGTGTGAAGGGAAGCCATAAGCATAGATAGATGTAGCAAGGTGTGCTCATAGTGTAGATAAGAGAAAGTGTTGCTAGAAATATTGACTTGAAGTGCAAAGAAAAAGTAAGGTATAGGTGTGTATGTGAGTAGTATGGATAGGAAACTATTGATTAGAACATGTGTGACTATGGGGGGGGGAAAGTTCAATGCCCCCAAGTGTGTGAGTGATGGAGATCTATCTGATGATGTGAGAGAGACCATGCCATGGTGGCGGATGTTGAAATGTGTCCCAATCATTGACATAGCCATTATTTAGATCAAAAGGAGGAATTATAAGTTTAATTATAAGAGGTTGGTGAGGGTTCTCATCTTATGGTGAGGGAATTGGTTGTTCTTCCTTTGACAGTTTGACCTTAGATGTGGCTTGTGGTAACTCTTGCATTACTGGAGAAGGAATAGAAGTGACTATTGTGTGATGCTCGCTAGACATAGAAGGATCATATTTGGGAACCCATTGGGGTTTGGTAATTGGAGATGAGCATGTAGTAGAATGTTGTGTAGCAAATGAAATAAATCCTTGATGCTCAAGTTTCTTGATTCTTCATTCTAAAGCATAGAAATCATTGTCATGATGTCCATTAATTTAATGATAATTACAAAATGGGTGACCTTTGTATTTTGTAAGCCGATAAGGAGGGTAGTAATGAGTAGGTGGCAAGGTGATTAACTGGTGATTGAGGAGCTCAGAGAGAATATCATGTTTCCTAACATTTCGATCAAACTTGAGAGGTGCTTGTTGTGGTAAGACCTTGACCTCGCTTGTATGAGACACATGTAGTAGACATGGGATCAGGATGAGGTGTAGAAGAAGAACTAGCATGGGCATGAGAAGCATCCTTGAGATGTTGGATTTCAGTTGTGAGGGATGTAATCATGGTTTCCATAGCTTGAAATTTATCTTGAAAAAAAAGGTGTAAAGCTTGAATTGACTCGAAGATGGATTGATTAGTTGTGTTATCAGGACTAATAGGGGGGTTGGAGATACGATTGAAAATTGCACTTACTTGTGAAGGTGGCATATCATGAGGGAGGTACATTGCATGTATGGATTTTTGAGAGCATCTTTACAAACTGGGTGCTTTTGAAGTAATTGATACAAGGAGACTTGAGGAACTTTAGAGGCCATTATATGAAAGAAAAGGTAATTTGTAAAATAAGAGCCCTAGAAAGTGACCCAAAGGATAGGACCAAGGATGAAACCCTAGGAAGAACTATGTAGATCAGATGTATGATAGAAAATAGATGGAAATATGAACCTTGATGCAACTAGGGTTTGGGGTTAGGGAAAGAAAAATCTATATAATAGGAAAAATAAGGATCTGAGTGGTCGATCACGAGTTGGGGTTCACCAAATGATTTAATCTAATTTGAATTAAATCTTATTTTAGAGTAACTTACTGTAACAAATGATATTCAGATGATTAAATACAATAATGTGTAAGCACTAAACATTCAACAATGTAAAACCCTAAGAAAATGAGAGAGGGATGATGACTTAGCTGATTTTGTGTAACTTGTGAATGATCAGGAATGTGTATATATTGGAACAATGCTGGAAATAATGTCAAATGGTTCGTTAAGGGTTCAGGAACTCAGGAATGTACTAGGAAAGAAGTGATCATAGGAGGACAAGAGCCCCAAGTGCTAATGATTGATCTAGGCATGTGTTTGCTAAAATGATCTCAGAATATGGTCTTTTTGGGTCGGAAGGTCTTCATTGTTAGTCACTCTTTTTGTCTCTAAATTTTTGTTAGGTCACCGATCGCACCTGTAACCTGCAAAATAAATGACTACTTGCACATGCCCACAAACCACATCAAACTTAATAAAAAATATGCAGAATGGGGAGTCAGACTGACCCTGACGGTCACCCAAAGAGTGAACTTATGACCAAGCACTGCACTACATCTCAGACTCCATGTAGTTCTGTGTGTGTGTGTGTATCCATGTCCCATGCCCTAGGTTTCCCTTGTGCAAGTTGCATGATGATAGCGGATAGATCTAGATTGTCCCAAATATGTAAAATGTGTGTGATGGAATAGAATAAACTCCCCTCCTATGAAGTGTATGCATATAAATTTGTCCCTTGTATGGATGTGCTCAATGTTACATTTGTAAGTTCCACCAAAAATTGTGCCTTTGTGCAAGCTTAGGTGGTGATAGATAATGCTTATAGTGCTTGGCCCCTTATTTAGAAGAAGTAACTAAGTATATATATGATTACCTTTTTGAATTTTGTAATTGACACAAATTAAAGGCCATTAAAGTTTTAAAAGGTGACTTTGAATTCAAATTTTGAGACCCAAAATTAGTAAGAAGTAATGTGGTTTGGATAGAAAGGAAAACATGCAAGAGGATTGCCTGGAGCAACTTGTATCCTAACTTAATGTATAGTGTTTTTGTGACCATTCAAAAGAAAATTATAAATAAGTACAAAATTATAGAATTATTGATAGTTAATAACATATAAGCAGATGTATAACGCCTTCAATTTTTAAGATAGGAAATAAAGTGCAAGAGTAAAGAATATTGATTGTTAAAAGGAGTTAATACAATCACTAGTTTCTAGCATTGTGACTAGGGTGTATATATATAGCGTGTTTCAAATAAGGGAGAATGTTATGTTTGTTAGAGTTGGCATTGGTAGTTTAATGTATTTTATCTTTTAATTTTTATAAGTGTTTGTAATGGGTAGGAGAAAATAATGTAGTAAAACTACAACAATCTAAAAATAACACTTCGTATTGTGCATTCATGAACCATTTTATGGCCTTTAATACAAATATAGCTAGGTATTATTGTAATTCCTTTATCATGTATCATATCCCTACCATTTGAAACTCACCCCATGTGCACAATTCTACATAATCAAATGATAGAGGAACATAAGTCGCAATAATTTAGGGATCTAACTTAAAAGGACGAGTTGTTGTAAATAAAAGTAACCTAATTTTTTGTGTTATCTATGAATTTAACACTAAAGTTGAAGTAGTGATGGGGAAATTTTCAAGAAGAAGAGGATCGATGAAGGGAATTGAGGGAGGTGAATTTTAAATTGATATAGACATAACTCTATTAATTGTTGAGAATTGTGATTGTAAAAATTAATCCACTACAATTGTTGTCATGACATACAGTTAATTCTATATTACATTCATCAAGAATATAGAAATGATTGAATTGTTTATTGCTGAATTATATGTGTCATTAAATTTATCACACTTGGCCATCTTGCTATAATAATATTAAAGTATTGTACATGTAATACTCTATCTATAACACAGGTTCAACTTATAATCCTTCAAAGTTTTATAAGTTCCTATGTTAAATTGGTTTAGCTTAAGATAATACAATTTATTATTTATAGTGCATCATTAAACATACTTGGAAATACTTGAAATATATATTTCATACCACTTGTATATTTAAAATACTATCATGATTTTAACACACACATACACACATATAGTTAAAAATATATAATAATCTATAAAAAGATAGATGGTAAAATAGGGTTTAGGGGCCCAACCTCATAACAACATGTTCCATTGGAGATAAAGATTTATCAAGAGGATAAAATGGGGCTACCTCTTATAGAAAAATAGAGTGACAACAAAAACATTACCAAACCAAGAGTAAAACAAAAAAATGTAAACAAACAACCAAATTATCCCTGACACTTTCAACTCCAATAATCTTTCATATGCTTCTTACATGCATCTTAAGGGGATCATTAGCTAATTTTCCCTTTATTTTTTTTCTCATAGTATTCCATAGAACACCGATGTTTGACATTTGCATTTTCATTATTCTGAACCAGTATGATGACTTCAATATTATCCTTATCCACATAAGTTTGAAACTCCATTGATACAAGAGGAAGGGAATTAGTTCCCATAATCAATTCATAAATTTGGATTGAAATCTTTTTTTACAGGTGTAGCCCAGCAAGTCCTCCTAATCCTTAGAATCTAAATCATTCATTCTCTAAATCTTCTTCTAAATCACTATCCAAGTAAATTTTAACAACCAGGTGACTAGGGTTTTAATTCCTCCATGAACAAGTTATACTTTTTACTTATTTCTTAACTATCTGAAAATCTAAATTTAAGTGACCAAGAGAAAAATTAGTCTTTCATATTAAGGGGAAACCTTCATAGTGAAAATTTTGAGTCCATATTCTGTCCTCAACTTTGAGTTCAATAGAATTTGAAAAATCAATAGAGGTGTCCATATCTACCAATATGTGTGGATATGTGGTATACTCATATAACGATGTCTTAGGGTCAATAGCTAATCATTTACCCAAGGAAAACCCAATTGAAAGTAATAAATTCTTACACTAGAATTGGAGAGGAAAATATGGCATTTGAATCCAATCAAGTTTTACATGGAAAGTATAAATCACATGATTAAATAAAGGGAACCACATATTCATAAGAAGAAAAAATTAAAACTGAAAAATCTAAAAGTTTTCCAAAAATGAGAGCTTTATCAGACATTTTATAAAAATGAAGAATGAATGTTTTTTATATATAGGGTAAATTTCTTATTTGCCTTCCATAAAAGGCCTCTAATGAGTCACAATCCATTCGTTAATTGCTGAATGACCTAGGCGAAGATTTATAAATCTACAACTAATCATATTCATTCTTAAAATATGCTTCCATTATAAGAATCCTCTACTCCAAAACAAACAAAATGGGAGGTCTTAGCATAAGCCATAGGATTAGAAGGATGTGATCATGTGAACAACAAGCTTATAGATTTCAAAATTCTTTCCTCCAAATCTTTTATTGATCATTTTATTTTGTTTTTAAAAAGGGGTAGAGCCCTAATATCCCTCTCCCTCATCACCTTTTATTGAAAATCTTATACCAACATCTCCTCCATCAACATATAGGGACTAAAACATCCCCAAACCACCATTATTAGAAGCTAGAAATAGGGGCTAAGTGCAACCACTTCTACAAAGTTGTTTTTGTATGGGGATTGTTGACATTTTTACACTTCATGTAAAAAGGGAAACACAAAACATCATTTTAGATGGAAAGGATTCATGTGATGGACAAAATAAGGAAAAAGAGGATAGTTTCTTAATTTTTTGAGTTGCAGCAAATTGAAACAACAATGCAAATGTGTAGCTATGTGTGTTGTTATGCGATGGGGCCTCACATATGTTTCCTGTTCCATGTTAGTCTTCATCAAAGTTATGCAAAATCCCTAAAGGATCTAATACACAATCTTGGTAAAGGTGGGAATATGAGCCTTATTTGAAGAGTTTGAATCCATAATAACAAACAAAGTTGTTTTTCGCGTGGATGAAGGTAGATTTTAAGTTACAGGTACATTAATTTCATGTTATTTCTTTATGTATAAATGATATTAGTTATGTGTTTTGTTGTTTAGTTCATTCCAAAAACATCAGCTATAATAATTGAATGCAAAAGGAAATAAACCACTTCATTATAGAATTTAATTTATTTATTGATAAAGAAAGTTAGTTTCCTACACAAGCCGTGGGATGTAACTCATATGTATCGAGGATAGAAGACACATATACATAAAATTATAAGCAAAAGAAGAAAACAGAAACTCTTCATTGCTTGATTGGGTTGTTTTTCTCTTTATCTTCACCATATTCAATGCCTAATCTTCATCCACACCTACATCATCTTCAACTCCTAGCATCAAATACCTACGGACATACATTAAATTGTTCTTCAACTCCTAGTTAGAGATCTGGGATGAATCTTCATTATTGTGATTACAACTTGAGGCAGTTAAAACTTCTAAAGTAAGCACATATAAGATACATTAAAGTAATTAAGGACAGAATCAGAAATTACATCCCATTATCATTCAAGGGTATCCAAGTACTATTTTCAAAATCAAGAATAAGAAGGAAGAATCACTACATGATGCAAGAAAGGATTCATTCTTTATTTTTTCTAACTATTTCTTTCAATGTGTAGGAACAAATAATTCATATTAATTTTGATCTTGGCAGTAAAAAGTCATATTAGAAGAACAAGTTTCTAGGCACACTTAGAATTCTTCAACATGAAGAAAGTACAATTCCAATACTAGAATGGGGAAGCTACATCTCCCATAAAATCATGATAGTGCACAGTAATTAAAGTAAGAACAACTCAAAATGTAAAATTTATTGGCCCAAAAGGAAGGACAAAATTAAATTCCCTTCTTGCCCCAAGGAAGGAAATAATCATATAACTATATTATAGGTGGTGACGAACTGAAGATCCAATGCAATATTAAAATTCAAGAAATGAGAGCTACAGTTTTAGAATATGACATTCAGAATGTACCTACCTAAAATAAATGTGATAAAGTTACAATAATGTATTCTTTGTAGATATGAAAAGCAATGATTTATAGATAGAAATTGTAACGCCAGCTAAAATCTTCCCACTTAAGACTAAGAAAAAACCTAGGTTTAGTTAGGAAAAAATTTAAGGAATAATTGTTATCTCTTAAAAGTGCACCCTGTAGAGAGATGGCTACAGGTTTTCTAAGCTTTCACATTGATCTCTCTTTCATAGATACAATGGAAACACCTTAGGTATGTGGGTATACCTATTTTGAGGTGAGTCTCTGCTATCAAGGTCAGTTCCTTATTGGTGCATCCTAAACTGATTTCTGGGGGTTCGAGAGTAAAAGATGATTATAAAATGATTAAAACTAAGGTGATACACCAAATTTGTATGAGGAATTTGGCTGAGTATATGTACAACTGACATGGGAATAATTTTTATGCATGAGCCAGTAGTTTTCTGTAGAATATCTAAGGCGAAAAACACTTGATTATACTAAGGGAGAATCACAACAGTACTGATAAGTTAATATGCATATTAAAATTAAGCAAAAGGGACTAAATTTGCAGTAGGGTAAGGTGATTGATCAAGGAATTTGCATTCATAAGACTAATAGAAACATACACAAGACTGCAAAATAACTTGGAAAGGTAGAAAATACTTCACCATTCAGAGTTTCCAAAAAATGTTGGTGAAATAATTTTTTAGTAGTCCAGATCTACTAGTTTTCACCAACAGTGCATAGGGATAAGCCTCTCCTTCTATGGGTAATGGGGAGGTTCTCGTTATTGAATGTAAACTTAAGGCTAAAAATTATGGGGTGGCTATTAGATCCTTTTTAATAACATAAAGGAATACTCCACTAGAACCTGCAACTACAAATTGGCATTGTACCTTTGATTACAATGTAGTCGAACTGAAGTTGACTATTATTGTGAAGGGAGGTAAAGGGGAGTGGGAGAAATAAGGAGAGAGGGTTCATGTTGTGAGTATACTTAAAAAATTCACGTGCATTAACCAGAGTAGGCCCATGTTTAATTAGAAGAACAAAACAATGTAAGAAATAATCAAGACTAACAAAACTAGAGACTCAAAGTTTTGCAGATTCATTAATCAAGGACACAAAATTCCTTTTTGGTTGTACAAGATCACCATGCTTGCAAAGTTGGGAAGCAGAGAGAGAGAGTAGAGGAACATAAGCAAGGGAATAGAAGAAATGTAGCTTTTATTGTTTGATATAGTAGTGATACAAAGTTCAACAACACACAACAACCAACAATTGCCAACCCTTTGGAATAGAGAATCCATTCCATTTATAGCATTACAATGTCCTTTGTCGGCATCTACATTTTGAAGATGATCTTTTCACTCCACCCCTACATGAATTTTCACCTTTCCTAATCAATTGTGACATTCCATATTCCCACGAAATGAAAGTGAGTCTTTTTCTTTTTAATGAAAAGGGACTCTTACAATGTTAAGTTGAAGTTATCTTAAGTGAATAAGAAAAATAAGTGAAAAAAACACATTCTTAATAAAGAATTAGAACATGGATAGAAAATAAGGGCAAGATAGAGAGATAGAGATGAAGGTTGATCAATCTAATGAAGATGAAGCATCTGCTGATGAAGAAATTTTTGAATTGAAACACTTTGATTACAATCCCCTTCTTCTGTGAGATATGGAAACATTCCAGGGCATCGAATAAGTGTTCAAAAGCACTGTTAGGATATCTGCACTGTGATGGGAAAATGATGACCTTCTATGATCACAAGGTAGGAGTTATGATATGAGGATAATATCCTTACTCCTCTAGGCCTTCACAATTCACCTTCGTGACCAAAGGTCAATCAACTCCATGATTCTCAAACCTTTTTATGCTTTTCTATTACTCACTAAAATAGATGGAAAAGTGACAAGTGAGCATGGGAATCTACAAGTAACTCTTCCTCGCACCCGACCTCCCGAGGTCGTGCCGAGACAGCCGGTGGGGATGGAATATACGTGGGGTGCAGACAAACTAGTTAGGCAATCTTATGTCTTCAACGCGCACTAATGGAATCTGTGAATCTAAGGCAAAGAAGGCCCTCCTAACCTGAACTGGCGTGATAGATCATTCAGCGAGGATGACTGCTCGAAGGCTCCAATCAATATCGAGCTCTGGCGTGATCCGATCTATAGGTTGTGGGATACGTGGAAGATAACCTGTGGGTGCTTCGTAGATATCTCCCGACAGGGTCATGAAAATGGATGATGGATATATGGTGGATTCTATGGGTGATTCTCTGGTCTAGTCCAGAAATCCTTAGCTTGATTAGCTGCTATGTCTAGTGAGGATAATTGTGCGATAATGATTGGTGGAAGTGGAGAGGATCTAAATACTAATGTGTGTAAACCAGCATCAACGTCTGATTGACCTGTGGGCCCATTGGGTTGTGGGACCTGTGGATCACAACCGTAGGTTCGTGGTCATTGTGGACCTCCTATGGTCATGTGCAGAATCAATCCCTAATCCCTAATATCCAGTAGTCGTATGCCTTTTCGGCCTCTATGTTTAGAACTAAAAGTTGTGTAATCTTCTCAGAGTACCTTACAGGTGTTCTGGCAACTTGAATTCTTAAGCTAGTGTCTATGTCAATGAGAATGTCTCCTGCATCTGGCTGTGGGACCAAAGGATCACAACCGAATGTTTTCTCTCTTTCAAGCCCTTCTACAGTCATGCGGATATTTATTTAGGGTAATCTGTAGTTTGGCTGGTTTGACCAAAATGTATGCACTTTGTCATCTTCTATGTTTAATCCTCTTAACTGTGAGCTAATTTCTTGTAGGTCTGTTGTTGTTCGGAAGACCTGAATTTTGAGATTTTGGTCTATGTCAGTTATTGCTGCAACAAGATTGGGTTGAGGCACGATTGGCTCGAATACGTATTCTCTGGGCTCCCTAGGTCCCATGATTGTCATAAAAAAGAAACAATATAAATCTAACTAAAACAAAGTAAACTAATTATGTAAAGTATATCCACAGCATATATAAATTCTCTATTTTTGTATTTTTGACAGAATATTTAAGATAACAACTATTTAATAGAATTGAAAGAGCAATTATTTAATATCTAGAAAATGACAACTAAGCTAATAACAAAATTTAAAACAAACAAAGTAGCCGAGTATAGCTACCTGCCTGTGCAGTTGTGAATCTATTCTAAATAACCAAATAACTGATCTAATCTATTTGAAAGACCCCGATCTTACCTCAGAAGTGAGGAATGAATCATAGTTTCTCAGAAACTATCAATCCCCACAGCTTCCCCGGTAATATCGAAAGTGAGATTAACTGAAATGAAATGATTCACTACTCTATTTGATATGTTTTAACTAGAACTTTGATAGCTTGAACCTGGATTTTGCAGAACAGTGGCGAATCCGATTGTGTGTGGCTTTGTCCCCTCAGTGTGGTCTCCTCGTTCCTTCGTGCTCACGTGAATCCAGAAAAGCATGTAATGCTAGCATCAACAGAAGTAGGTATTGGAACAATGGCAGCTTTGGATGTAGACTGAATACAATGCGAGTAGGAGAGGGATAGCGCAAGAGAACAGAGCTTGGCTTATGTAATTCCTAGTGGGATTTATTGCGAGTCATGCAACACAAAACATCCAGAACCTGAAACTATCCTTCTTGACGAACAAAACCTGCAACTCTAATGGCTTCAGACTGAAAATGAAACTATCCTATCTCAATTGATTGTATGAAACAGTAATAACACTAGAACAAGAAGATCATGTGGCTTCTAAACAGCAAAATAAGACTAACTATGCATGCAACAAATGAAAACTATTGAATTCCTAAGCAAGAACTGAAAGACTAAACTATTGAAATGAGAGGATGAGAGGTAATTTTGAGGGGCCATTTGCTTGTAATCAAACCAGCTATTTATAGAATTCCCATTCACCCAAAGGTAAATCCAACTAACTCTTTTACTATAAATAATGAAGAAACACTATTCCAGGGAACCAAAATCATAAATACAAGCAAAAATGGATGATAAAGTTGGTCGCGTTAAAAGAAGTGTGCTGGAAAACACGTGAAGGACCACCACCCTGAGCAGGGTGGTGGTTACAGGACCGCCGCCCTGCCTGGGCGGCGGTCACGAGACCGCCGCCCAGGTAGGGCAGCGGTTTCATCACTGAAGACCAAAATGCAAAGGAAAAGAGGGGGAAGAGAAAAAAAAGCACGCGGAGGCTAAGCGGGGCATGTGATGTTAACATACACTTGGAGAGATTTTCTAGAATCCCAAACACCATACGAGGAGACCTGTATCATCATTGGGGCATGTGTAACATTGTTCTGGTAGTGCAGTACCCTTACAATTTTGGGTACATACATATTTCCCCCTCAGAGAAGCGTTTTAGCCATGAAGAGGCGTAAAACGGTGGGTCCGAGTATGGCGGTCCCGAAATGGGAAGTTAGAAATTATACCTGACACGTCCGTGTGTCGAAATGACGCCATCCAAAATTCCCGCTACCTGCAAAATGAAAAGAGGACTCAAGTGCAGATAGATAAAATAAATCAAAAAATAAATACTAAAATAATATGAAATGAGGACTTACCATTTTTGCGGGGATAAGAACTTACCTCCATCGGTGCTTCAAACCTATGAAAAGGGGCATTCAAAATGAGTCAAGATGCTATATATATAAAAATGGGCCCATTTTCCTATTCATTTGCGCATGTTGATTTGATTGATTTTGAGCTCTGGGACCCACGGTGATGGTTTTTGACGAGAGTATAGTCAAAACGTTCATGACGAGATAGTGATCATGCCTCCATGAGTGGAACACTGACCCGCGAGATCACAGGTTAGTTCTTCTCGATTTAACGTTTTTATCCCCAAAATGTTAAAATGATGAAATATTTGTCATGGGGGAATTTTTTTTGAAATTTTTAGTTTTAAATGTGTCCTTAGGGGGGACGCCTAATGGGTAGGCTTTGTTTTAGTCAAAATAGTCATTTTTTTGTGTTTTTTTAGGCATTTTTAGGGCATGTGACCCATTTCAAAATTCGGGACACGACCACCACCCTGATCAGGGCGGCGGTTATAGGACCGCCGCCCTTTAAGGCGGCGGTTACAGAACCGCCACCCTGCTCAGGGTGGCGGTCCTTTACAGAATGCACTAAAATAACACTTGTTTTGAATTTATTTTTGCATTTTTAGTATTCTATATGTTTTAATGATTTTTCCAATGTAATTTGAATACTAACTTACTCCTTTTTTCATGTTTTTGGGTGTATTGCAGAAGAAGGAATATATCAGATGGAGCCAGAGATAGAGAGTGCGATTGGCTTCCAGCAGTGTTGGATGCACTTTCTCAGGTTGAGCAGGATACTCTTCAGAGGGCCGGCATATTACATATATCACAGGTTCCTCATGTCGCACCTTCTAGTCACATACTTTGTGACTTGTTTTCATATTGGGATGCTGATCGGAACACTTTCTGATTTCCAGGAGTCAGGGGTGAGTGGACTATCACCCTAGAGGATGTCTACCGTATCTTGGGAGTCCCGATCATTGGGAGACGACTTACACTTGAGACAGTGGGGTCACGGGCTCAGATAGCTCAGTGGGCTACATACATGGGAGACACAGTTATCTCCACTGGTTCGAAGAAGGGGGTGAGGGTCCATTCCATTCCTAGCTTGCCTATCCCCTTGATTCGTCAGGCCATTATGGGGATCCTTGCCTCAAGATTGATCGGGGACAAGGGAGGGGACACCTTACTCTATTGTTGGTCCCCTATTATTACACAGATTGAGGCACATGGCCAGATTTATGCCTGGGGAGCTGATATACTTGGGACCACCTATCATGATTTATACAGGGTGGTTCACTTACAGGGGCATTCCTTGAGCCATCCGACCCTGGTTATGAGCTGGGTCTATGAGCGTATCATCCCTTATGGGAGAGGTGTAGAGGTGGCAGATCACGAAGCCATGAGGGCAGCCAGATGGACAGATATGTCGGTGCTTAGAGCACCCCACCAGCCAGTTGCTTCCCTGACTACTGACAATATGGAGGCCACACCTTATCAGGCCATGGAAGGGTTGTGGGGTGAGGAGACCCTCACTTTGATTTCCTGCTCTACTACAGGGCATCTTGTGTACAGGACGGGGAAGGTAGAGACACACCCCTTTGATCGAGTGCCTCAGCAGTTTGGCCTTCCTTACGTCGGATATGCTTCCCCCAGTGGTGCCAGTGTTCAGATCAGTTCAGGAGGCTAGGGGAGGTCCTAGAGGCCAAGGTTGGACTGTTGTTACTCCTGGTGTCCCTATTGCAGCTAGGCTTTGGTACGTGCTCGAGGGAGAGTCGGTGCTCCTCAGGCACCTTTACTTTGGATTTCTCAGCCAAAGCAGTGATGACCCCATTGATATAGAATCTGAGTCTGAGGAGTTCACAAGGGGGAGAGAGGAGGAGGAGACTGAGGATTCCTTCAGGTCAGTGAGTCAGGTGGAAGGAGGATAGCGATCCAAAGAGTGGCATGACACTCAGGAGTATATTACAGGTCCGAGAGGGAAGAGCATATGTCAAAGCTAGGGTACTTAGTCACCATTCAGAAGCTGGGTCTAGGACCAATAGGAAGGAAAGGATGAGTTCGGAATAATGATTTGGAGACTTTCAAAAGGATGACATCAGGACATCTTCAAGGACAGTTGACCCTATTCCAATGGATCCCATTTAGGCCCGGAGAGGTTGATCTATCTTCTCTTTAATAGATGTTTCTAGCTAGGGTTGCAGACCAAGACAAGGTATGGGAGGAGGTTAGCAGGTGGCATTTTTATCAACATCTTAGAGATTCTAAGATTTCCTACCTTTAACATAATTCTGTTGATGAGTTGTTAGAGCACTTGATCAAGGCTGCACTGAGCCCTGATTTCCCCATAGAGAATGGACTTGCGCCTTCTCTATTTAGGAAGATGTAGGGGAGCCTTGTCATTTTATCTTGATGAAGGCCTCAAGAGGTGAATTTTTTTCCCTAGTCTTGGGACATGTGTCTTTCACTTTGATGAGTGAGTTCCTTAAAAGTACCGAGGCCGGGTATGGCACTTGAGAGTTCCTCATGAGGAGTCCATTTCTAGACAGAAGGTAAGTTGTTCAGGACACATTGTGAATGCCATAGAGCACAGTAGGCATTGATCTTGAGTGGATCAGAGCTATCCAAGAACTGGCATTACCATTTTGACCATCATGAGGGAGTGTCATTCAGGGGTTGGAAAGGTAAACTTCCTTCTTTTTTGTGACCTAAGTTTTTTGAACTGACTAAGCATATAACTTCCCATGATTACATCCAAGCTCAAGCAAGGATGCAAGTGGAATGTAGCATGATCCGGTGCTACATAAAACCTAATTCATATTTAAGGAGATCAAGAAAGCCATTAGCCAAGATCTCCAACATCTTGTCTATATCTCCAGTATTTGGAGTTTACAAGGAGTTCATCATGTATTGTTATGATTAGAACATAGGTCTCTTTTTGTCAGGTGCTTGTTCAAAAAAATGATGAAATTTTGGCATGATACTCAGGAGATCTTTCAGAGCTATCCTTTGGTTTTGCAATCAGAGAGCTAATGACAACAATAGGAGTTTAAGAACTTGCCTACTAGTGGACTCTAGATATTAATAAGATTCAGTACGATTCTATATGTTTTGATTATCATGACAAGAGTGGTATGATGGTTAGATGCACGTGATGTCCATTATGGTAGGTCAACTTAAGATCCTAGGGATAAGAGAGGAATTTGGAGGCCTTGAAAGATCTGAGTATGATGGACTAGACCTCTTAATGATGGTAAGATGATTTTTTATGCAAGTTGACTGCTAAGATGCTAGCTCTCAAGGCTTAGTTCATTCTAGCTAGAGACTATCAGATGGTGTTTATCTCATGACATAATTCAGAACATTTGTCCACAGGTGCTCTTGTAGAGAAGCACTATGGGCTTATCTGATGAGTGGTGAGACCTTGGTTGACAAGTCAAGGGTATGTACTGCCCCACCCTGAACTGCTCGCCATGGTGAAGACTCTGATGCCAGCTTATCACCAAGGGATGCAGGGGAAATGCCTTCAAGATGAAAGGTGTTAGGTTGAATGATACCAATTTGACTTACTGCCCCATTCTGAACAAAATTGGCAAGATGGTGACAAACCTTACCTCCATGCTAAGAGTATAGGTATAGGGTTGCATGAGGCTTGATGACTATGGAGGAGCCACTCTAGATAGTGAGGCATACAAGCCCACTCCTTTCCCATACCCTACGAAGCCCTCAGTGCAAGGAGCAAGCCAGAGTCCTTGGTGATGGTGTGCACCTTCTAGAGGGATCTGATAGGGGTTGAGATTTACTATGGTCTCTTTCAGAAATAGGTGATTTGTTAGATTTTTATATGACCATTTTGTGGAATTCCTGGGTTCATTGTCAGAGTTTTGACCATTGCTTTATGCTACGGATGATGGCATTGTGCCTTGATCACCATGAAGGCTTGTACATAATGAGTATAGGAAATGACATATCTATCCTATAAGAAATATATATATTGATAGCAAGTTTGTCAGACTCTTATGTTGTGATTATTGTATTAATTTCACTTGTATATCTAGATGTTTCGTTGATGAATTCTGTAAAAGTTATATGTTTTCAGAATGGTGATATTCCGTAATATGGGGAACTTCATTCCAACATGCTTTCTTTCTTTTTGTATTTCCATAATGCTAATTTATGATAACAAATGAGACACAATGTGATCTTGAACTTTAGTTTCTATAAGCAATTTTCAAAATGGTACTTCATATTGTTTTGAAAAAATGTGATGATAAGTTGGTATGATGAGCAGATGAACTTGCCCCACAGAATCTAACTCCATGATAACTAGTAAGATGCGAGGGCTCACCACTGAGAGCTAGAAAGGGAACAAGCTATGAGATACTGTAAATGTTGAATGGTAGTGATGAGAGATAGACAAAGATTTGATGGAACCAAATTAGGATGCTACAAACCTATTCTACTCAAGTGACTCCATAGTTTAGAATGTAACTTGCTTTGCAGTTTATCTCAGACATTAGATCCGTAGATGGCCACTAAGGTTGACAAAATCTGGTTTTCATAGTTTTGAACTCTCTTCAGAATTTTGGACATCTGATTCATTTTTTTTTGACTCAAGATTTCAAAGGTTTATCTGAACTATTTGCTTACAGACCTTCAATGTTTAGATGTCAAGAGGACTGGGTACACACTTGCCCAATGCTACTAGTGGGAAGCATGTGGCCTTATCACCAATGGACAAGGTACTGTTGAGGTGAGTAAGGGCATTCCCATCCTTTCCCAACCCTACCCACTAGTAAGAGATAATGCAAGCTCATCACCGAAGGTTGGTAGGGCAAGGAAATGTGTAAAAATAAAATTTTTTGTTTGATCTACATTCGACTTATGTACTTGAGCGGCAATGTCAGTATGTTCTTATTTCATAAAAAGACCTAGTGTATGGGATAGATGTGACACTATGAAGCTTCTGAGAATAGACCATAGGCAAGACACCTATCCTAGGAAGAAACGTCAAAAGTGAGAACAAGCATGCAGGCCTTGGTATGGCTACCATTAAGACTTTGTCATATCTAGCTTTAATTGATGAAATGATTCAGAAATAGTTTGATGATGTTATGAAAATGAAGAAGTATTATTTGAATGCTTCTGCCAATACCATTAGAAGTTTGTAATGAATTACTTAAGAATAATCTCCCTTGATCACCAAATTTTACGAAAACGCAGTGAACAAAATGAACCTATCTAAATGAAGATGCAATGTAGATATAATTATACAAATAGTGTCGATGCTTCATGCGTAAAACCGGTTAAGGTGCAAGGAATTGATAGTTTCACCAAATTCCTTGCCTTCTAGTGTGTATAAGAGATATGCACCATTTCCATAGTCTTTCATGACTCGGTATGGGCCCAACCATTTGGGCCGGAATTTCCTTCCTTCACCAATCTTCTTATCGATCCGGCTGTCTAGTCTTAGAACTAGATCTCCTTCATATATATCTCGTTCATAGAAATTTTTATTATACTGCTGGCACATCCAGTCAGCATAGACTCTATGCCATTGTTTAGCGTTTAGCCTGGCCTCATCTAGGCTTTCTAGTTGGGAGAGGCGTGCTTCTCTATAAGCTTCTTCATCTATAATCCCTTGTAGCGAGATGCAGAGACTGGGTATTTCAACCTCAAGTGGGAGAACTACTTCTGCTCCGAATACCAATGAGAAAGGATTTTCTCTTGTTGGTGTTCTTATTGAGGTTCAGTGGGCCCACAAGGCCATATATAACTTTAAATGCCAATCTCATTTGTTTTCTTTTACCATTTTGAGGAGAATAGCTTTCAATGTCTTGTTTGTTGCTTTAGCCTACCTGTTGGCTTGAGGGTAATACAGGGAGGCCGTATGATGGTTTATTTTAAATTTATTGCATAGCTCATGGACTTCATCATTCTTAAAGGACGTGCCATTATCTGAGATAATGACTTGTGGGACACCATACTTGTAAATGATCTGGTTCAAAATGAACTTGGCGATCACGAAACTTGGTACAGTGGTGAGAGGCATAGCCTCTACCCATTTGGTAAAATACTTGATGGCTGTGATTATGAAGTTATGGCCATCTATTGATGAGGGAGAGAATTTCCCTATCAAATCTAAGGCCCCATGTAGAAAGGGCCATGGAGTAACAATTGGTTGTAGAGCTTGTGCCGGCATGTGAATCTTGTGGGAAAATTCTTGGCATTTATGGCACTTGCGTACAAAATCTACTGTGTCATGTTCAAGAGTGGGCCAAAAATAACCCATTCGATGTATTTTGTGAGTGGTGGTGTGACCTCCAAAATGACCTGCCACATATTCCACTGTGGGATTCGTAGAGAATCTTCTTGGATTCTTCTATGTCAACACACCTTAGAAGCATTCCATCGAAGGCCTTACGATAGAGCACTTGTTCTATAATAATGTATTTATCTAGTGATAATGTGTAACCACCTTTTTTGTTGCGGTGTAGCACCTTCTGGATATGCATGGTCCATGATATAATTGATAATATTAGTATACCAGGGACATCCAAAGATGGGAGGTCTAGTTTCGATGTAGTATATGCATTCATCAGGAAAATCTAGATCTACTAGATCACCTCCGTCTAATGGGTTATCGGTTAACCAATCTACAATGATTTGTCCCTTAACAGACTTTTGGTTTACAAAAGTTAATTAGAATTCACCCATTAAGGTTATAAAGCATCCAACCTTTTTAGACAAAGACCCTTGCATGAGGAAAGTTCATAAATGGTCTATTTTCACAATAACCCTTGTTTCTTGATTTAGCATGTAATGTCTTAAGCATTTGGTTGCAAAGACTATGGCAAGGCATTCTCTGTTCTGCTTGCATATAACATGTTTCATAATCAAGTAATGTTCGGCTAATGAAATAGATCACGTGTCTTGTTTATTCATCATCTTCTTGAGCCAGCATGCAAGCTAACAAGACATTGAGTAGCTCGCGAATATAAGATTAAAGGGCGGTCTGGCTTAGGAGGCATTAGCGTAGGTGGTGACAACAAGAAACACTTAACTTCTTTGAAAGCCTCATTGTAGTCTTTGGTCCAATCGATACTATAATATTTCTTGAGTAGATTGTTGATTGGATGAATGGAAAAGCTTAAATCTGGGATGAATCTTCAGATTGCACCGAGTTTCCCAAGAAACGACCTAATTCCAGATTCATTTGACGGTGAGATCATTTCAAGAACAACCCAGATTTTGGCTGGATCTACATCAATCCCTCGTGATGATATAATGTAACCTAGGAATTTTCCCTCTTGTCACACCAAATACACATTTTTCTAGGTTTAGTGTGACTCCGTATTCGATCAAACATGAAAGAATGATGCGGAGCACTTCTCGGGTGATCACATCACTTCCTGGCTTTGGCCAACAAGTCATCTACATAGGATTCCATGATTTTATGAATAAGATCATGAAATATATATGTCATTTCCCATTGGTATGTAGCGCCAGCATTCTTGAGACTAAATGGCATAACAACGTAGCAATAGGTTCCCCAAGGAGTTATAAATGTGGTTTTGGCTTGGTCTTGTTTAGATATTCTGATTTGATTGTATCCTGAGAATCCATCCATGAGAGACAAAATCTCAAATCCAGTTGTTGCATCAACGATGACGTCAATGGATGGTAACGGGAAGTTGTCCTTGGGGCACGCTTTGTTAATGTCTCAAAAATCTATGCAAATGTGTACCTTCCCATTATTTTTGAGAATGGGAACAATATTAGATACCCACTGAGAATAATCAACTGGCTTGATGAATCCTACTTGGGGAAGTTTCATTACCTCTTCCTTCACCATGAGAGCTACCTTGGGTTTCATTGGTCTCGATTTTTGTTTAATTGGCTTTGCATCTGATTTGGTGATGAGGTTATGTACCATGATGTGTGGTGTAATTCCTGTCATTTCTTTATAATTAAATGCAAAATCCTTTTGATGTTCTTTGAGGATTTGAGTGTGTATTTCTATCTCTTCTAGAGTTAACAAAGATCCTAGTTTCAAGATCTTTGGTTCTTCCTTCATTCCAATGTTTATATCAATGGTTTCCTGTATCAAAGAAGTGTTACCTTCTTCAAACTCAGGCAGGGCTGGGGGTAGTTCCAGAACTTCTCCATTCTCTACCACATATATGTCAAGTTCCTCTTATGGAGGAAGACTCTACCATGGGATTTCCAAAGTAAGAAGACGAATGTGGGATTAAGGAACAAATCTACCATACTGATGGGTGAGATGTAACTCTGCATAGGTGTTTAAGTATTCAAGAGTGGCTTTATCACTGTCAACATGATCTAAGATAGTAGATTTATTCTCAACTATGTTTGTAGAAGAGGGTTTGTTGACATTTTCTTCACTAATGGTTCTGTACGAAGGGATACCATGAAACGGGTGTCTTCCAACTCACTGTTTGGAGTAAAACGTGACGTTGAGGTTGCTATCAAGTCTGCGAGAAGGTTTTTTTCTCACGGGATTGCTTCAATTGATATGAAGTTAAATCCTTTGCTCAGATCTAATACTGCTATTTTGTAGAGTTGTAAATGTTCATCTCTAGTCTCATACACCTCAGAGACTTGGTTTGCTATTAATTGAGAGTCTCCTAACACCCTGATGTCATTAACACTGAGCCTTTTAGCTAAGATGATGCCAAGGAGGAGGGCTTCGTACTCAATGCCATTGTTTGTACATTCGAAATTTAGTTTAAAGGTGAATGGTAAGATCTTTCCCTTGGGAGAAGTAAAGATCACACCTACCCCAACCCCATAACAACATCTAGCTCCATCGAAATGGAGAGTCCAATATTTAGTTGGGAAGATGGATGTTGGGACATTTACTACATCCACTTCTTCTACTTCGGTTACTTCTACCATGCAGAGTTCTTCTGCTGGAAGAGAACCAACTCCTAGGGTATATCCCATACCTATAGAATCAAATGGCAGGAAAATTGGTAGATCTTGTTCTAGCAATTTGACAATTTTTGTAGTAGTTCCTAATGATACTATTTCTACAATGTTAGCCTCATCCTTGAGGGCTGGGATATTCTTGATTAGGTTCTGTAACTTCTAGTTCTGTTGTGGGTACCATATTTTCTTCTGGTTTTGAGTTGGTTGGTTTGTTAAGTTGGTTTGTTGGGAGTTCAAACTCAGAGTGAACACGCTTGGTCTTTTCTTCAGGTCTGCTAGGTGTATATCGAATGGTTTCAGATCACCTTTTGCTACGAATACCTTTCCCAAGTGTAGGAATCTTATTTCCTGAAATAACGTAGAAGGGATTGCCTTCATACAGTGTATCCATGGTTGGCCGAGGATCATATTATAGTTGGTTTCCTGATCTATAATATAAAACTCAGTGAGGATTATTTTGGGTCCTAAGGTGACCAGTAGTATTATAGTCCCAATCGAAGTGGCCTTAAGGCTATCATAGCCTCGTAGGGTATTTCTGAGTCGTGGAAACAATTTGTTTCTCCATACCCTAGCTTTTGAAGGAAAGAGAAGGGAACTATGTTAACTTCTGCCCCATCATTCAACCATTGCGCACATTTAACGTAATTGTTATAAACCCATACTTGTAAATGTAAGGTTGGATCACCTCTACGTGCAATCTCAGCTTCTGTTGGCATTTTTTTTATGTCAAATATAAACTCGGTATCCCTATCCAGCTTCCCTGGAGGGTGGATATCAAAGTCTATATGGTTTACCTGTGTTTCAGGAGGTGGAGTGATGTTAATTAAATGACCTAAACCTAATGCTTCTAAAAGAGCAGCCCTATGGGTAGGAGAGTTCTTCAATAAGTCCAAAAAGGAGATGTGAGAGAAGGTCTTTATTAGGTCATTAATTAAATCATAGGCACCTACAGGTTTTACTAATGGTTGTTGAATGTTATCTAGTCTCTAGCGGGTAAATTGGATTTGGCTGAGAGGAATATTCTCGTGTCCTTGTTATGGATTCCACGGGTAGCTCAGTGTCTAACTCAACTAAACTGACTATCTTGGGTCATAGCTGACTTCCTAATTGCTGTGTGACAGGTGGATTTAGCGAAGTCGAGGCTTCATGATCATTGTTTCCTGTCATTACACTCTTGTTCATCCCATTTGGGTTTAATTTGTTGTTATTGTGATTTGGGAGCGGATCGTTGAAGATCTTAAGGGGTGCGTTTTGAGGGGAGACTGCTCCCTGTGAAAGTATTTGGTGTAGGTGATCACAGAATCTGTTAAGAACATATCTATGAAAAGTTTTCTTTGTTCTTCTGGAAGATGTTGCATGAACTTATTGTAATCGTGGAAAGTTCTAGTGTCATGGCCTCAAATTTTGTGGAAACCACAATATGAGTTGGGATTTTAATTCCTAGGTTGTTGGTTTGGCATGTATTATGGTCCAAAACTCTGATTAAACCATTGACTATTAAAGTTTTGCGTTTGTTGTCTTTGGTTTTGGTTTTGGTTTTGATATCCAGTTGATTTTTGACTTAGACCCTGTGTCTATCATTTCCTGCCGTTGTTGTTGTTTTTGTGGATGATTAAAATCCACTGAGTTGATTGTTGGGGTAAAGTTGTTGTTTCGTTGATTGTTAATTGGCGGTGGAGTATTTACAACATTTTCTTTTTTAGTTTGGTCAGTTACTCCATCTGTTGTTACACCAAAATTTTTGTTAAGGATCTTAGGTCCTTGATTGATGTTTGTGGTAGTAGGATAAGTCGTATTATTTTGGTTGGGGATGATTAACCTCCCATTTGTTCCATACGTCTTGTAACCGCTATCTATTGCAGCTTGATCTATTCAGAGGGTGCTCTCAAGTACTTCATCATAAGTTCTTAGTGGGAACTTCTGGACTTCTTCCTTTACCTCTCTTCTAAGAGAATGAAGGAATAAATCATATAGTTCCATCTGGTCCATGTTTGGAGCACTTGCTCGAAGAATAAAGGACTGTATGCCATCTCTGGATGAAATGAGCAACAGATTCATTATGTTCTTGTCTTAATGTGCAAGAATTCCCTGATTCTTGTTCTCAACAGTTTGTTCATGTCAAACTCCTTGATGAACTCTGAAACGAGTTGTTTAAATGAATGGATGGAAGCTTCAGGTATTCTGTAATACCAATCGAGGGTGATGCCCTCTAAATTTTTGGGGAATATTTTGGCAACAACCCCATCCCAAGGGAGCAGTTCTTGAATGGCTGTGGCATAGGCCTTGATATGTGCATTCGGGTCTCCTTCCCCTTTGTATTTGGGAAAATCAGGAAGAGGTCTTGGAAGCATGATGCTTCATATAGTGAATTCTAAGGGTTCTTTCAAATATTCTGAATAAGTTCCTATCGCATAGGTTTCGACCATTGACGGTGCCTGCTGAGGGGGTGGAGGTGGAATGGGTTGTTGATATGGTGTAGCATATGAATTTGCAGGGGCATAAGGAAATCCCTGTGGTTGAGTGAACATGCCAGGAGAAGGAGAACATATCTCCCTGTGGTGATTTGGAATACATGTTTAAGTATGGAGGAGTATTTCCTCAGGAATGGATTATTTTGTACTAGACCGGGAGGTATCATATTTTCCACTGGAATGGTGTTAGAAAACGCGGTTCTATTTGGTGTTTGTTGTGAATACTAAGGAGCCATGCCTAATGTGCCTATTCCTGTGAGGAGGTCTACTTGGCCAGGATGATGTGGAGGATTGGAATTTCCTACATGCATGAATTGAGAATTTTGACTTGCTTGAGCAAGTTCTAACCCTCTATTTTTTTCTACTAAAGTGGAGATGACTTCATTTGGTGAAGTCATAGTATTTTTCCTTAGTGGTGTTTGTTATATATCTTAAGGTTGTATCGGCATGTGGTACCCCGCTATGAACTGTTTGTTTCCCTGCCAAGTTTCATTGAGGGAATTTCCCATAGGTAACGGCATGGAGGTGTTTTCTTGAAAAGAGACCTCGGGTTGTGTTTGTAAAATTCCT
>JAHRHJ020000581.1:0-62691 GCA_019776745.2 Taxus chinensis | reverse complement strand
CCCTCACATGCATGTATGTAGAAAATACATTCCCTTGTCACTTGAATGAAATCTATATGGATGCCTTGATGCTCTTAGAATGCCTTTGGATGTAAGCTTAGGTGACGATAATATATATCAAAGCTTGGTCCTTTATTTTGGTCACATAGTTTTGTATTTATATGATTCCCTTGTTTGAATTTTGTAATTGACAACTAAAAGTCTGACCCATAAGAAAACAAGGTGTCCAAAAGATAAAAGAGGCCCAAAATATGTGAGTAAGATACAAAGATGTTGGGGGAAATAAAAGGGGATGAGGGCACCTATGTGCTAGTGTCCTCACTGATTATTAGTGTTTAAAGTAATAAAAGATAAATCAATAAAGCATTGACATGGATATAGAGTTCAAAAGACTAGAAAGAAAACCAGAGACAAAGAAAAAAGGCCAAAGATACCTATCAATTCCAAGTTTTATCCCTTAGGAGTCATATGAATGAAAGTATGTGATTAGGACCTAGAAATGTACCCAATTGCGTAATTTTATATCTACAGTTGATCTTAAGCATTGTGATGTTATCTTAAGGTGAAACAATTTTTCCTCACATAAATTTTTTGATAAATGGAGAAGGGAGATAGAGATTAGTTAAATATAATTGACAACGTTCAAAAATATCTCCGGTGATCATGGATTTCCGTTAATTTAACCACAGAGGTTAAAACCAACAAGAGGAAGAATGGAAAATTGTTAAAACCACTTGCCATTTGGGATATTAAGTTATTTAGAAACATTAGGAGGTTGAGGATTCAACTTGTAAGAGGTTACAGGATTAGGATAAGTATGGTGAAATAGGTTTATATTTCTTAAAGTGGTTAGAGGAGTGTAAATGGATTTGTATGTAGTTAAAGAGAATTTACGAAGTTAAATTAAATGATACTTAATATATAGATAATAAGATAGGTAATAATAATTTTATTATTGTGTGTTGGGTCAACTAGGGGTGAAAAAAGGGTTTCTACATTTTCCCCTTTATATGAGCTTCGTGTAGACAAGTTGCAAGACAAAAAATAGTGCAAGGATATTTTAGTTTTGTGATAAGGATATTGTGATATTTACTCCCTTAAGCCAATGATTGACTATGTTTTTCATTAGATTGAATATATTTGATTGTTTTGCATAGGGTTTCTTTAAGATGCTCTAGGATCTTGATTGTAGTATGAAATGACAAAGCTGTAGGAGTTTGCAATGAAAATATTAAACTTGGAAAACACTTCGTAGGGGACATGTAACATGAACTACATATAAATGTGTGTTGCGGAAATGCTACTAGGTGAAGAAGGTCTAAGGGGAGTGCTTTCATGAGGATGTGTTGAGATGTGAAACCAAAGGGTCAAAGGAAACATCTGTGGGGTGTGAAAATTTTGATATATGGTCAAAGGAAAGGGTTTTGACAGTTTGTTAAGCATCAAAGAAAAGGTAGGAAGCATTTGATAAAAAATTTATGTAATAAGGGAGGTCTAGGTTACCAAAATTGATTTTTTAATGTAAAAAGGTCTAAAATCACTGGTGATTGTAGATCACTGACATTGGGATAGAAAATCGACCGCGATTAATGGTCACCAGTGATTCCTAAAATGAAAAATATATAAGCCAACCATTAGATAAAATAGTTCATTTATGATGTCTTTAAGTGTGAATTGAGAGCTTTGAATAGTGATTTTTGAGTGATTATAGAGAGATAGAGCCTAACAGTAGTAACAGGAAGAGGAAAAGGACCAGGAGAGGGGTAAGTAATCTTTTTTTTGTGTTTTGTTTTGAGTTTTTTTTTTGAAAAATTTTGGGGTCATAACACTAGTTCAATGTTTATCGTACGATCAACGGTAATCATCCAAGTCCTAAAAAATTATGTTTATGTAATCATCGTTGATTAGAAATTGGTGGCAATTAGTGTGATTTTTTATAAAGTTACTAACTAATGTATTTGTTTTTGTGTTTTTACAGGTGAGGGAGACTATCTATCTCTAAGATAGGGTTCTAGAGATGTTTGATACGATCTGATTTGATGTGACTAATGCGGAGTGGAATCATGTGGCTTTTATTGGATTATGAGGTTTTCACCACTACTAAAAGATTCCTCAATTCTTGGGATTGATGAAATCACTAATCAATAGATGGGATCCGAGTACCGAGACATTTTGGTTCCTGACTAGTGAGATGAAGATTACACTAGAGGATGTATACATGATCCTTAGGCTACCTATTAAGGGTGACCATGTGGTGACAATCACTTGAGAGGACTGTCTTGATATAATAGGAAAATTATATGGTGATGATGTTGGAGAGATAGAGTTTATGATAGGGGGCTTCCATATTGAGTCCTATTATGATGCATATATGTCAAGTAACCAGTTGATGTCAATTGTTATGTTGGCTATATCATGTTATGGAGTACAAGATTCAAGGGTGTTAGGTTTTCATGGAAACTTACGGGTGTGGTTGGAGAGATTATGGAGCACAAGAATATATACTCTTGCACTTTCACACTATTGTCTTAGGTTTACCATGAGCTTTTCATGTTTGTTAGATAATGAGGATTTAGATTGGATGTAGGGTGTTTTCTACACTATTGGCCTATGAGGACATTATTATCGTGATGCCATTGGGGATACCATGTATGGTGAGTGATCCAGCTGAATATGTGGTAGGATTTTTGAGACAATGTTTTGATTGGTTGAGGGATGATGGGGTTGAGAGAAACCAAAATTATTATTCAAATAGATTATGGATATTTTATGTAGATCCTGTGGTTTAGAGACCTTATGTGAGGTATTATGAATGGTCAGGGATGGATGTAGAGTTAGCATGGTTGAGGAGGGTAAGGTGGGTGTGGGGGAGGAGACTAGATAAGCTAAAGTTCATATAGTTTCCTCGAGTGTGGTGAAATTTTTGAATTTCTCAGTAGATTCCCAATGAGCTAATAGTATATTGACAAGATTATGTAGAGATATATTTACCTACACTATTAGTAGATGAGGTGGGGATGGATTAGGAGGAAAGAGAGCTAGAGGATATTAAGGAGGATGATGTTGGGGTGGATGAGGGTTTCTATTCTTGATGGGCATAGTTGTAGGCTGCTAATAGAGATAGTGTTTGTAGGATGTGGTAGGGGTTGGTGAGGAGAAGAAGGGTGATGGTGGAGACAAGCTGTATAGGTTGTAAGAATCTCATTATATTTTACATGTGGAGAGGGATAGACTAGTGGTGGAGTGTGACACCACTCACTAGGACCATGATAGGTTGTAGCAGGAGATATATTTGATCCATGTAGAACATGATACATATTTGTAATAGTGAGAAAAATATTTCCAAAAGTGGAACGTACTGAAGTTGAATTATGTAAAGCTGGGTACATCATCTGAGGTAGCTAGTATTGTGGCCTAGGGATTAGGTCTTGCTATGGAGAAAGAATTGGTACCTGTAGGAGGAGTGCCAGTGATAGGAGGGAATATGGGGCCTCCTGGATTTGTGAAATTTGAGTAGTATAGAGCACTTAGAGAGGAGAAGAGATATTATGAGTTCTTGGTTATGGATTTCCTCATTTTATGGATCACAAAGTGAATGAGCATTGATCATATATATGGGAAACATCAACAATAAATAAAAATGTGACACAACCATAGAGAGATTTGGGGCCAGAGGCAGGGACTACTGGAGGCCAAGGGGAGAGCATGTATCAAATTGTTATTTTACCACATGATATGTGGATTTAGTATATGATTTGGATACATATGGTTTTGTATATGATCCTTTTTTAATGCATTTTGTATAGACATATATATATATATATAATGATGTTTTGGGATTCATGTGCTGAATGATTTATTTTGATGTTGATATCCATGATGCAATTTTGAAATAGTTTTGGATATATTATATTGATGTTAGATGTGATTTTGACATAATGTTTAGATTTATACATGTTGATTTTGATATTTTATGTGATTTTTGTTAGTGACTTGGAATATAGAGATCTTGGTATATTTTTTAAAAGGTAATTTAAAAATCACGATTAAGAATAATATGTGAACGGTTTGTTTTCTATACTAGATTTGATGCATATGTAACGTGATGGTAAAATACTTATTGTTGATTACAAGTTTGAGATAACCATATTCCAATGAAATTGATGTCAGTGATGGGTTTAAATGTGGGAGGAGCGGGAAAGCCAATTTTGAATGAGGGAGATAATTTGGAACTCTCTATAGACTTTGTAGATTTGGAAAAAGCATTGAATTCAAAGAAGGAGAACATGAATTTTCCAAGTAAGGATGACAAGGATGATCCTATGGTGGAGACCACATGGGCTAAAAGGATGGTTTGAAAAATATTGGACAAAAGGCTTTGGAAGGGTTGGAGCCTTCTAAAGAAAAGGGCAGTCTCTCTCTTAAAATAATAGAGATTCTCTTAGATAGAACCAAGGTGTCTATGGAATGTGCATTATTTTTTAAATGTTTGGGTTCTTGACCCAACATTAACGTATTTCATGGTTGGGCCAAGAGACAATGTGCATCGAATGGACCAATAGATGTAAATACCTCTGCTAATGGTTATTTTATGGTTACACTCTCTAGAAAAAATGAAGTGGCTAAAATATTGTCTGAAGGACCTTGTTTTATTGGAAAGTCCCACATGTTGGTCCAGAAATGGGAACTGACTTTCAATCCTTTTGAAAAAATTATTTATGAGTTCCTTATCTTGGTTAGCCTTCCTTGTCTTCCTCTTGAGTTTTTGGAACCAGAGGTCCTTATAGGAATTACCAAAAATTTGGGCTCTCCTATAATAATTTATCCTGTTACCAAAGATAGGACAAGACTAACCCATGTAATATTTTGTGTCAATATGTGATAAGATGCATCTATTGAGGAAACTATTAAAATGCTATTAAAGCTTGGGGATTGGGTGCAAAGATTTGAATATGAACCATCCCCTTTTTCCTATAGAAAATTTAATATAGTATGGAATGATTTCAGAGGATTCCATCTATAAAACAAATAGGAACCAAATCCCAAACAACCTCCACACATCAACAGCAAGAAAAATCAAGAATAGAGGAAGGTTGGGAAAACTGGATAATTGGTTAGCTCTAGTAAAGCACCAGAGCAAGAAGTCATTAAGAAAACTAAGCCATATTCCCAAAATCTAGATGAATCTTAGGGATAAGGTTCTACTATCAAGGAAGAACAAGATAAAATAGAGATAGATAATGAGGAGACATAGGATGTTTATTCTCCTAAATCAAAAATATTTGAAACAAAGTTTATTTCTGAGTCCAAGGGAAACTATGCCTTGAAGGTGGCCCTTGGAACTTCTTTTGAGGAGGTTTAATATATTGATTTTTTTTTTGGGGAAAAGACAATAAGATATCATCACTACCTTGAATGAATTTTAAATATTTATGGGTATGGGTGGGGTGATTCTGGATACTCTAGATGTTATGTTATCTCCCGCAACACTAATAAATAGAAGAAACCAAATACTAGAAGAAACTCCAGAAGTAGATGTTGGGAAAGAATTGGAACTTCTAATGTGAGGAAAACAAACAAGGAAAATAGAGAAACTTCAGTGAAGAAGGAAGTGGAAATTTTTTTATAGAGGTCGTTAGTGTTCTCCCAAGAAAATAGAAATAAATGATTTTGTTATCATGGAACATAAGATGGTTGAACAAACCTGATAAACATAGAATAGTGAAATATATGAGGAACAAACATAAACCCAATATTATGATGATATAAGAAACTAAGACAACCCTTAATAGATTTAAAGAGGTGAGTAGGATTATATAAAATGATGGTCTTTGGAATGGTGTGAATTCTATTGGTTCTTCAGGAGATATTGTTAACCTTTAGAACCCCAGGTGGTGAGAGTTGAGCTGATAACTTCCTCACCTTTTCATGTGGCTATTTTTTTCACTAAGATTGAGTGTAAAAAATCCTGGATTGTTTCCAACATTTATGCTCTGAACATGGTTAGTGGAAGGAGAAAACTTATGGGGGGAAAGCTTTCTAAGTTTTAGGAAATTGTTTAAAGATGTTAATTGGATTATTGGGGAGATTTCAATACTCCTCTTTCCCCTACTAAAAAAAGGGGGCTCTATCTCCTATACTGATAGCATGAAGGATCTAGTTGATGTTTTGATGAGAAATGATATTTTTGATCTAGAGTTAGGAGGGTCCAAATTTATATGGGAAAATAGAACAACATGGCAGGATCTTATCCAAATCAAATTAGACAGGTTTTTGGTGAGCCATTTGTGTATGATTAACCAACTTTACTCTTTATCTAATCTCCCAAGGATAGGATCAGATCAAAACCTGATCCTTTTGAACTTGGGTATGGAACTTACTAAGAAAGCTAGGTCTTTTAGATTTGAAAAGATGTGGCTTGAGCACCCAGATATTCATAATAGAATCCAAGAGTGGTGGGAGGTGCAGGTCTATGGGGTTGTGATGTTCAGATTGAGTTTCAAACTGAAGCATGTCAAAAATAAACTTAAATTTTGGAATAAGGAGACTTTTGGGAATATCTTCTAGGAGAAAAGTAGGATTGTTGAGGATCTACAAACTATTGAAGAACTTATGGAAGGATATGGTATCAATCCTACCCTCATGAATCAGGAGCAAAATCTACTCATTGAATACCATGAAATTCTGGCCAAAGAAGAATTGTATAGGAGAAAAAAATCCAGAGTGAAATGGTTAAAGGAGGGAGACAAAAATACCAGGTTTTTTCACTTCATTGTTACTACCAAGGCCAATCATCTTAAAATTAATGAGATCATGCGAGCTGATGGTGAACTTACGGTTGATGAGAAGGAAATTACTGACACAGTTATAAACTATTTCAAGGATATGTTTCTCCCTGGCCTAGGCTTCGAAGGCGGCTATTTGGGAGAATGTTCTAGGGATTTTCCAGAATGTCATCTCTCAACAAGAGAATAGAGAGCTTACTCTCATTCCTAGTGAAGAAGAAATTAGATTTGTTGTTTTTGATATGGAACTAGATAAATCTTTGGGAACTGATGGATTTCCTTCCTTTTTTTCCAACATTTATGGGAGGTGATTAAGAAAGAGGTTGTTGAAATGGTTCAAGATTTTTTTAGAAATGGTCATCTCCTAAAATAGATCAATAAAACTTTTCTAGTTTCTCATTCCCAAAAGGCTTGAGGCTAAGGATATCAAGGATTTTAGACCAATTAGCCTTTATAATACCAGCTACAAACTTCTTTCAAAAATTCTCTCTTTCAGGCTCAGCAAGGTATTGGAAAATTTCATATCTCCCAATCAAGGGGCCTTTGTGCCTAGAATAAAAATCCTGGATAGTATCATTTTCATAAAAAAGGCTGTCCACTCGGATGAGAACTCTGGTAGGTCAGCTATGCTAATCAAGTTATACATACATAAATCCTATGATAGGGTCTCATGGTCTTTTCTTTGGACTATCATGGTGAATGTTGGTTTTAGTGATTTCTTTATTAACATGGTGACTAATTGCATTTCCAATGCTAGCTATTATGTTATCATTAATGGTAGACCTGAAGGATTCTTTTAAGATGGTGGGGGATGAGGCAAGGGGATCCTCTCTCCCATTTTCTTTACATCATGGTTGTTGAATCCTTGGGTAGAATTTTCAATCAATCCCTAACTCTAAATTGTATTTAGGGAATCAAGGTCTCTAATGGGATTCCTCTTTTCTGTCTTAATCAATTTTTGGATGGATATTTTTTATTACGAAAAGATTCTATCTATGAAGCTTCTAACTACAATAAGGTGTTGAATGATTATGAGATGGTTTCTGGACAACTTGTTAATTTTCATAATAGTGTTGTGTTCTTCATAAATGTGGAGGAGCATTTTCAAGTTAGATTGGCTCACATTCTTAGATGGAGGATCAATATATTCCCTAATTCCTACTTAGGGATGCCTCTTATCCATAAGAGACTAGATCCATCTATCTGGAATAGCATGTTGGAAAGAGTTAACAGAAATCTCACAACTTGGAAAGGGTCCCTTCTCACCCAGAATGGAAAAATTCAACTCCTCCAAAGTTCTCTTCAAGGTATACCTATTTATGTTATGTCCCTCTTTAAACTACCCACAAAAATCATTGATTATTTGGAAAAAAATCAAAAAAGGTTCTTGTGGGCACAGGTGGAGGAAAAGTTTAAATTTCCCTTTGTGGCCTGGGAAAAAGTCACTAGACCTAAAATTTGTGGAGGATTAGGACTGAAGAATATCAAACTCATGAATTAAGCTTTGGTGGCCAAAGCTAGATGGAGGGTGATAAAAGAAGAAGGTCTTTAGATGGACATCATCAGAAAGAAATACTTAAGGAATGCTGGCAGAATTGAGAGACTTTTTTATGCATAATGATTTACCTAATGGTCTATTTTTTGGAGATCCTTTGTTCCCTTAGAGGAATATTCTATGAGTAAAGGTATTAAGTGGAACATTGGAAAAAGGTAAAATATCTATTTTTGGTAGGACTGTTGGTTAGAAGAGAATTACTTTAGCTGAGAAGGAGCCCTAGAAATCGATCTTTCAACACTTTGAGGATATGGGCAAGGTTTGGATCCAAGACTATTGGGAGGTTTCTGGTGAAGGTCCCAAATGGGTGGTGCTACCCCTCCTCCCAATACAATGGGGAGTATCAACCCTTCATTGATCTCAACTAAAGCTAAGGAACTTCCACATCCCCAGATTTCAACACCAAGAGGATTCTATTTTTGGAAAGAAGAGGAATCTGGAGAGTACACAGTTAAATCTTCCTATCTCCTGAACTTTAAAGACTTGAACAAAAGGAGTATTGGAGTAGACTATGGGTGAAATATCTCCTCCCTAAGGTGAATATTTTCTACTAGATGGAAAAACAGAATAAAATTCTCATGGTGGATAATTTGAGGAAGAGGGGCATGGTCATACCCAGCAGATGTTCCCTATGTGGTAGGGAGGAGGAAAGTGTCAACCATCTCTTTTTATTATGCCCTTTTTCTCAGGCAGTTTTCTTGACAGTTATGGATTTGTTCAAAGTTCAGTGGATGCAACCCAACAATATTGAGGATTTCAGTATATAATGGGAATGCCCCTTTAGATTCCTTGTACTGATGGTGGCTTGGAAAATGAATCTCCCTCACTTCCTATGGGGGTTTTGGAAGGAAAGGAATGATCTCATCTTCAGAAACCAGAAATCCAACATTAAGAAGGTTAGTTCCCATGTAATTTCATCCATAAAGGAAAATACTAAACTTTTCAAAGGCAAGATAAAAGCTTTGCATGTCCTAGGGGGAAGAGGAAGTTCTCAAATAGTTCTTTTAGTCCTCCTCCAATTAAATTTCCTCAATCATGATTAAATGGTCCAAATGGGAAGGGAAATGTTTCAAACTGAACTTTGATGGTGCGTCAAAAGGTAATCTTGGGAAGGCTGGTGGGGGAGGTATCATCATAAGTCATGAGGGTGATTGGATCTTGGCTTATGTGGGAATTATGAGTATTCAAAGCAACAATGTGGTGGAAGCTAAAGCCTTGTTATGGGGAGTCAACATTTCCAGAGAAAAAAGGATCAAACACATCCAAATTGAGGGTGATTCATTCCTTATTGTTAATTTCCTCAATAGGAATAACAATAAAAATTGGGATTTGGGCAATATTATTCATGATGTTCAAGAACACCTTAAAGAGTTTGATAGGTTTAATATCAATCACACCCCCCATCCTGGTAATAAATGTGCAGAAAAAGCTTGCTAAATTAGGGGTGTATAGTCATGATTTCAAAGTGTTGGATGAAAGGGTGATGTTATCCCCCCATCTATTAATGATATCATACAATATGAAATATTATAATAATTTCCTTTTACATCCTCATACGAAACGACTTTATTTATCATGATTTTCAAGGCAGTAAAATCAGTGTGATGTTTTCATTTCCAAGATAGTTTCTTTTGATTCATCAATTGTAGAGTGTGTCTGGTTTTGTAGGGGAAAGATAGCAGAGAAATCATGGGAGGTGATAGAGTTTGAGTTGAACCCTCCAACCACAAAAACATCACCAACAATCCATCTATGTGGCATATGCTCAAAATTGGGGGTTTTAGAAAGTACATTACCAAGCTACATGGGCATGACCCCTCTCTTTCTAAGGATTTTGGCATGGCATGGGAAGATGGAAAGTTTGTTGGTTCGGGTATGGAGATGGAGGTCACTAAGAATTTCACTTCCTAGGTGACTGAAATGGAGATGAAGGGGCTCAATATTTTCAAGGATAGGAATAAGAGGGAGCATGAAATCAATACTTTCTTTGTCAGTAAGGAAAAATTCCATTATTTCACTGATGGCATTGCTAGGTCTTGTATCCCAGGGGTTTGGAAGGAGTTTTGTCTCCATATATCATGAAGTATATTACCCTCAGAAGGAAAGTATCATAAGATTTATACTCATCATTTGTCCTTGTTGAACATGTTTAGGCATAAAATTATGATGAGTATTCCCTTTTTCTTATATATGTCTTTTTCAGCTTCTGTGAAAGATTTTAAGGGGGGAAAGTGGAGTCTCCCCATTCATGAAGGCCTCATCCTTCTTCTGGTTCAGAATGGTAAACTAGTTCCACCAAGATGGCAGTTGGTTCGAATGAGGAGGATGATGACATCAACCTAGTGAGTGCCTTACCAAGATGTGTGCGGGAAAGAATCCCCCTCATAGAGCAGAGGAGGTTAATGATGAGACAGTTTAGGGCTAAGAAGGATAAAGGTAAGGAAGAGGTCTTCCAAAGGGAAAGGTAAATGCATGGAGGATGAAGGTCAAATTATGAAGACCTGGGTAAAATAATGAAGCATATGGAGATGGTTGTGCAGGTATGGAAGAAGCTAACTCAGGTAGGAGGGAAGGGATGATAGACAAAATTGAGGCCACTAAGAAAATCTGTATGGCTCAGAGGAACATAAGGGATGAAGTCACAGAGCTGGAAAAGATTGGTTAAAGACATGTGGGTTCATTTGGAGCATGGAAGAGCGCTTGAAGAAAAGGAAATTCCAACCTGGTATCAGTAGCTCAAAGGAGGATGATGAAGGTGGGAAGACCCAAAAGGAGCTTGAGAAAGAACGATCACAATCAAGTGGACCCTTGCTAGCACTTCAGGAAACTCCCCCAAATGGAAAAAGTTAAACTAGTTTTCTTTGTTCCTATTCTTGAACTTTTTGTTGTTTTTTGGCGAACTATTTTGGTTGTGTAGACAGAATGTGTTGTTTTTCTTTTTTCTATGATTTGTTTATGGACCTTCTTTCTTCTAGTTAAGTCTTTTTAACTCTTTTGGTCCCATCTCGTCTTTTTCTTCATTTTTGGAGCTTTCATGATGTATTCTCCTATGTACGGCCTCTGGGATCCCATCCCTATTTTTACCTAAATGGGACAGTAGGTTCTCCTTTTGATGGATTTCTAGGCTCATGCCCTAGATATTTTTTTATTGATGCAAACAAGTCAATGTAAGAAGTTTACTTAAATGGGAAATTTGATTGATGTGGGAATATTTCCTAGGATGATTTTTATTTTTATATGAAGGTTGATCAATACAAAAATTATTTTATAATGACATGGTTATCCATCCTTTGAGGGAGTGGTCTACAAATTTTTTTATTTTTTATTTTGGGTAGATATCCATCCTTCAAGGGATAAATATGTATTTTATTATGCTTAATAGTTATCTTTCAAGGGATCATTATATATTTTATATTGTCCTTCCATGTGTATAATTCTGATTTTATATTGTCCATCCTAGTAGACCATTTTATGGAGGGGGAAAACATGGTTATAAACCACAAATGTACATCCCACATCATGTTTTTAGTTGGTATAAATATAACGGGATATAAGAGTGATGATTACGGGGTTTATACCGATGAGGATCTTTTCCATGTGGAATATGCAATGAACAAAGTCATGGTGCTCATCTTTAGGGTCTCAATTATAAGGTAGTGATCATAGACCACATGCTTCCAAATAATTATAATGGTAAAATGATAGGTTGGTGATGTAATGAAATATTTGATGTGAATAATGTCCTGAAGGTATATATGTAAACATTAGAAAGTTCATAAGTGTAAGGAATTCAAAGATTCCTTTTCATGTATTCCATCAAGGGAGGTTAAACGATATGCTCCAGACCCATATTCGTGAGTGATGACATATGGACCAATCAAATTAGGGGAAAAATTGCCATGTTTTATCCTTTCCATAGTAGTGAAATTTTTATATTCTTGTAGGACAAGAACATCAATGTTGAAGTTGTGTTCTTTTCCATGTTTGTTATATGATCATTTGATACATTATTCATAAATTTGATTATATTTGAGGGCTTTTAGGTGATTCTCATCTAACAACTCAAGTTGTACTAAACGTTCTTGACAATAATCTTCATCAGAAAAAAAAGTGTCTGAAGGATCCACGAAGTAATGGAATTTTTACTTCAAGGGATAGGACCACCTCGGAGTTGTAGACTAAGGAGAAAGGTGTAGCACTATTAGGATTATGGATGTTAGGTCAATAATCCTAGAGAGAAAATAAGATTTGAAGATTCCAATTCCTTCCTATTTGGTCGACAATTTTCATGAGGATTTTTTTGAGTGTTTTTAAGAAGTTTCTTTTTATTCATTCATTTGTAGATGATAAGGAGATGAAAATAATATTTTTATTTTGAAAGTGTCACATAATTTTGTCACTTCCTTGTTTTTGAAAGATTTTCCATTATTATTGATTATTTTGTGAAAGATGCCAAAGTGACATATGATATGTTGATAGATGAATTCAATGATATTTTTTGTGTTAGTAGAGACTAGGTGAATAAAATCTACCCATTTAGTGAAATATTCAATACTTGTGATGATAGAATGGTGTCATTGTGATGAAAAAGATGATACTAATGAGGTCAAGTCACCATTATGAGGACCATAAATATTGAGTGGGATGTAGAGCCTGACTGAGAATGTGAGTAATATTGGAACATCTTTTACACTTAACATACTTATTTATATACGCACACAATACTTTTTTAGAGTAGGATAACAATATCCCATTCGTAAGATTCACTTAGCTACAACCATTTCTCTAAAGTGTCCACCACATATTCCATCATGGAATTCTTAGATAGCTTTAGTGTATTAATAAGATGTGAGACATCGTAGCAAGAGGTCGCTAAATACATTTTTGTAGAGAACACCACATATGATTACGTATCAGGAAGAGAATTGAAACAAATATTGCTTAGCATTTTTAGATATGTTAGAGGAAATTATAGATTCTGAGAGATAGTCATGTGTGTACCAAAAGTTTGTTTGATTGTATTCAATGAGATTGATAGAATGTAGTTTGTTGGTGTGATGTGGTTAATCAAGTCTAGGTTTAACAACAAATAATTTGAAATATTCGGTTGATAAGAGATAAGTGATATAAGAGAAGCCACCATTGTCTATGAATTTATTAGAATATTGTTGAAGTGTTTAGATAGTGTAATGATCAAAGGCTTCTAAGAGGAATTCGACAATGATTTTTTATTTTCGTAAAGTTTCATGTTTACATTTATAAATTCCTTTGATTTGGTTGATGACGAGTTTATAGACTCTATAGATATCTAAGATTTGGAAAGATTAGCATGATATCAGTTTCGAGACTCGTGATGAGAGATTCATATTTGGCCATGTTATTAGTGCATTCAAAGTTTAATTTTAAGGATAGAGGGATAGGATTACCCCAGGGATCTATTATAATGGTACCAGTACCTCCCCCCTTTTGAAACTTAGATCCATCAAATAAAATTGTCATCTTGATAAGAGTATATTATCGATTAATGGTGTTGATATATTTGTCTAAAAAATTATTCGTGGGGTAATTTATTTTCATGAAGAGGAGCTTCAGTGAGGTGGTTGGCAATGGATTTTTCTTTAATATATATTTTTGGGATGAATTCTAGATCTATCTTAGTCATGAGCATAATCCATCGAGTTATATAGTCATTTTGGTATGATTTGTAATGCATCTCTTTACGGGGATTTAAACTAGTAACAATGAATGTTTTATGATTAATTTGATATTGGAAAAGCTTGGAAGTCCCAAAGTACAAGGAATAACATAAGTTTTATGATTTCGTGTAATGGGCCTTTTAATGGTTAAGAGTGTGACTTATATAATAGGCATATTTTTCATGACCTTGTTTATTTCGACGTACTATCATAAAACCCAGGGTATTGCTAATAGAATAAATGTATGAATATAATGTCTCCCCCTAGCATGTAGGTGTAAGAAAAAGAGGTGATAAGAGATCTTGTTTGAGGTCCTCTATTTAAAGTGGATGTAATTTTGAATAAGATGGTGGAAAGGCTAGCAAAGATCTAAAAGCTATGAGAGGAAATAGCAGACTAATTGAAGTCTACCTTAAAGGATGCAAAGTTGTTTGAGTTTTGATGCATGAGACATCTCAATGATGGATTTTATCTTGGAAAGGTATACTTTAATTTCCCTGATAGAAATGATGAACCCTAGGATTTTTCTGGTGGGAACACCAAATTCACAATTAGCATGGTTAATGAAAAGGAAATATTGGATGATTTCAGTAAATATAATGTCAAGGAGAGTGAAATTGTCCCTACGTCACTTAGATTTTCCTTAGAGGTCATCAATTTATTCTTCTACAATTTTATGAATAAGGCTGTATAAAATATATGTCATACTATGTTGATAAGTGGATCCCATGTTTTTAAGTCTAAAGGGAATTGTTGTAGCAAAATGTCCCCCAAGCATTATTGGATTTTTTATGTTGGTTGTCCATTGCAATAAGTATTTGATTGTAACTAGAGAAACCATCTATTAGAGATATAATTTCATTTCCATTGGTGAGGTTGATGAGTTGATCAATATTATAAAGAGGAAAGTCATCTTTGGGACAAGAGATATTGAGGTCTCAGCAGTCTTTGTAGATGCGTAACATTCAAGAGGCTTTATTTATGGGTACAATATAAGAGACCCAATGTGTATAGTCAACGGGTAAGATGAAGTTAGTAGAGAAAATACATTGTAATTGTTCTTTGATGAGGAGAGGTAAGTGAGGGTGCATCATTCATAGACTTTTTTTTACATGATTAGCATTGGGGATTGTGACTATTTTATGGATGATGATGTTAGGGTAAATAATCCATAGGTCACTATAAAACCATGAGAATTCATGACTATATTTGGAAAGAAAGGTGGTTAAGAATTTTAATTCTTTTGAATTTAGAGAGTGACTAAATTTAACTATGTGAGGGTCCTGTGGAGTGCCTGTGTTAACGTTGATAATGGATTTATTAAGGACTGTGCATGTATTAGGCAGTAGGGTATTTTCAAGATAGAAGTATTTTCCCCCCACATAGGATAGGATAGATTAATCATCATGGCATTAAAGGATGTCGATGGTATAGGTGTTTTCCTCTACCATTTTAGGTAATACGAGTGAAAGGGTATTAGTATCATTTTTAGTCTAATAAGTAAGTGGTCCTAAGGTAATTGTATTGAATAAGACAAAGTCATATGGGATGGAAACAATTTCATCTGTATCAATGAAGTTGTCATATGAATGTGGAGAAGATGGTTTGAGTTCTATTACAGTTCCAAATGTAGTGTTTGTGGAGGTGTCCAAAGAGGGTTTGTTGAAACCTAATGTAAATTTCTTGTGAGGCTTATGGGAATGATTAAGGACTAGGTCCTGAATACCCTTTTTGTAGCATCATATGACAAAACCTTTCTATGCACAATAATGGAGGTACATTTTTTTGAAGGCTTGGTCATATAAGAAGGAAAAATATGAAATGAATGGCTTAAGGTGATGTTGATTGTTGTAATGAGGGGAAGGATGATCCATACCTTTATAGATGAGATTATTTTTAAGATGAGGTGGACCAGAGGAGGTGATATATCTGATGTTAGGTTTGTACATGAGTTGTTTGCTAGGAAATCTGTATGTTTTAGACGTATGAAGAGAATTAAGGGTAAGGAAGCGATACTATCCTAGTGAAAAGTGTTGCATGAAATATTTGAAGGAGTTGTCATATTGTAATTTTGATGAAACAATGAATGAATTGGTATAGACTTCATTAGATGATCCCAATTTTTTTGGAACAAGCACATCATTAGGTCAATAAGATTTAAAAGGGTTAGGTTCAGATAGAACAATGAGGGTTTTACCTTCATGTTTAATTTTTAACAAAAATGGAGGGTGGATGGGATATAACACATACCACATATCTAGGGGAAGCCTAACAACATGTTGTATTGAAAATATCCCTCTACCAGATAGAATATTTCATGAAGCCTTTTGGTGCCAAATTTGATAGGTAAGATAACTAATCCAAATGTGGAATCAATGGTGTTATTGAAGGCATGAATTAATGCATGTGATTGAATGATGATAATGTTAGGTATTTGAATTTTATGTCAGAGTGTCATTATTCCATTCATTTAATCAACTCTTAGTTGATGTCATATTCAAACTAGGGGTATGTTTGAAGGCATATGCAATAAGAAGAATCCTAGTGATCTAGTAATTGATTATAGGTATTTTTTATTTTATTTTCTAGGGTTTTTTGTAGTGTCCTTAGGATTCCAAGGCCAAATCCTTATTATATCTATGCTACAAAAAACTTACTGAAATAAACATTCATTGCTAGAATTAATTCCTAGAAATAAACACGCATTGCAGAATGAAATAAATTGTTGGAAATAAACATACATTATAGAAATATACAAACTTTCTTATAAATAAAAACACATTTGAAAATTCTATGAAAATTATTGCAAGAAAATGGGAGTTTAGTCTCTAACACTTACAGTGACAAGTACATAATAGAATTCAACTAAATAATCAAAAGCATTTACAGAATTAACACATCTACATGATTTTCTTAGATATATAAATACCAATAAAACAAGGATCCTAGTTCATAGAGGAGTGGGCCCTTGCTCCACCTTGAATCAAGATTTTACAAAGTATGATTCTCTCAAAACAAAGTGGCTATTTATTATTGAAATGTTTTGTCTTACAATACTTCAATGTATTTCTATCAAATATCTATATCTTGTTGTCTATCTCTCTCTCTATATATTAAATCTATCTACAGGTCTTTATGTATAATTCATCATCCAAAGATGCATTTAAAATCATATATTTTATACTGATTCAAATGGAACCAAATAGTTCCTAAAATAGATGTAGAATTTAGAAACCTTGTTGGACGTACAACTGTCTGATAAGTTATCTATGGATCTAGACTATGAAGAATCGATAATTTGTTGATATGCTCCACATTGCAAGGCCCGTTTATTTCTCTAAGATCAATTTTTTTCAAAAATAAACATATCCCCATTGATTCCATAACTTTGGAGAAGTTCCAGAACAATAGGGAACTATTCCAGAACTACCTGTGAAAGTTCTTGAGCTATGCACAATAGTTCTTGAACTAAGTGATAGAGTTTCAGAACTAAGTGCAAGGGTTCCGGAAATAAGCAATAGAGCTCCTTAGTTGTGTGATGGAGTTTTAGAACTAATTCTATAGGTTCTAAAACTAATCCGTATTGAATCTAATGCTCCCAAAAACATGTTGATTGCTTCATACTTCATTCTCTTGACTGATTGTGACCTGTTTTATTACTAAAATTGAATTTCTACACACTTTTTTAGGAATTACAATTTTTTTATACATTAGAACCAAATCCAACAAAATATGGAAAATTAGATCCTGACTTATACTAGATCAAACAAAATTCACAAAATGCAGTCAAAGTTGATAAAAAGGAGAGTAAAATAAGATCATTTATTGCACATTAATGAGACATAATTTGACCTTATCATATCCCCCATATGCACTTGTTTGTAAGTTCCCTTACAAACTTTAATCTTTAAATATTGGGTTGTGGATTCTACATTCCAATTGATTACTCAGGTCAAATGGCTGAAAGTGAATATCCCAATGCTTTAGTTTAGAAGTAATATACCCTGATCCTACTTTTATCTTCCTCTTTCACTCCTCAAAGTGAGTGGGATCTTGAAGCTCCTTGTTTTTCCATGGAGACATGGGGGTGAGAAGGAGAGGAGGCATTGTTCTCATTACCATCCATATTCCCCTACATTTTTCATTAACCTGTGGGATTAGTGTACACAATGCTTGAGCTCTTTCCAGGATCCATATTAAGTTTGTAAGAGATATCACTTATCTTATTCTTAATGCAAATATGAGAAAATCCCATATTTTCAAACATCCATCATAATTTTTTTTTAAAAATTCTTCCTCATAAGAGGTGAAGGCATCAATACTTTTCTGTAAACTGGCTAGATAATGTGCCTTGAACTGACTATTAAAGGCATGGGATCTGAAATATACAACAAAAGGAGATGGTTTACCATAGTGATCCCTCATGTAGATACAATATAAAATAGATTTTAATAGAAGTTTAGAATCCCTCTCTTTCCATGAAATCTGGTTTTTAAGTATAGAAACAAATGCATTCAGCTGGCTTTCCCGTACATACAAATTGATCATGAAGCATGTATTCTTTTCCAGCATAAAATTGGAGAGATAGAATTCACAGAGAATATTTTTGGTTTTGCACTAACTGAGGAATATACAACCATAAACTTAGATTCATATTTTATTTCATGTGGAAGGCCACATGCAATTCTTGACAGCTGCCAATGAATAAATTTTTCTTCCAGAAAGATGTTGTATGTAGGAGGTCTCCTGCATGTGAGTAATTTATCACTCATTATGCAAACTATTTGTATATTTACTAGACATTTAAATTTATCTTTTTCCTCTTTGTAATTTTTTTTCCCATTCTTTCTTTCCTTATTCTCCTCTTCCATATTTCTTCTTAGTCCCTCATTTAATGTTTTAAATGCATTAAGTTCCCTACAAGTATCATCACACAACTGTTTAAGTGGCCAGTAAGTTAGTTCAGTCTGTATAACTTGATTCTTTGAAGATATTTTTGACATAGCACTCTATTTACTAGCCAATTGACATTATTATTCTTTTTCCATCATCTGTTATTTGAACATTGTCAATTATTTAATCCTATCTGTGAGCTGAGTTGTTAGTTTCTCAATGATCATTTCCCTCTATTCCAATTTAAGTTTGAGGAAATTTAATTCCTCATCTTTCTCCCTGATGATAAGTTCTACTCTAGATAAGAATAGATTCTGTTTTAAGTGTTTTTTTCCTCATTTTCTAAAATTTCCTTGGGAAATGAATATTCCTCTTCTACCAAAGGGGATTTCCCTTTTCATTTCCAGGATGCTTATTCCTCTTCTTCATGCGACTACACTGTTGGTTCACTGATCTCTTGAAAATCCTGTTCTTCAAATATCTCCTTTTATTTTTCCACCTCTGTTTGACTTATTCAAGGAGGATTCCTTTCCATGCTACCAAAAATATCAGTAGCCTCTTTCTCCAAACCATTTTGTTCTTCAATTTATTTTATATTTTCTCTAGACCTCTTATAAACTCTTCTTCTTTTAGAAGATTCAAAATGTCTTGAAGTTAGTTTCCTCCTAGAGATTCTTCTGATTTTCACTTCATGATCTAGCTTAGGTGACTTATCATCACTAGAGACATATATCAGTTTTTATATTATTACTACAAAGGAAGGGGTTTATCTTGAAGGAACAATAGGTTTTGCATCTTTGATCATTCTTTCAGATCTCCTCCTCTTTGGCACATTAACTCCGCCTACTTTCTTATTTTTCTATGCAGGAGGATCAATCTCCAAATTAATTTTAAGGGGAAATGGATTGGTATTCCCCTCCTGATAATATCAGGGATTTGTTTGAATTTGTTAAGGAATGTTTCCTATGCTTCTTCTCCATTTTTCTTACAAAGAAAATTGTGCTGACAGACCAGATGGACTAATTTTTGATATATAATTGTTCCAACTCCCAAAGAATACGTCTGAACCATTTTCTAGATAGAGTCAAAAAGGAACCCTGGAAGTTTTATTGCATATTCTGGTTTTGCAACCACATACCTAAGATATATTAAAATCTTAAGGACTTATCTTCCCATAGTCCTAAATTGGCCATCACACATTAGGTACTTAACTAACCAAAATGCTACCCTGTCCAAGGATTTAGGAAAGTTGGCTCTTCTGACACCCTTTATTATTTTCTTAGTGTTATAAATATATTGGGGTTCAAATTCCCCCTCTTGTATCAAGGTTTCCACTAGTTATTTGAGGATCCATTTTACAAGATTAGGAACATGTACAATCAGTACCCCCGATACATTACTCATTTTATTGATAGTAAAAGGAATTACAATGATTTTAAATTTAGTTCTAGATTCTTATAAATTTACAAAAAATTCCCTTACCAATTCATCATTGTACCTCGAGAACATTTTCAGGAACTCTATCCACCCTTCTCATCTAAAAATGGCTGCCACTTCTCCATCTGCAAGAAGTTACATATCATCCTCTGGTTTTGACTTATTTTTAATCCCCATAGTCAAAGAGGATGATTCAAATTCTTCTTTCTTAAAATTAAAAATTAGCTACATAACTATTGAATTTAGCTGCATAACTGTTGTGTTTAGTTATGGAATCAATGGGTTCAGCTACGAAATTCAAATGTAATTATTTTATTTCTTCCTTGAAGTTATTCTGCAACTACTTCTCAGCTTCGTTTATTCCACCCAAATGATACCTAATTACAAATACACCAAAACATTCTTATTCAATCAACATCACCCTCATGATTATTTACTTTTAATCATAATGCACAATAAACGAATCATCATAACGACTTATTAAATCAAGTCTAATCACACATGACACTTTTAATTTAACCTTTAATAAGATCAAAATATAATTACCATCCTTTCTGATGTAATCCCTCCACATTAATGACTTGTCATTCCTAAAAGTGAAAATCGAAAAACGGTTAGAAAGACAACTAGAATTCCAAAGAAATTCTTTTTATTTTTCATTATCCATTTATTGAAGAGACCAACCGCCATTTTTGGTTTTCAATTGGTCTTTTGAGAGATTTTATTTTATTTTTGGAGAAGAGAATGCCATTTATTGGTTTTCATTCCTTTCCTTTTTATTTTTTCTTCTTTTTTAATTTTATTTTTATTTTTTATTTTGGGGAAGAGAACGACACTTACTGGTTTTCATTCTCTTCCCTTTATTTTGGATTCATGCATCTAATTATTTGATCATTTTGGAAGAACTGGGTTCTTCCATATGATAAAATTTTGTCTACTTCAATTTGCTTCAAGAATTCATCCCTAGTAGGAGCCTTCCTATAAACGTTTAACCTGTGTCCATTTACCATAAGTTTCATTTTACTACCATCAATGGGAAGTAGCTGAATAGAGTCCATTGTCAAATATCTACTCAATCTGATAGGGTCCTAACCATCTAGTTCTCAACTTGCCTTTGAATTGTTGGTAATTGGAGTCAAACAATAATGCCCAATCTCTTATCTTAAATTACCTTTCCTTGATATGTGTATCATGTCACTTATTCCTTTGGTCTTGGGTTATCTCTTTCAGATGAAGGGCTTCCAATCTCAGCTCACCCAACTCATTGAGTTACAAATTTCTTTATTTTTGTGCTACATCCAATTCAATACCCAGTTTATATACTTTTCTTAATGTTTGTAGTTCAAATTCAATAGGTAACAAGGGATTTTCCCATAGACTAACTCATATGGTGAGAACCTTGTTGTAGTCTTCCAAGTTGTATTATAAGCCCTGATAGCCTCAGGTAGTCTCTTTACCCAATCTCTTATACATGCTTCAATTGTTTTGATAAGGATATTTTCCAATTCTCTGTTTGTTACTTTTGGTTGTTCATTTGATTATGGGTGATATAGAGATGACTCCCTATGAATGATCTAATAGTACATTGTGAAGGCCTGGATCATATTAGACATGAATTGTGGCCCTTGATTTGAAACTATACTCCTTGGTGCACCAAAATTTATCATAATTATGAGCCAAACGAAATCAACAACTGCTTCTTTAGTGACATTTGTTAATTTCTACACCTCTGCACACTTTTTCACATAATCAATACACACAAGAATGTTCTCCTTTCCTTGTGAAGGAGGACTAAAGGGACAAAAAAAATATAGCCCCCACATTTCAAATGGTTCAATCACTACTTGAGGTTGCAGAGGCATTTCACTGGTAAAGGTTGGTTGTCCCATCCTTTGACAGGGATCACACCACTTGATGTATTTCTTCACATCCTTATACATAGATGGCCAATAATAGTCAGTGCTAAGTATTTTGTGAGATATTATTTTAGCTGAAAAGTGTTCTCCACTTGGTTCATCATGACATGCCCTAAGTATGTCAAAGATTTCATCTTCTCTCACACATCTGCGTAAAACCAAATTAGGACCACATTTAAATAACATTCCATTTAACCATTTAGTTGTGCACTAGTTTTGATTAACTTCTTCATTTATTTCTTAGTAAAAGAGGGAGGAAATTTCCCAATTGCAATATAATTGTCCATATCAGCAAACCATGGTGTATTAGCTGAAAGAACAAATAATTGTTCATCTGAAAAATTTTCCTTAACTAGATCTTGCTCCCCTATAGTGGTTAATCTTGAAAATAAATCAACTACAAAATTATATTTTACTAGATTATCCACTATGGTAATATCAAATTCTTGTAAAAGTAATAACCATCTAATTATCCTACCTCTAACCACTAGTTTGTTCATTAAGTATCTTATTGCTAAGTGATTTGTATGTACAAATATTTTTTACCCTTTAATATAATGTCTAAACTTATTAATTACATAAATCACAACAATAAATTATTTTTTAGTGGTGGTGTAATTTCTTTTAGTGGAAGTAAGATTTTTGCTAAGGTAGTAAATAGCATATATTTTCCCTTCTTCATATTTCTGTCTCAAAACTGCACCAATTAAATTATTTGAGGCATCTATTTGAATGTGAAAAGGTTTCTCTCAATTAGGTCCTCTCAATATTTGGGCAGTGATTAATTTTTCTTTAATTTCTTAAAAAACATGTTAACACTTTTCATTCCAACAAAATTCACAATCCTTGGTAAGTAAACTAAACACGGAGACATAAATTTTACTAAAATCCTTGATAAACGCCTATAGTATCCAGCATGCCTTAAGAATGACTTGATATCTGTGAGGGTTTGAGGAAAAAGAAAGTCTGAAATAATCCTGATTTTGTTTCGGTTAAGTTGAATTTCTCTTTTTTAAATGTGGTGTCCTGATACAATCCCCTCATCAACCATCATAAAACATTTCTCATGACTAAGAGACAAATGGTGTTTCTCACATATTGTTAGTACTTTGTCCAAATTATTCAAATCATAATCAAATGTGTCTCCATGCATAGTAATTTCATCCATGTATACCTCTAAACAATCATTCATTAGGTCTACAACAATTGCTAAAATAGCTCTTTAGAAGGTTGGTGGAGCATTACATAGTCCAAATGGAAATACCATATAGTAAAATGTACCCCACAGACAAGTAAAGGTATATTTTTCCTGATCCTTATCAGAAAATCTGATTTGATAATATCCACTAAAGCCATCTAGGAAGGAAAAGTATTGTTGACCTACAAGGTTGTCCAAATATTGATCTATGAATGGTAACGGAAAATAATCTCTTAGTGTGGCTTTGTTCATCTCCCTATAATCAATAAAAAAAATTCATTTTCCATTCTTTTTAGGCACACTTATAAGAGGAGACACCCACTAACTGTCTGAGATAGGGTAGATAAAACCTACTTGTAATAGTTTTTCAATTTCTTGCTTGACTATGTCCCTTAAGGGTGGATTAATCCTTCTCTGAGGTTGTCTAACTAGTTTAATGTTTTTAGTATAGATGTGATAGATGTAAATACTTGGATGGATTCATTTCATGTCTTTATAGTCCCATGCAAAATCTCTAGTATGATATTTAAAAACATTAAACAATTTAGCTTCTTAATCATTCTTCAACCAGCTATTAATTTTCAAAATTTTACCCGGCTGAATCTCAACATGTTTGGTTCCAGTTTATGATGAACTGGTTTGGTGGAAGGGTTCCATTAAGTTGTTTAGTGGACATAGATGTGGTAATAACATATGATATGTAACAATATCTCTAAAATTTCCTTGAGAAATAATACTAGAAAAAGGACAGTAGGAAGAGTTATGATACTTACCTCGTTGTTGGTCAAACTCCTCGTCATTGCTACTTTCCAAAAATTTCTCACCATTTCCTAATATCTTTGAGACTGAAGCTACTAATTATGTAGCTATTTCTACCACTCCCCAAGAGAAATATCATTCCTCTAGAGTGATTTTTTTTGCAATCACAGGGAATTGCTATTTGTGTGGTTCCAGAGACAAGTGTGAATGTTTCGAAACTAAATATGATGGTTTTGGAACTAAGTCCATAGGATCTGAAACTAATTCCTTAGGTTCCAGAACTATCCTAGATCACTCCAAGGAAATTTTTTGTTCATTCAATGGTTTATTAATCATATCTTCTCGTATGTGATCCTGCAATGTTATCCTAACCAAAGATGACATGTTTTTCTTATTATTATTAGGATCATTTACCCATAATTGTTCTTGATTATCAATAAAAGGTCATACAAAAGGATATAAGGAAATTTTCTTATAATTCTAACCATGTGAGATAGTAATATCACTTGATCTTTAATCAATTAAGGAAAAAATTGTAGCTAACCATGGTCTGCCCAAAAAATGGGATAACCAAATGTTTTACCTTTTGGCCGTAATATAAGGAAGTCCACTGGATATTCCCATGATTCCACCATAATTGCCACATCTTCAATAACTCCTGGTTTTACTATAGACTGATCTTCCATCTACAATATGGTGCTAGTAGGTTGTATACATGTTAATGGTAATGTTTTCAAAGTGTCCACTTTCCTAACATTTATAGTTTCTACCAAATCAACCAAAACATTATGTATATCTTTATTCCCTACAAAGAAAAAAATAACAGGGATTCCAAGATCTCCATATTTGGGAAGTAATATTTTTTGTACTAATAAATCAACAAGTTTCCCATCTACCTTAATATTCCTAGGATACTTCTTCTTTCATCCATGTCTTTTTAAACATAACATTTTGATTAACTTGTTTAACTCAGGAATGTCCTTGATTTCTTGCAACAATGGTATTTCAATATTTAATTTCCTCAATTCCTGAAACAACTCAAATTCCTTGGTTTCTGTGACCTCTTTAAATATCTCTAGAAATGGAGTTTCAATAGAGTTGTTATCTGGCTCCGTATCTTTTTCTTTTTCATTCTTCTTAGGAACAATCGAATTAGGGGTTTCAGTTTCTTTTGTCATTTCATTAATTACAACAGGTGGACTACTAATTATTTTTCCATTTTTTTTAATATCCATACAATCCATGGCATCAATATAAACTAGTTTTTCTTGTTTTGTTCCACAGACAGGAGTTGTTTATTTGTTTCTGGGATTAGCCACTGGTTGTGTTGGTATTTTTGTTTGAACTACATTTTTAGTCTATGAATTTTGTGCTAGGGAACCCATTATGGCTTGTTGATTCTGATTGGGATATGTCTTCCCTTGAGCATAGTTATTAGGGTTCCACCTAGGTTGTGACCAATCATACAAGTTACCTTGACAAGACAATGGTTTTTTGTGTCTTTGAGCATACCAAGATTGTGCTGCCCAATCCTAGGGATTTCATGTTGTTTGAGGGGCCCAAGGTGGTTGTCCCCAATTTTTTGGCACTGTCTGAGCCACCCATGACATCATCTAGGGATTAGTAATTGACCTTGTAGGAACCTCCCCTACATAGGTTGTCTCTGGAAAATGTTTACTTTTTTGTTGTGGATGGAGTACTAGTTTGTTTAATCTGATTTTTTATGAATGGAAGAATAGAACAAACATTCCTTTCATGGTCCCTAGATTCATAGATAAGACACATTTCTATTTTACCTAGATGACAATGTCTTATTGCATGATTTTTCATGCATCTAGGACAATACATAACTAATGGTTCAGTTTTAGCATTTAATTTAGCTTGCAATCCATCCATGGTGGAGGTTAATTGAACTAAAATGTATGTTTTAAAGTTTTCTAGTTCATCCATCAGTTTGTTCATATCTAGATTCAATATTTTCACAGTTTTCCTTTCCTAGGTCCACCCCTTGTTCTTAAATAACTTCTACAAATGTCTTTAATATAATTCATTATTAATTGATCAATGTTTCCACATCCCATTAAATTAAGTGATTCCATGGATTCATCATCTAGACCTTTAATAAAAATGTTTTTTCTTAACTCTTCTTTAAGTACAAATCCACATCTTTTACTCATAAAGAGGAATGTGTCCAAATAATATTCCATATTCTCATCCTCTTCCTATTTGATTTGTCTAAAAAGGAAGTTTCTATTTATGCCCAACTGGTAATAGAATTGGATGTTAATCCCATAAGCCACCTCATTGCTACATCCTTTAGAGTAGATGGAAACAACTTGAGCTTCTGATTATCTATTTTGTAATCATAAGTCTGACACAGTACTTTAAATTAAAACATAAATTGATCAAGATCTTCAGATGACATCTCTCTAAATGTGGGTAAATGTGTAGGTGAAATACTCTTCATATATGTATCATCATCATCCAATTTAATTGGATAAGTAAAGGTCCTATCAGGTTCTCTTTCAGCTTCTTGTGCCATTTTTTCAGTACTTTCTAGACTTTTATCCCAATCAATTTGGTATGTGATCTGCTTCGGTGAATGTGATAAGTCAGAAGTAGGAGGTTGACTAATCAATTGTGAATCAAACTTGCTTTAAATGGGTATTGGGAGATAATCCTTCTTCTAAAGGTTCCACTTCCTTTTGGTGATTGATCCAAGAATTCCAAAGGTGGCAATTCTAATTCTTGTCTAACAGGGGACAATGGTGCTTCTAATTCTTGGTCAACTTCCTTATTTGAACTAGAGGACCCTGATAATTCTTGTTGAGATATTTTTGGGAGAAATATACCCTTTGAGTCTCTTGGTCTACTCATAAATTTTATGATAACTTAGGGAATATTTTTCAATTACTATATGTATGATTGTTGCTCTTGTTGACACCTAGTTAGATAATTCTATCTAGTGGGTCCCAAAAAATGGCACCAAAAATGATGGGTGTCCTTATTCCTTTCATTTAATCAACTCTTAGTTGATTTCATATTCAAAACAGGGGTGTGTCTGAAGCTATATGCAACAAGAAGAATCTTAGTGATCTAGTAATTGACTGTAGGTATTTGTTATTTTATTTTCTGGGGTTTTTTGCAGTGTCCTTAGGATTCCAAGGAAAAATCCTTATTATATCTATGCTACAAAAAACTTACTGAAATAAACACTCATTGATGGAAATAAACACGCATTGCAGAATGAACTAAATTATGGAAATAAACACACATTACAGAAATAGACACACTTGCTTAGAAATAAACACACATTTGAAAATGCTATGAAAATGCTTGCAAGGAAATTAGAGTTTAGTCTCTAACACCTACAGTGATAAGTACATAACAGAATTCAACTAAAGAATCAAAATCATTTACAGAATTAATAGATCTACACGATTTTCTTAGAAATATAAATACCAATAAAACAAGGATCCTGGTTCTTGGAGGAGTGGGCCCTTGCTCCACCTTGAATCAAGATTTGAAAAAGTATGATTCTCTCAAAAAGAAGTGGCTATTTATTACTGAAATGATTTGTCTTACAATTTACTTCATTATATTTCTATCACATATCTATATCTTTGTATCTCTCTCTATATCTCTATATATATATATATATTAAATCTATCTACAAGTCTTTATCTATATTTCATCATCCAAAGATGCATTTACAACCATATTCTTATACCAATTCAAATGGAACTGAATTGTGCCCAAAATAGATGTGGAATTTAGAAACCTTGTTGGTCATACAACTGTCTGATAAGTCATCTCTAGATCTGGATTATGAAAAATTGGCAATTTTTGATCTTCTCTTGATTGGAAGGCCCATTAATTTCTCTAAGATCAGATTTTGTCAAAGACAAATAGATCCCCATTGATTCTAGAACTTTGGAGAAGTTTTGGAACCAAAGGGAACTATTCCAGAACTACCTGTGATAGTTCTGGAGCTATGCACAATGTTCTTGAATTAAGTGCTAGAGTTCTAGAACTAAGTCCGAAGGTTCTGTAACTAATAGATAGAGAACCTTAGCTATGTGATGGAGTTCTATAACTAAGACTGGAGGTTTCAAACTAAGCCGTATTGAAGCCAATGCTCCCAAAAACATGTTGATTGCTTCATACTTCATTCTCTTGATTGATTGTGACCTTTTTTATTACAAAAATGAATTTCCACACACTTTTTTAGGAATTACCAAATTTTTAGAAGTTAGAAATAAATCCAAAAAAATATGGACAATTACATCCTAACTTATACTAGATCAAACAAAAGTCACAAAATGCAGTCAAACTTGATAAAAAGGAGAGTAAAATAAGATCATTTATTACACGTTAATGAGACATATTTTAGCCTTATCACCTGCTGAAGTAGGTCACCCACTAGAGATCTCACCTCATCCAAACTCAATTAGCCACACTTAGCATTCAATGTATCTACAATTCCTTGTAGTTGCTTGTTAATTTCATCTGACGCATCCATTCTGCGAGTGACCTAGGACATAACTCCTTGAGCCGATTATTAATCAAAACCCACAAGGCTTCAATTACTTCAAAAAAATTCTCAAATTCAGCTAGGATTTTATCCTGATCCATTATATTTCCTTTTTTATTCTCTTAAAATTCTTTCAGATCCACCTCATGCGTAGCAACTAGTATGTTTATCTCCCTGTCTCTTTCAGCGCAATTTTCATAAGTAGCCTCAATTATTTACTCAATGGTCTTTATAGTGGAAAGGAGCTTGGAATACTGAGTAACTATCTCCCCGATATTCAATTTCTCTTCCTCCTTCTAGCATGCCAATGCCTCTTCTACTGCTTCTAATGTGAGGGGACGCCTCTCAATGGTGAGGATGTGACTTAGGTATTCCAAGCATTACATGGTTGACACCTATTTTTCTCATGCAAGGCCAAGTCCTGGTGCTTCAAGATTATGGCATCAAAAAATCATCTCTATTTTCTTATAAATCTTGTGCACCTTTTCCTTTTCCTCCTTAATTCACTCCTTAATTGTTCACTAATCAACTCCTCTTGCTTTAGCTCCTTATCCTTTTCAATGATTTCTTCATTCTTTTTTTCAAGTTATTCTTCCAGGACCCTTACATTTTCAATTCTCCAAAATATTCTTGCCTTAACCTCCACTGATACCTTGTTGAGTGCATTACAAAATTTCTCATTTGATAGTTCCTGAGCATTCACGAGAGGGTTTACTCCCTTAGTATCTGTTATTTTGACGGTTGACCTCAAACTAAGGCTAATTAATGTGGGACTTAAAATCCCAAGACAACATCTTCCTCATGCATGGGTACACACCTTCTTCATTGAAATTAGACCATACAAGGAGTTGATTTGAAAGCATGGTACTCTGGAAATGTGTTTGCAATACCCTATTTTAATAATTGATGTAATTCATTGCTTGATCCTTCTCCATTACCACGCCCTTTCCACATGTATGTGCTGCCCTTGGGAAGCTTACCGCCAAGATGGGATCTCTGCCCATGCTTCCATACTCCTTTTCTACACTTTCACTTCCCTCCATCTCCTTGATTACTTCTTCAGAACTACGCTCCACCTCTTGGTCCACCAAGTATTTTATTATGCTAGGTACCTCCATTTCTACAACATCCTCTATCTATTCCTTGTTCAGGATTGGAGTCCTTTGATCCTTTGTGTTGACTTCCTCACATACCCCCTTTCCATGAGTGCCTCCTTCATCCTCATTGTTCTCTTCATCTCCCTCCTCCTATGAGTTGTGTACATCAAACACGGGATGGTCCTGGGCCTCACCATGTTCTTCAACATCTAGAGGGTCCGAAATCATAGAGATGTTGAAGTACCATGACCCCTTCTTGTAGTCATAGGATTCCATAATCTTGTTGATGGCATCCTTGTCATCTAATTCATCATAAAACTATTCTCCCTCGCAGGTAAGAACAATAAATCTAGAGATCAATTGGGGAGTTATTCACATTCCTCATCCTACAAAATAGTAATGGTCTACATGTATGCATGACATTAACCACTGGTACAAACCACTCATGTTCTATGAAATAGGGAAAATCATCAAGTGGCAATAACCCAAACTTCTCCATCTTCAACTTTACCTCATCATCGTAGATCAACATTCCATTTGGTGTCCTTTTGTCTATAGGTAAAACCAATTACAATGCCATCTCATTCTTTATGGTGCTCTTTTGATGGTTTTAGTCACTCATGAACATCTTTCTTTCATGAGATACCCACTCTTTTCCAAGCAATACACCATCTGGGTATTGCATTTTCACGTACCATTCCTCATTGAAAAACTGGTGTAAATAACTTGATTCCCTTTGCCCTTTCCCTTCTTTAGTAAAACAGTTATTGTTTTTCTTGGTGCTATTTCTCTTGTCATGTTACTAAAATTCCTTTCTTTCTGCTGATTTGGGCTCTTCTCAACTCTGTGGCTCTATTCTTATGTAAAAATCCCTTCAATCTTGTGCCCTAGCTATCAAACCTTTACATAGAAAAAACCTTCCTTCCATAAGATGACGTATTCACTCATGGGATTTGAAAACTTCTACAACCCTCTCTCTCATGACCATCTACTTCTTTTCCACCTTGGTTCTCTAATCAAAACTAAATTTCTACTCAAATCTTCATAACCATTTTTCACACATCTTTTCTTCAAGGATGCCCTAGTTCACAAGAGCTCTTCGATATCACAAATTCAAGGTAAACAAATAACGTTCCTTGACCTACTACTTATAGTTTTTTACTTCTTTTCCGTAATAAATTCCATACCACCTACCATCGTAACTTTATAATAAAGGTGTATTTTTCTTCTTAAGACAACCGTCAACACTTTTACCCCCATGCCTAATTCTACACAAAAAAATTCTACAACATTCTCGAATGTAAAAACCCTTACTGACCAAAGATCCTTACACACAACGCTTGCATTGCCGAAGGAACCTCTTCTATCCTTGCAGGGGATAGAAAGTCCCTCCTCTTTAATGGGAGAGGTTCCCTTATTTAAAGGCAAAAACTTATTTACACATGTACAGTGTATAGTTTTAATGGGGAACTTGGATATCATGAAAGTGTTAAAATAGAACAGATCATCAATACAAAAGGATAGAGGAATGAAGTAGTGGGAAGGGGCAGAAAGGCACTCTCAAGAAATATAGATAACAAAATAATTCCTTACGCATGCCAGAATGAAATTATTTGGAACAGAACCATTTGCATTTGAGACAATAAGATGTTATTTCAAAGACACAAAGTTCTAGAAATTACATCTACAGGAATACAAAGCTTCTTGAAGTAACACAGATAAATGATTCAATAACATTTAACAGATAGTAATGAAAGAACAAGACCAGATAGACATGGAAAGAAAGATCTTTTGTATTGATTGCTTTTTACTCCTTACACTTTCAAAAATAAACCAAGTTCCAGCCCCTCAAAATGGCGTAGAGAGCCCATTATATAACTTACAAATTAGTTACACTTGGTAACTGCTTCTTTTAACTAAAATGTTTAATTAAGGAGATGCTTGACACAAAACCCTCAACTAATTACAATAAGCCCGATTTGAGAAAAAGAAGGAAAGGAGAAGCTGGGAGGGAAAACAACTGCCTATTGTTGAGGAGGGCCCACCGACTTGAGGATTTGTTGTCTGAACTTTTTTAATGCTTCCGCTATGTCTCTGCCTCGTGGGACTGATGTGTTGGCAGTAGCTTGAGTCCAAGTTCCTAAGCATTTCTCCATCTCCTTATCAAACTCAGTGTGTGCATGATATTCTTTATTAGCTTCTTCAATAGCAGATTGAAGGGAGAAAATCTCCTTTATCTTCTCTTTGGTAATTGATTCCTCCTTGAACAAGTTTTCTTTAACAAATGCCCTGAATTGAGTTTTAATTTCTTGGAGGGAGAGAAAGGAACACCTGAAGTTTCATCGTGAAGGTGACAGTGAATATCCTTGAAAGTGGATACAACACAAGTTTTGAAGGCTTCTCCCTTCTGCCAACTGTTCCTCAACTCTCCTAAAGCCTCCTCCAGAACTTTTATTTTCCATTCCACGCTGAAAACCCATGACCTTGATAAATTATCTTTGGCATCATCAAAAACCTTATTGGCCATCAATATATTTTCATCAACCTGTCCCATCAGGTGAAGATCCACTATGCAGCTACTCCAAAGTTTAAGTTCTTTATCCATGGTCCCAATTGCGGAGGAGAGATTTTGTTGCAGATTAGTCACCTTCTCATTGAGTTTGAAGGCTTCTACAATGAAATTCAAACCTGCAATGATCATGTCATCCACCATGGCTTCCATAGCTCTCCTGTAGATGGAATACCTGTGTATGTCTTTAATGCTCTGGACTTCATCTTGACTAAGAATTATAGGTGGTAGAAAGGTAGTCAGTGGGGTAGGATCTGAAACCTTATCCTTAGATAGTAATGACTTGATGAAACCAGAAAGAATTTGAGCTTGTTCTTCCAGCTGCTCTATAGTCTGTTTACCTTTTTCTACTCTCTCAATAACTCTGGTTACTATTTCCTCGAGGTTATGCACCTCACTCTCAGGGGTAGATTCTCCCATCAGGATCCTAGAAAGCTCCAGATCAAAGGCTAGTAGATCTTGTTCTGCCTTATCAACCTTAGGTTTTGCTACCTTAAGAAATTGTTGGCCTTGGACATCTGTCACTATCCTTGAAGTTATTTTATCTCTCTTTGCTAGGAGCAGAAGGAGTAGTGCCCAACAAGGCTGCCACAACATCAAAATTTGGCACTGTCAATCGAGAAGAGGGCTTCCTCTTCCTGCTGTCAACAAAAGGTTGTACCCATGCAAAAGTGGAGGAGGAAGAAGGAGGAGTAAGAGAACCAAGAGCAAGAGAACTCATGGCACTTAAAGTATTCACTATTTTTGCTTCCAGTAGAGATGTGAGTGGAGTAGGTGGGGCTTCTTGGGTAGAGGAATGAGTGGTACTTGGAGGTTCAATGCTATGGACTTCCTTCTCTTTATCTATTGCAGCTTCTGAAGTTCCTGCAGGGACTGGCACTTCACTATCATCACTTTCACTGAGAACAATGATGTTCTCTGGCCCCGAAGGTAATTCTGAATGATTTAACAGGGGATCTTCCTCAATCGTCTCCTGTTTAACCTCTTTCACCTTCTTTTGATATACTTGAGTAGATGAAGAAGGGGTGGATGACTCAGGTTCTTTACTTGAGGAAGGAGGAGGAGTTTGTGTAGGTACCTCCGAGCTAGGTGTATGTGATTCCTTCCTTGGTGTTGAAGTGTCTTTGGAGGAATATTCTCCTGGATTCTTCCTAAGCTCTCAGACCCTTCTGTCAAACCAGACCTTGGTTCTTACAAGGACAGGGGCCAGAATCTCAGCCAAGTCATCCTTCTCCCTCTTGAACCAGTCCAGATCCTCCAAGGGAGTATGCTTGATCAATGTATCATATTCATATGACAACAGGTCTGCATTGTCATCTTGAAGCCCTTCAGGAATCTGATATAGATTGAGCTCCTTTATCAGCTGGAGGGAGAATCTACCATAATGCCTCCGCCTTGCTTCAAAGTCATCTACACAATCAGCCCAGTAGTCCTCAGTATCTGATCTGTGATGATAATTGATTCTGAGATTTAGCTCAATGAATTTCTTCAAATCAAAATAGGTCCTGGGCCTGAAGAAGTGAACAGTGATGGGAGCAAGGGCCCTTTCTATGTTTTGAGCATCCAAAGTTGTTTTACATGTATAATTACCCAAGGATATGGGGAAATGCAGCCCAGATATTTTCTTGTCTCTGCAGGTTCTATGTAACTTATCCAATTGCCTGCATACTTCAATCAAAGCCATCTTATCATTACAAAACATAGGGAGTTTGAGAGGTGTGTTCTCATAACCAGGCTAACCTGATATATGAAAAGCTTCTGAATTAAATGAAGAAAGCTCCATATTTTTCTATTAGGTTCATGGCTTCATCAAAAAATCTTCTGGCAGTATCACTTTCTAGAAGCCTCACAATGTACATGGTAAAAGCATCATTCACCCTCCTGAAGTTATGATTGCTGGTTTCAAGGGTGAACTGAGGGCAGTATGCATAAATGGGTTCAACCTTCTGACCCTCGATGTATGTGAAACCAAACCATTGCCGAGATGCTGCTAGGGTATACATAAGATAAGAAGTCATATAGAACTTCTTGGTCTGTTGCACATTGGACAACTGTTCTGTCAAATTCATGCAAATGATTTCTACCCAATTTATGTTCTGGCTACCTTCACAGACAATGTTGATGAGCGGGCACATCCAAAAGTGAAATTCATTGGTGGAGGGTAAGCCCATGACACGAGCTAACAAGATGATGAAATCAGACAGTTCTTCATTAAAATCAGCCCTAAACAGAGCCTTGGAAAGTCAAGATGCTCCCTTTTTAGGGTTCTTTAACCATGACTTTGCTATCCTCGCTTTGTATTTATCATTGTCTTGCTCGAAGAGAGTCTGTGCTTGAGCTTGAGAGATAACCGTGGAGTTTTCAATTTTTGGGATCTGTAGAGCAGTAGCAATGGCAGTAGCATCTAGTTTGGCGATCAGTTCCCCATGCACATTAGATAATTTGTTCGTGTCAGGGTTGAAGTGAGCTCCACATGCGAGTACAGTGTTGGCACATTGTACCAAGATCAGGAAACCTGCAGCAAATGCAAGGCCACTATCGTTGATCATTTGTGCCATGGGAGAGGGATTAGGGTCAGTCAACCTGCTCCAGAAATCACCAAAATCTAGGTGACGAACCTCACTATCCCCGATATCGGGAACAAAAGATTCGAGTGGTGAAACATGTTCCTGACCCTGAAATTTGATCTTCATGTTGACAGTGTACAGAGAAACAACCTTCACAGCTTGAATCTGGAATAAAAAATGCAAGGGGAATGGGAGCATGAGCAGATGGTCTTGATTGCAAGGATTTGAGTGAATGGTAGCAAGTAAGTAGTGTGTAAAAATGCGTAGAGGGTAGTCCCATTAAATAGCCATTTTAGGAGAGAGAAGGTTATAAATGTGCATTAAATTCATATGCACTGACTCAAAAAGGAAAGCATCGGGAAGAGCAAAAAAACTAGCCCGGATGGTCTTTGGTACATTTGGGACATGAGGGACATGAAAACATGATCCGGCCGATGCGGTTGATGTGGGTAATGCGGGTCAAAAGAGCACAGGTAGTCTGGGAACTTAGAAATGTGAGGGACGTGAGGGACGTGAAGACGTGATTCAGCCGATGTGGGATGCGGGAAAAGTGGGGACAAAATGCACAGATGCTTTTGGGGTAAATAAAACCATAGTATGTGAAGGGCCCAATGTGGCCGACACGGATGATCAGGGGAACAGAGAGCCCGGGTGAACTTAGAACATTTGGAACAAAAAGTTCTGACAGACCCGAAAGTTAACAGATTTTCAGGGAAAACGGGCTGATCGGGGAACAGAGGGTCCATCAGAACTTGGGACATATGGGACAAAAATGTCTGACAGACCCGCAAATCACTAAAATGACTCAAAAAACATGTGAATTTTCCCTAACTCCTCAACTTTTCTCTTCACTAGAACATCATAAAAAGGTGTTAACTCAAAATTTTCAATTTTTTGACTTTCGAAAGAGGGGAAATTTTGAGAGGACAACAGCTGGCTCTTTCTGGGGATGACTTGGCTAGATTCAAAGAATGAGACAAGGCAAGAACTCTCTAAAAACTAAGGGAAGAAGACCAGTGCCTTATCCATTGGGCCACGGAGTCAAAAAGCAAACCAATACAAAAGACAACACCAAAACAAGGAAAGGAAACACACCAAAAGCAAGGGAAAGGAAACACACCCTATACATAATATACAAAAGACTTCCCATTCACCTAGGACTTAAACAATTTTAGGTACTACCCACTATAAGGAAGTGGGAGAGAAGAACCATCCATGTAATCAAGATAGAAAGAATTCTCACCAGCAAAGTGCCTGATTTTGAAAGGACCGAGCCAAAGAGAATCAAACTTACCATGGCTTCCTCGAGGCTCATGTCTTTTATCCCACAAAAAAACAATGTCTCCAACTTTGAAATCCCTGGACCTGGCCTTCTTATCAAACAAATATTTTACCTTCTGCTGGTGAGTAGATATTCTATCAGCAACCTGCAATCTGTCTTCATTCAACTTATGAAGATACATGATCCTTTTATCTAAAGAATCATTGAAGCTGGTGTCTTCAATGGCCTTCATTAAATACAAGGCTGGTAGCTCCACTGTTACTGGTAATTGAGCTTCCACGCCATACACCACTTGAAAAGGGGACATCCCAATAGCTCTTTTAGGTGTAATTCTATCTACCCAAAGAGCATCATAAAGTTTCTTGTGCCAGTTCCTCTGAGATTCATTAACCAATTTCCTTACTATAGCCACCAGATTTTTGTTTGTTGATTCTACCTATCCATTCCCTTGGGGATAATAATCTGAAGAGTGAGCCAGGGAGATGCCATATCCATAACAGAAATCCATCATCTCAGTTGAAGAAAAATTAGAAGCATTATCAGTCACAATCTTGTTTGGCACACCAAACCTCACCAAGATGTTTTCTTTGATAAAATTGCATACTACTTCAGAAGTAGTACTCTTTACTGGGATGGCTTCTACCCACTTAGTAAAATAATCTGTGGTAGTCAACACATGAGTATGTCCAGCACTTGAAGATGGATTAAGTGTTCCAATAAAATCTAAACCCCATTGTTGAAAGGGCTCTTCAATCATGACTGGTTTAAGCGGCAAGGCAGCCAACTTGGGTCTGCCCACAAAGGTCTGACAAGCTTCACATTTATCAATCCACTTTGATGCATCTTTGAACAAGGTAGGCCAATAGTATCCTGCATGAAGAATCTTGTGAGCAGTGACAGTAGATGAGTAATGGCCTCCACATGCTTGATCATGGAAAGCTGAAAGAAGCTTATTTTGTTGCTCTTTATCAACACATTTTAGAAATCTTCCATCCATCCCACATTTGAACAAAGAATTCTCCCACAATACATATTGGGCTGATCTTAACTTGATAGCTCTTTTCTCCTTGGTAGTCAAATGAGAGGGACATTCTCCATAGGTGAGAAAATGTGTGATATCAACATACCATTCATCAATTGAGCTGAGAAATAGAACAATAGGAACATCAACTTCATCCTTAGGTAACTCATGGCCAGCTCCTTCAGCAATGAGTTCACACAAGCCTTTACCACGGACTAGTTTGGTTGGTCTGATGTCAATATCATATTCTTGAACCTTCACCACCCAGTTCCCTCTCTTAGTTCCAAACTCTTGCTGCGTGAGAATAGACTTGATGGTTGTGTCAGGCACAAGTACTGTGGAGTGAGAGTTAAGAATATAAAAATGAAACTGCTTGACAACTTTAACCACTGCAAAAGCATGTTTCTCCATCATTGTGTATTTCAACTCATGATTTTTAAGAATGTAGCTCATGAACGCAATTGGGAGTTCATGATCATTAGAATCTTTCTGAGTCAAGACAACAGCCAGGGTGTTATCTGTGGCATAGCAATAGATAATAAAATCTTTGCTAAAATCTAGACATGCTAAGATAGGAGTTCTAGCAATAGCCTTTTTAATACCTTCAAAGGCTTCTTTCCCTTCATAAGACCAGCCAACCATTTTTGTTTTCCTTTCATCATTTGGGAGATATTCAAAGTTAGCTCTGCAAAATTAGGGATGAATCTTCTCAGAAAGTTGATCTTACCGAAGAAAGAATGCACTCCCTTCTTGCTGGTTGGAAGAGGAATCTGCTGAATAGCTTGAACTCGTTCAGGATCAATTTTGATGCCATCTTTAGAGACAACATGCCCTAACAATTTTCCCTCTGTGACACAAAAGATAGATTTCTTAGGATTCAAAGAGATCCCATGTTCTCTGCATTTCAAGAGAACTATTTCCAGATGCTGAAAATGATCTGCTCTAGTTTTGGAAAACACGGTTAGGTCATCTAAATATACAACAATACATTTCCCTTTCAAGCTTCCAAAATCCAAGTCCATAGCCCTTTGAAAAGTGGCACCGACATTAATGAGTCCAAAAGGCATCCTCTTGTAGGCAAAAGTACCCCAAGGGGTGGTGAAGGCCATCTTGTGCTGATCTGTGGTATTGACTTCTACTTGATTATACCCTGAGAAGCCATCAAGCATGGACAACATTTCAGATCCCGTAACAGCTTGCAAGACTTGATCCATCATGGGCAGAGGATAGTTGTCCTTCAAAGAAGCCTGATTCAGATTTCTGAAGTCAACACAGATACGAATCTCACCATTTTTCTTCCTGACAGGCACAATGTTGGCAATCCATGTCGAATGGTGAATGGGAAAAATAATTTTGGCTTTCAACAACTTCTGTATTTCCTGAAAAATAGTGTCAGCAATCTTTGGATTGTATTGCCTTTGCTTTTGCTTGAAAGGTTTAATCCCAGGTTTGAGAGGGATGAAATGCTGCATCTCCTTTGGTTGGAAAGCTTTTAGATCTTCATATGAATATGCAAGAACATCCCTATACTTCTTTAGGAGGTTCACCACCCTCTTCTTTTCTTCTGGTGTACAACATTTTCCAACGTTCACCATCTTGGGGTCAGCAGAGCTCCCAATATTAATTTTTTCATACTCAGCAGATTGTTGTAATCTAGTAGAAGCTTTAGAATTAACATACCTGTCATGTTTATCAAACAATTCTTCTAAACTCACCAGCCCTTTTGGAATCTTGTTACCCTTGAGTTTGATGCACCCATCTTGATCTATTTCCTCTTTGACACCCTCTTCATTGGAAGATACACTCTCACGAGGAAAATTGTCACTCCCTTCAAAGTACAATTGTTCAAAGTTATCCCTGAGCTCCAAGAAAGAAAGAAAATGTTGATCATCATTGAAAACTTGCCAGTTACTTGCATTATCAGGCACACTGGGCCTATGGATCATCTCAATGGTAAACCTATCTTGAGAGAAGTCAGGATGAGGTATTAGCAACGATCCTGAGACAGCTAGTGAATCAGCCCTGGTGTTCTTTTCCCTAGGCACTGCTTCAATGGAGAAGGCATCAAGAAATTCAATAGAATCCCAAACCTGATTCCTGTAATGCTTCAACCTTCTATTCTTTACTTGAAAAAGGTCTCTGACTTGTTTAACAACTAGTTCTGCATCTCCGTGAGCTAGAAGATTCTTCACACCTTTTTCTTTTGCCACATTAAGTCCAAGAATGAGAGCTTCATACTCTGTTGTATTATTGGTATTTTCAAATTGTAGTTTGAATGAGAAAGGATGAAACTTTCCCTCAGGGGATATCAACACTACGCCAGCTCCAGAACCAGCCGAGGAACAACTTCCATCAAATTCTAAATTCCAAACACCATTAGGATCATGAAGTACTTCTTTGGGAAGCTGAGTTTCCTCCAGGAGACATAATCATATAGTTACCATGCCCAATATCCTCATAAAGTATTTGTGCTTTGGGATCATCTGTCTTTTGTACAATATACTCAGATTGCTTCTCGGGCAACAACTTCTTCATTTTTCCATTAACTGGTATGAGGGCATGTGACCAATCCATTTGAATTTCTCCTCCCACATCCTTGCAGAAGTTCCTACTTAACAACATACCATATGAAGGAGGGATATCTGCTACTAGAATAGTAGCCAAGACCTTTTTCTCAGGTAAAGTAGCAAAAGCTACTTGTGCATCTTTAATTCTTCCAACTAGGGGCACTTCCTTACTCTCCATGGAATAGCAAGACCCATAAGTGCATGTGAGAGTTAGACCCAAAGCATGGGCTACTTTGGTAGGAATTACATTATCTGATGCTCCTGAATCTATGACACAGTTGCTGAGTTTATGGCCTGCTATAAGAAGGGTCACATAAAATGGTTTGATCTTCTCATTAGGTGAGGTGACTGCAGCTACCAGATTGGGTTGGGGTGCAGAGGATGGAGTAGGTAAAAGGCCTTTAGAGGTAGTTTTGGAGTGAGAATTGACAAAGTGAACCATTTTGGCAAAAGCTTTAGGATGGGTTTGATAATACTCAGCCTCTGAAATTTGAACCTTTGTCTTTTTAAGGTGATCAATGATATCGAAAGATCCAGAGGTAGACGGGCTATCATCACTAGGAATCTTAGGTTTATCAGATTTAGGAGTTGTAGAAGAAAAAAATTTAGTAGTAGAATTAGGAAAAGTAGAATTGGCAGAACTCACCTTCTGTGTGGACGTAGTGGGGATAGGAGATCCTCTTTTTGCAATAACAGGGATAGTCGTGGGATGCTCCTTGGATCTTTTAGCGGGCTGTATCACTTTCTCCCTTTTATTTGTCTGCTCTCGAGTCATGACAGTGTATGATTCACTATTCATATCTACTACTACTTCATCATAATCATCTTCTTTATCAACACCTTCAGTAGTGAAGAAATTAACTCGAGATCCCTCAAGTTCCTCTATCTCTTCATCAGCTTCTTCCTCAAGTTCTTCACAATCTTCATTAACCTCTTCATCTTCAGGTTCTTCAACCTCACAGGTTGCATTAATAGGGACCTTGATGGGTGGCCCCTCAAGTGCTAGCCTTGTCTGAGAAGCAGGAAAATGATTTCTAGGCTGAAAATTCCTCCTTGGAACATCCGCATAGGGAGCGTGCTGAGCCAATTGTTTTTTGATGGCAATGAGGTCATTTGCAAGATTTTGTACTAATGGATCAGTATTAGGTCCAGGGAGTGGAAGAGGAGGAAGAAGAAGGCCTAGATTTAGAAGGGTCTCTTTTCAACTTGCCAGACATAATCAAATCATCTTCAACGCTAACAGCTAGTCCCTGATCCTCAGCCAATGTTGTGAGATTGGCTCTTCTCAATGCGTAGCTAACTTCAGGTAATTGAGCATTCAAGAAGAAACATTTTTGAATTTGATCTACAGGTTGAGTGTCTGGTGGGATTTTGTTAATCAACTTGTTGAATCTAGCCACAAATTCCCTCATGGGTTCTTGTGATTCCTTCTTTATTTGAGAAATTTGGGCCAGCAAAGCATGTACGTCCTCTGCAGGTTTGAAACGGTTCTCAAATCTTGTTCTCATCGTGGTCCAACTAGTAATGGCCCCAGCAGGAAGGTGATAGAACCAATCTGCTGCATTATCTTGTAAAGTCTCTACAAAAAGCCTCACCGAGACATCTTCATGTTCAACTCCGAGTACTCCACATGCAACTATGAAGGCTGCGATATGTTCATCAGGATGCACCTTGCCATCACCTCTGAACTTGGGGAAGTTCTTCCTGTTACCCCTGGGTAACTCATGCAAAGGCTGAGGAAGGGCGAGAGGCCCAACACGATGGCCCCAAGGTAATGGTGCTACCATCCTTGGAAAGACAGACTTGAAGGGGAACTGAAACACCAGCAAGAATCAAAGCATGGAGATTAGGGCTGAGTTGCTCTGGAGGAATACCACCTATAGGGGTTCTATCTTCAACAGGAGGAGTGCTTGTTGAACGAGCTCTTCTATTTCTTCCTGTTGAAGGAAAAGGAAAACCTTGCTGTTCCAAAAGCTGAAACTGAGAATCTTCAATACCAAGGGCCCTCCTTCCGCGAGTAAAACATAGAGTCACCAGATCAAAGGATGATCAAGAAATTGTTTATAGAACTAGAATACGTTAAAAAAATGAATTCCCCAGTGGAGTCGCCAAAAACTGTTGGTCATCAAAAAGGATAGTATTGAGAATAATAGTCAGGGGATAGAAATTCCCTCCTCTTTAATGGGAGAGGTTCCCTTATTTAAAGGCAAAACTTATTTACACATGTACAATGCATAGTTTTAATGGGGAACTTGGGTATCATGAAAGTGTTAAAATAGAACAGATCATCAATACAAAAGTATAGAGGAATGAAGTATTGGGAAGGGGCAGAAAGGCACTCTCAAGAAATATAGATAACAAAATAATTCCTTATGCATGCCAGAATGAAATTATTTGGAACAGAACCATTTGCATTTGAGACAATAAGATGTTATTTCAAAGACACAAAGTTCTAGAAATTACATCTACAGGAATACAAAGCTTCTTGAAGTAACACAGACAAATGATTCAAAAATATTTAACATATAGTAATAAAAGAACAAGACCAGATAGACATGGAAAGAAAGATATTTTGTATTGGTTGGTTTTTACTCCTTTACACTTTCAAAAATAAACCAATTTCCCATCCCACAAAATGGTGTAGAGAGCCCATTATATAACTTTACAAATTAGTTACACTTGGTAACTGCTTCTTTTAACTAAAATGTTTAATTAAGGAGATGCTTGACACAACACCCTCAATTAATTACAATAAGCCTGAATTTGAGAAAAAGAAGGAAAGGAGAAGCTGGGAGGGAAAACAACTGCCTATTGCTGAGGAGGGCCCACCAACTTGAGGATCCGTTGTCTAAACTTTTTTAATGCTTCCACTATGTCTATACCTCATGGGACTGATGTGTTGGTAGTATCTTGAGTCCAAGTTCCCAGAGCATTTCTCCATCTCCTTATCAAACTTGGTGTGTGCATGATATTCTTTATTAGCTTCCTCAATGGGAGATTGAAGGGAGAAAATCTCCTTTATCTTCTCTTTGGTAATTGAGTCCTCCTTGAACAAGTTTTCCTTAACAAATGCCCTGAATTGAGTTTTAATTTCTTGGAGGGAGAAAGGCACACCTGAAGTTTCATCATGAAGGTGACAGTGAATATCCTTGAAAGTGGATACAACACAAGTTTTGAAGGCTTCTCCTTTCTGCCAAATGTTCCTCAATGCTCCTAAAGCCTCCTCCAAAACTTTTATTTTCCATTCCATGCTGAAAACCCATGACCTTGACAAATTATCTTTGGCATCATCAAAAACCTTGCTGGCTAACAATATGTTTTCATCAGCCTATCCCATTAGGTGAAATCCACTATGCAGCTACTCCAAAGTTTGAGTTCTTTATCCATGGTCCCAATTGTGGAGGAGAGATTTTGTTGCAGATTAGTCACCTTCTCATTGAGTTTGAAAGCTTCTACAATGAAATTCAAACCTGCAATGATCATGTCATCCACCATGGCTTCCATAGCTCTCCCATAGATGGAATACCTGTGTATGTATTTAATGCTCTAGACTTCATCTTGACTAAGAATCATAGGTGGCAGAAGGGTAGTCAGTGGGGTAGGATCCAAAACCTTGTCCTTAGATAGTAAATACTTGATGAAACCAGAAAGAATTTGAGTTTGTTCTTCCAGCTACTCTATAGTCTACTTGCCTTTTTCTACTCTCCCAATAACTCTGGTTACTATTTCCTAGAGGTTATGCACCTCACTCTCAGGGGTAGATTCTCCCATTGGGATCCTAGAAAGCTCTAGATCAGAGGCTAGTATATCTTGTTCTGCCTTATCAACCTTAGGTTTTGCAATCTCTAGAAATTTATGGCCTTGGACATCTGTCACTATCCTTGAAGTTGTTTTAGCTCTCTTTGCTGGAGCAGAAGGAGTAGTGCCCAACAAGGCTGCCACAACATCAAAATTTGGCCCTATCAATTGAGAAGAGGGCTTCCTCTTCCTATTTCAACAAAAGGTTACACCCATCCAAAAGTCGAGGAAGAAGGAGGAGCAAGAGAACCAAGAGCAAGAGAACTCATGGCACTTAAAGTATTCACTATTGTTGCTTCCAGTAGAGATGTGAGTGGAGTAGGTGGGGCTTCTTGGGTAGAGGAATCAGTGGTACCTAGAGGTTCAGTGCTATGCACTTCCTTCTCTTTATCTATTGTAGCTTCTGAAGCTCCTGCAGGGACTAGAACTTCACTATCATCACTTTCACTGAGAACAATGATGTTCTCTGGCCCCGAAGGTAATTCTGAATGTTTTAACAGGGGATCTTCCTCAATAGGATCCTGCTTAACCTCTTTCACCTTCTTCTGATATACTTGAGTAGATGAGGAAGGGGTGGATGATTCAGGTTCCTTACTCAAGGAAGGAGTAGGCGTTTGTGTAGGTACCTCCGAACTAGGTGTATGTGATTCCTTCCTTGGTGTTGAAGTGTATTTGGAGGAAGATTCTCCTAGATTCTTCCTAAGCTCTCAGACCCTTCTGTCAAACCAGACCTTGGTTCTTACAAGGATAGGGGCCAAAATCTCAGCCAAGTCATCCTTCTCCCTCTTGAACCAGTCCAGATCTTCCAAGGGAGTGTGCTTGATCACTATTTCATATTCACATGACAGCAAGTCTGCATTGTCATCTTGAAGCCCTTCAGGAATCTGATATAGATTGAGCTCCTCTATCAGCTAGAGGGAGAATCTACCATTATGCCTCTACCTTGCTTCAAATTCATCTACACAATCGGCCCAGTAGTCCTCAGTATCTTCTCTATGATGATAATTGATTCTGAGATTTAGCTCAATGAACTTCTTCAAATCAAAATAGGTCCTGGGCCTAAAGAAGTGAACAGTGATGGGAGCAAGGGCCCTTTCTATGTTCTAAGCATCAAAAGATGTTTTACATGTATAGTTACCCAAGGATATGGGGAAATGCAGCCCAAATATTTTCTTGTCCCTGCAAGTTCTATGTAGCTTATCCAATTGCCTGCATACTTCAATTAAAGCCATCTTATCATTACAAAAGATAGTGAGTTTGAGAGGTGTGTTCTCGTAACTGGCTAACCTGATATACGAAAACCTTCTGAATTGAATGAAGAAAGCTCCATACTTTGCTATCAGGTTCATGGCTTCATCAGAAAATCTTCTAGTGGTATCACTCTCTAGAAGCCTCACAATGTACATGGTGAAAGCATCATTCACCCTCCTAAAGTTGTGATTGTTGGTTTCAAGGGTGAACTGAGGGTAGTATGCATAAATGGGTTTAACCTTCTGACCCTCGATGTATGTGAAATGGAACCATTGTTGAGATGATGTTAGGGTATACATAAGATAAGAAGTCATATAGAACTTCTTGGTTTATTGCACATTGGACAACTGTTCTGTCAAATTCATGCGAATGATCTCTGCCCAATTGATGTTCTGGCTACCTTCACAGATGATGTTGATTAGCGGGAACATCCAGAAGTGAAATTCATTGGTGGAGGGTAAGCCCATGACACAAGCCAACAAGATGATGAAATCAGATAGTTCTTCATTAAAATCAGCCCTAAACAGAGCCTTGGAAAGTTGAGACGCTCCTTTTTTAGGGTTCTTCAGCCATGAATTTGCTACCCTTGCTTTGTATTTATCACTGTCTTGCTCGAAGAGAGTATATGCCTAAGCTTGAGATATAACAATGGAGTTTTCAATTTCTGGGATACGTAGAGCATTAGTAATGGCAGCAGCATCGAGCTTGGTGATCAGTTCCCCATGCACATTAGACAATTCATTCATGTCAGGGTTGAAGTGAGCTCCGTAGGTGAGCATAGTATCGGCGCACTGTACCGAGATCAGGAAACCCACAGCAAATGCAAGGCCACTGTCGTTGATCATTTGTGCCATGGGAGAGGGGTAAGGGTCAGTCAACCTGCTCCAGAAATCACCAAAATCTAGGTGATGAACCTCACTATCCCCGATATCAGGAACAGAAGATTCGAGTGGTGAAACATGTTCCTGACCCTGAAATTTTATCTTCATGCTGAAAATGTACATAGAAACAACCTTTACAACTCGAATCTGCAATAAAAAATGCAAGGGGAATGGGAGCATAAGGAGACGGTCTTGATTGCAAGGATATGAGTGAATGGCAGCAAGTAAGCAGTTTGTAAAATGTGTAGAGGGTAGTCCCATTAAATAGTTGTTTTAGGAGAGAGAAGGTTATAAATGTGCATTAAATTCATATGCACCGACTCGAAAAGGAAAGCATCAAGAAGAGTAGAAAAATCTAGCCCGGATGGTCTTTGGTAAATTTGGGACATGAGGGACATGGAAAAATGTGATTCGGCCGATGCAGGTGATGTGGGTAAAGTGGGCCAAAAGAGCATAGGTAGTCCAAGAACTTAATAAAATGTGAGGGATGCGAAGATGTGATTCGACCAACACGGGTGAAGTGGGGACGAAATGTATAGAAACTTTTGGGACAGATAAGACCAAAGTACGGGAAGGGCCCGATGCATCTGATGTAGGTGATTGGGGAACAGAGAGCCCAGGTGAACTTAGAACATTTGGAACAAAAAGTTATGACAGACCTAAAAGTTAACAGATTTTGGAAAAAATGACCGATCAGGGAACAGAGATCCTGGGAGAACTTGGGACATTTGGGAAAAAAATGTCTGACAGACCCATAAATCACTCAAATGACTCAAAAAACGTGAATTTTCCCTAACTCCTTAACTTTTCTCTTCACTAGAACATCAGAAAAAGGTGTTAAATCAAAAAAATTCAATTTTTTTGACTTTCGAAAGAGGGGAAATTTTGAGAGGACAAAAACTACCATCTTTCATTACTTTTCACATTAATCCACCCCACACAAAAAATGATGCGTGATCCTCTGTGCATAGATAAATTTTGAAAATAATAAGTGTTTACCAACATAAAATTCACACATAATAAAAAAAATTTATTCCAAACTACACACTTTTTATCCTTCAATTTGGACGATCGAAACACAAGTTCTACTACCAGATTTCATTACCTGTCACATTAATCCACCCCACACAAAAACTGATGTGTGATCCTTTGCGCATAGATAACTTTTGAAAATAATAAGTTTCTACCAACGAAAAAGTCACACATAACAAACAAAAAGAAAGGGAAACAAACAACAAGAAGGGGAAACACAAAGAAAGGAAATGTATTAAGGGAAATCCTAGGCTAAATGGAAATACTTCCTTATTTATAAATACAATGAATTTTTATTTATAATAGGGATTTATCCTACTCCCATTGAAATGGCCTGGTAAATGTGTTGCATCTATCTCTTGTAATTGGAAAGTGCCTGAATTAAGTATATATGATACAATGTATGGGCCCATCTAATGGAATTTGAATTTCTCAGGATGGCGTAGAAATTTGGAGTCATTTAATAGAACCATCTGCCCAACCTAAAAAAAATTGTTCTTGATGTTTCTATCATGCCATGCCTTCTTCCTAGCTTTCTATATTTTATGACTTTAACAAGCAATAGCCCACCTCTCATCTAACTATATTAACTTATTGATTCTCTCCTCAAGTGCTTTTTCATTGGCTAACCCTCCTATGTATGTTATATGAATTGATGGCAATATGAATTCATCAGGTAACACTTTTTATGTGCCAAAGACCAATTGAAAAGGTGTTTCCTTATTCATTATTTTATAAGCAGTCTGATATGGCCATAAGCCAGTATAAAATTTATCATCCCAATCCTTTCTTCACATGTCACAAATATTTGTGAACGTGTGATTCAAAATTTTGTTAAATGCCTTAGTGGTTCCATTAGCCTGTGGGTGATAAGGGGTAGTCTTGTGGTGGGATACCATGAACTCTTCCAACAAGATTCTGACTGTGTCATTCAAGAAATGGGTACCCCTATCACTTGTTAAACTTAGTGTACATCCATATCTTCTGATTTTATTTTCCCATAAGAACCTAGTTGATGTTTCCACTATGCATTCCTTTATAGGTACTACCTCTTCCCACCTTATTAAGTTGTCAATGCAGGTAATGATATAGTGCAAGCCAGTCCTTTGCATGGAAGGTGAAATTGGTCCCCAAAACTCAATCACCCACTTCTTAAATGGTTATGTGTTATCTATCAGTATCAAGGGCATCTCATCTCTTCTTCATGGTTTTATAAGGTGTTAGAAATGGCCACAAGCCTTGAAAAAATCAATACACTTCTTGTAAACTGTTTCCCACAAAAAATCAGCTAGAAGGATCTTGTGCGTTGTTGCATTCCCCGTATATTTTCCTCCCACAATCCCACAATGTGCTTCCTCCATGATTGCAACACATTCATGTTCTAACACACACCGGCCAAAAATATTAGTGTAACCTAGCTTGTATAATTCTCCACTAATTAACATGTAGGGTGCGGCGCACATGGACAAATTCTTCCTTTCCGAAGTCTTCATTCCCTTTGGCACCACACCCATTTTGAGAAACACAACAATATCCTCTAATTCAGAGGGTGTGAACCACAACCTAAATAGTTGTGCATCTAGCATTGTATCCTCAATGTTGTACATGTCCTCCCCTGAGATAATCCTTAATAAATGGTCAGGTCCCAAATTACTCTTACCTAGTTCTACAACAAATGTAAACTCAAACTCTTGAACTAGCAAGACCCATCAACATATGTGCCCTTGTAAAATGGGATTGTTCATCAAGTACTTCAATATCATGTGGTCTGTGTAGATTATGAAATGTGTTTCCAAAAGATATTACTTTAATTTGTGGAGTGCATAGATCATTCATAGTGCTTTGCGCTCATTAGTAGTATGGTTATGCTTTACTGGTGTCAACTTCCTACTAGCAAAACATAAGGAGTGGTAAAAAATTCTTTCTCCAGGTTGTGCTAAGATTTCCCTAATCACCTTTACCAAAGCATCAACATGTACATGGAATGGATTATCCCAAGAAGGAAAACATAATATGGGCATAGTGATAAGCTTATTATTCAATGCATCAAACGTAGTGTATTATGCCTCTCCCCAATGGTATGTACATCCATGCTTCAACTATTCCTCTAATGGTGCAACTATCTTGAAATACCCCTTAATAAATTTTTGGTAGTACCCTGTATGCCCGAGGAATCCACACACTGCACTTTTACTAGTAGTTTCCCTCAACCCCACAATAACAGAAACATTGGAAAGATCCACTAGCAATCCTTCCTTACATATGATATGCCCCAACATGGTTCCAAATGGAGTAGCAAAGAGACATTTCATGGTGTTGAGGGATATGCGTAACTGTCAAAATCTCTCGAACATCAACTGCAAATTTTCACAACGGTCTTTCACTAGTCCATACATTATCCATTCATAAAGTTAGACATGAAGGAACTTATAGATGAAGTCTTGAAATGTTTGTACCATAATGTGTGAAAATACAACATGTGCATTCTTTAGTCCAAATGACATGACTGTGTAGGAAAATCTTCCCCATTAAGTGGTGAAATTTTTCTTTTCTTGGTCCTTCTTTACGATTCTAACTTGATGATAGCCTAAGAATCCATCTGTGAAAGAATAGATTTCATTCCCAGCTACTCCCTCTAATATTTCTTTAGTAAAAGGGGTTGGGAAAGGATAAATTACACATACCACATTCATGTCCCTGTAGTCAACATAGATCCTTATCCTTTCATACTTTTTAATATTATGACCATGGGGATTATCCATTCTAATTGCTCAATGGCATCAATGATGCCTGATGTGATCATCTTGTCAATTTCCTCCTTGAATTTGACATGAATATTTGGATTCATTTGATAAGGTCTCTTCTGAATTGGGTGCACACCTTCCTTTAAATTGATTTTCATTTCCCCCAAGGAGTGGTTAATGAATTTAAGCTCATGGTACCTACTTGGAAATAAGTCCTAAAACTCACACAATAGATCAATGATCTTCAAAATCTCCTTTTTTGATCAATACTCTCCAATAGTATCCTCCTTAGGTTCCGTTTCGGAGTCAATGTTAACTTTATTTTTTAGAGGGGTTTATGGTAGGTGTGTTCTTTCTCATCAGTACTATCCATAACTTCACACATACATTCAGTATGGTTAACATAAAAAATTTCCACCTCTTTACAATCTATCACATAGAACAATTTTCCTTTTTCTATCCCCATGCATGCACTCTTAAACTATGTCTCTTCTAATTCTTCCTCATCAAAATGGACTTCTAAACTATGTTCACCCAATAATTCATATGTTATATCCTATGTCATGGCATTATCTCCCATTGTAAGGTGCTTAACAACCTGCAATGTCCCATCCATCAATGGTTTGGTATTCTAAAATCTTGAATAAGGTCAACTTTCAATTCTTGTTAATTTCCTATTTGATGGTGCATCTCTAAGTTAATGTACCATGTGCACACACATCCTTGTAAGGTGGATTATAGCTTATTCACCCATAAAGAAGGTTAAAACTCTTATGCACCTTCTATCTAGGCCTTCTCACATTCTTGGATGTGAAACGAGGGGGGTTCCTTCCCATGATAGTCTTGTATGATAGTGGGTGCATTGCTCCAGGAAAACCTAACAAAGAATGGAATTGTTACTTCATACCACTCTAGAAGGCTATTATGATGTTTCGCTGACCAACGCGTTGTGTTCCTAAGAAAGTTATAGCTGATCATCCTTCTTCTTTTGATCTCACTTTTCCATTGGGTCTCCATTTCTTGTAAGAAAACATTATGGTTAGCTACTCCAGAATATCTCGACAACTTCTTTCCTCCCAGGTGCTTGACTGAGAAAACCTTTTTTACTCTTATCATAGATCCTCTTAACTATCTTCTGATCAACTCATATTTTCTGTGAACCCAAATTTCACATACCACACTAGTTGTATCACTTATAGATTGAGCATATTCAAGCTAAATAACTCCTTCCATATGATTAATAAGCTCAGGGTCCTTGACAAAGTGCACATAGATCCTGTCAATAACATATTATCCCAAGGGCTCAGTATAAGGTGTTGACTTCCCATCAGTCAAGGGGATGATAACTCATTCTTCCTTGTTCTCAAATCTTATGTAACCCTAATTGAACTGTAGGTCAACATTGTTCTTATAACACCAGGGGCACCAAAGTAACATTGGAAAGTTTTCCACCTTAGCTAGTGCCAAGACTTCGAAATCTCTAGTGAATTTCACCCCTTGGATAATGATAACAACCTCCTTCAAGACATCAAGTGGGCCTTCCGATTTAATGACATGCATCTAGAGTGAGAACATTAACTTTTGCACCCGTGTCTATCAAAATATTTCTTAGAAGCCACCCGTCGAGTGCTACATTTAAGGTAATCTCATTATCATAATCAATGGTATGAGGGGGGAGGTTAGTATTCAAGACCTATCACTCAGGCTCTCCTCTGGCATGCAGTACTTTTTCCCATAACCACTTCCCTAGAAAAAGAATGATATTATCCTACCTCAGCATTTTACATACTTATCTAACCTCATTCTGATCTTTCTGTGGAGCCTCAGTTCTCTTCCTTTACTCTTACTGATGTGACTACTCCTTCAGGCACTGGATCTCTCCTTGTAGGCTTCAAATTACATCCATGGTTTCTTGATAGACTTACTTCTGATGGGTAGGGTTCAGATACTTCCCATACACCACCTCTTCTCTAATAACCATCGACCTTTTCTTTGGTAATTACCTGGAGTGCCGAGCCTCAGCTCGTGATGTTACCAGTATAGGTTCTAGTTCTTAATTGTGCACCACCCTTGGAATCCATTACGAGTTAGCCTTCTTCATGCTTGACATTCCTTCTCTTTTTATCCTTCCATTTTTGATGGCTCATATGCTTAAATAACTCCAGGAAATCCTTATACTTATCTTTCTTTCCACACCAAAATAATTGTAACAAATTAGGGAACTCATGCTTGTAGTGCCCCATAGATCCACAATTTTAACAAATTCCACGTGGGAAATCACTTCTTCCTTCTTTACGGTTTCCTTGACCTCATAATCCTCCTTGGAAACCTCTTCCATATGCACCTTCATCAACATGCCCTTCATAATGATGACCATCAACCTAGGAATTATAAGTGATGTTGGTCTGAAGCACACCAATATCAATGGCATCATGTATTTGGTCAATCAATATACAATCCTTGGTGTCATGAGTAGTAGAGGTGTAAATATTGCAATAACAAGACATATTTTTATGGATCACACACTATAGTAGTGGACACCTACTAGCATCATGATCTCCATGGAAAATCTTGCAATCCAATGTCATGGCGTGTACCAATCTCCTCAGAAAACTATCCTTTATATTCCTCTTTACCTCATAGATTGTGCACCATAGGCCACTGCGAGTCTCATGTGTCGATTTTGTAGATAGCTTCTCCAGCTGTTTGGCCATTACAAAAATTTAAGCTTCAAGAAAATGGCTAACACTAGTATCTATGCTTCTAATAGCCTCAACATGTAGGGAATCCTCTAAGGCCTTGTGTGGGTCAATGAAAATATTATGTGAAATATCTCTCCTAAAAGGTGTTATCAACCCTCCAAAAAACCACTTACAATGTTGAGAAGGATGAATATCATAAGATAATTTTGATAAGAGAGTCTTAAAATTCATGTCATATTCCCACACACTCTCTACAATACCATCAGGCTTCTAGGTTGATCACTCTAGCATCCAGTGTGATTGCACAACATGGAAACCTCTCTCCAAGCGTGGGACTTGTGAAACTGAGAGAGGAATCTCCAGAGAAGGCTGGTTCCTGCTCCTAAACTACCTGCCACAAGCTATTCCAGTGCAGGAAAGCTAATCTAATCCTAATCTAACCATGCCAAGGAGACAGAGAGAGAGAGAAAAGGGAAAAATAGCAAAAGCCTACACTAAAACGGTGATACACCAGAGAAGGAGAATGTTGAACATCTATCAAAACTACCATGGGACAAAGAGAGGTGAGCAATGGGAAGGATGGACAGATGCATCACAGGCCCAAGGATAGATTTCACACAGAAAATGTCCCAAAACTCCATGAACACAGCTCCAAACCTGCAATGAACATTCAGACATGCACAAATACCTGCAATGAAGAGAGGCAAGAAGAGAACAAGCAAAAACGAGCAAGGATGGACAAATGCATCACAAAACACGTTTTGTTTGCTCCAGAAGTTTGCACAGAACATCATTTCAATAGTAAAAGGAAAAAAATGCCATTACAGAGATAGGGAGGAGGTTCGAACTCCATTTTCAACCCTAGAGAAGAAAAGAAGGGAGGGCAGAGCAGAAAAGATGAACAACCTTGTAATGAATCCCTCCAAAATGAGCCAAATCTGGCTTTTACATTGCATGGGTCGAGCCCAGAGGGAGAGAAAATGTACAAAAACATGCCAAGCCCATTCCTCATTGACTGCAGATTCATTAAATCAGCATGGAGGACCTTACAAACCCATACCCTGTCATTTTGACCAAATTTGGAGGAGAATGCGACCCATTTGTATTAAATTTGGTCGCTGAAATGTCACTTCTGGCCATGCATGAAGACGAGCTCCCAGAAAAACGTTTTGAGCCAATTACCACATGTCAGAGACCGTTTCTCTCTCTCAAACTAAACCAAAATGCAAGATTGACCCCTAGAATCATGTAGAGCCATTTCATCAGCTTTCCGTTGATATAAAGAACGTGCAAATCCAAGCTCTGGATCGAAAGATATGGTCGATCTGAAGATTTAGGGCAAAAACAGGCCAAAAAACGATATTTTAAAATTTGAATTTTTCCCACTCTTCGCCATCTGGACGCCACGTGGCAAGTGCTGATTGGATGAGAAATTCTCTCTCCTCTGTCTTTCCCGGGCTTTCATCTTTGAAATTTCCTTTTGGGCCCTTAAACTTGGACACGTGGCACTCATTGGTTCGGTCGACAGGGCTGCGATAACCTTTACCTTTGACGGCCAAACACTTTTGGCACTAACTTTTCAAAGTCCTGTCGAGACACATTGGCGTGCCTGATTGTTTCCTGTGTCTCCTTGGCTAGGGCTCCCTTCACCACTTCGACACTCCATTTGTCCCAGATGTCCCATTTGCGTGCTTTGGGCCTCTTTGTGACCAACTGTCTACATTCTGATTCATTGGCATTTTCCTGCCTTTGTCCCTCAGTATGTTTGGCCAATGGGACCCGTCTTTACAAATTTCGGTGATCCGGCCTCATTGGGCGTTTTTGGCCCACTTGTCCCACATTTCTTAGATGAAAGTTCCATTTTCGGCTGAATCGGCTCTTTTTGGCGCTCCCCACGTCGCGCCTTTTTGGCCCAGATGTCCCATTTGCGTCCCATCTCAGTAGTTAGCAATTTTTTCTCGATGTCTTTCAACCATTTCGGGCACATTTTCACCGTCCGAAACTGGACATTCTTGTGCCCATGATCCCACAGTCCTTGTGGGCTGTTTGTGACTTAAAAAACTTCGGGACCTTTGAGCCCCAATTCTGCCTGTTTGTCCCAACTATCCCAGGGGGGGATGACCCCTAGGACTAGGACTTAGTGATTTTCATGATTTTTTCCTGCCCCAAGCTTGGACCTTTTGCAACCTTTTTTCCATTTTCTCAGAACTTGCTCTGGGATCTTCTTGGACAGGAGTTAGAAAAAATTTGAGGGGACCCATAAAACATGATTTTTGGCCTTGAATCAATCTATTTTGCTCGGGACTTGAATAATTCTGATGCATGTTATCAAAATTACCCTGGGGGGTGAATTTTGGATAACAGGGGTTATCATGAATCAAGATTTAGTACTTTTTCAGTGTTTCTGTTCAACTCTTCTCATAGTGAGTATGATACAGTAACATAAATTCTTTTGTAGAGTAAATTTTTTGACTACACAAGATATCTTGCAATGTGACCAATTTGAATTTTTTTTGATTCAAAAAATGAGTCACCTTTAAAGTGAGAATAATCATTGTTTTTATTAGAATACTTTTCATGGACAATGTACCCCTAGACTATATGCCCAAAATTCAAGATTGAAATCACAAAATACCAAAATGCTTCTTATCATTCCTTGAAATAAAGAGTTAATGACAGTAAGCTTTCTTTGTGACCCTTACATGTGAATCCAAATGATTTCCTAGACAATATGAGTTGTTGAAACATGATAATAATTTAATGCCTAAGATTTGCGACCAATGAAAATTCTATGAAGAAAAATCACCTCCTACATTATTAAGGAAGGTTTATAAATCAATTAAGTGTATGCTCATAACAAGCAAAATAGTCCTTGGAAAATTTAAGTAAATGAAAATTTTATTCAAAGGATAAAGGTCCTATTCCAAGAACAACACTAGATGGCATACCTTCAGACTTCTTAGCAAGTGTATAAACATGAAACTAAATTTATCTATGTGGGAAATATTTCAAAGACAACATTTGTATAAAAGGGATTAATACTCAAGGCAAACAAATATGTTTCAAATGTTATTAGCTTGATTTAACTTATAAATCTCATTAATTACAAAAATAAGTTCATTTGATTAAGTGTTAATCCCTATTAGTAGCATGAAGATAGATGAGATCACCCAATTAATTTATGATTTTGAACTAGTCTATCAAGTCTTGTCAAAACTGATTTTTTGTGAACTGACATGCAAAATATTATTTTGGCAACATTGTGGTAGACCCTAGAAAAATGGGTAAAATCAACTTAGTCATTTTGGAAATAATTAACTAAATTGAATTCTCATCTGTAGGTACAATTTCCAGACACAACCTTTAATCATCTTAAACCTATCTACCTGTAGCCTCAAGATATGCTCATTTCTTACTACCCCACCGCCTCATTTGAGCCCACCTCACCTAGATACCATTCATCCAGGTAAGTGACCTCACCCTGAAAATACTTAAAAATGTTCCATAACCAACCTCCATGGAAATAAGTCTTATTGATGATTCATAGTGCTCAAGTTTATTTGGTCCATCCTAAACTTTGAACCCCCATCTTAGTCCTTAAAATTCTCTAGAAACTGGAGACATATTTCCCACTCTGATTGACCACAAGCTATTCTAATATGGAAAAACTAACTGAGTACCCGAGAAATTAGTAAATCTTCATTTTATTTTAAACCTATTAATTCTAACCTGAAACATGGCTCCAATCACCCTAAATTGATTTGCAATCTCCTAATATGGTTTACCTTCTGGGTGCTCACCATTTATCTTTTTCGATTTTCATAAACAACCTTTTGATTTTAGGTATGATTTCAATATTTATCTTAAATATTCTAAAGAAAGAATATAGAGACCAGAGTTCGGATCTTCAAGCTAGAAGATCCTTTTAAGATCTATGTAATCTAATATTACCATGTTTATTAGCTATAAATTGTAGGATAGATTTTCTTAGTCAGTTCAAAATCTTTTTGGTTGCCACTGATAGTATGATACTCCAACAATATTATGTATCATGACCTCCATATTTCTAGAATATTATAGTAAGGTACATCCATATAACAGGTGATCTATCTCAGATCCATTGAATAATTTCATTGCTGAAGATTCAGTTTGTACTCAATGTTCTCCTCAAAGTCATCCTAGGTAGCTCATAACTCATGACCATTCCCTTTTTTATCCACCATTAGTAATTCACTATTGCCAAGCTGAAATCCATTTTTGATAATGTCAATCATCATACCTATGGAAAATGACCCAACATCATTACCTCACTCAGTTCCTTTGTCATTTAGATCTTATTCATGCATCTTTGAGTCAAATTACCATACCAGATACGCTCGGTTAAAACCTCCAGCAACATACATAGTTTTATTTGAGCACCTGTTTACCGGCATTTTTCCATACCTATACTAAAATATTGTTCATTTGATCAGTCAAGAAAGAACCCAATAACCTATTCATTTTGAGGGTAAACATGCTTACCAGGATCTCTGATCCTCACATTCTTAACACCTTCATGAGGTAACTATGATTTTCTGAGTTGTTCATGACTTGTTGAGAGCTAGTACACTTATTGAATCATTATGCTTAGTTGGTTTGTATGGTTTTCCAGTATGTTAGATACCAAAAATCATATCAGTCTTCCTAACATTTGTTTATAAAGTCTCATATGTAACTTGGTTTAATCCATGGATTCACAGTCCTATTAGGAAGTATCACTAAAAGTCCTGAGCCTGGATACGGTAAGGTTCCACTTGTAGTTATTTCATTGGCAATATTTTTTGGATAATTATATTCAGATGGATTTTCAAGGGTCTAAAAGGAAGAATATGACGATAGGTACATGGTCATCACCACTCAATGTCATGTTACAAAAAACCATTATCATGAAAGATTTAATAGGTAATTTACATGGTCATTCACAAATCTGTATAAGTATTCAAAAACTATATAGGAAATGGTGAAACATTTTGAGATTATATTAAATGTGATAATCATATGGATGGTTTTGCATTTAATTAGGTAAAAGTTAATATGGTTTGTTTCCCTTCAAGCATCAAGATTCCACTAATTGTTTGATTTGGAATATCTTCCTGTCTTTCTATAGTCAAAAGGGAATCATTTTTGAGAGATCACATAATAAAATGAACATGGTGTATGTGTTCAAGTATCCTTTCTTTGCATTGCATTAGTTGAATGCCGCTAGGTCATCTAAAAAAGAAATTTGATGTTTATCATTTTGTAGACCAAGTCGGATTACATGATTCGATTAACATTTAAAACTATGATCTGCATTCAGTTTGTTAATGAAAATTTAAAATTGATAAGAACCCTCTATTTGGAAGTATAAGATGGTTGACCACAAATATGGTTAGAAATCACATTTTTCTCAATGTGTCTTAAACAATTCCTTAAAAAAGAAAGATACAATGTTTGAAAGATTCCATGAAATCAGTTGAAATGATATTTTGATTCGATTTATGCACATACTCCCTATTGGAAACTTCAGAAGTTGTTGGGCCCTAAGTATTGACAAAGGCACATAGGTGCACAGGTCCTAAGTTAGAAAATTGCACAAGGACAAGGTGTGCAGAGGGTTTAGTAGAAGCACATAGACACGTGCATAAGTAGAAAAGGAGGTTCAGGACTTAGTCAATTTGAGTATCCAGGGCAGGACACACGAGAAAAGTGTGACCCACCTGCACATGTGGAGTGGATAAGGTGTTGCCAGTCTGGTGACAGGTTGGCCTAAGAATGAATATGCCCTATGATGGAAGATTCTTGAAGAACATCATGAGAAAGGAGTGGAAAGCTCAGGCCTAAAGGAGCATGCTCCCATGGAGGACCACATTCGGACACTTGGTACCAATGGATTTGAGGGCCTCAGAAGGTGAGTTGGTAGTTCAAGGAAAGCCTATAAATACAAGTGCCTGTGGAGTAAAATATATGAGAGACTGAGATCATAGTATGAGGTGGAGAGCTCTGCAGAAATACCATTGCAAGGAGTCTATTCTGGTTAGGTAGATAAAATATAGGAGAGAATGTATTAAGGGGCTTGGGATTGTAAATTTTCTTTTTGAGAGCTAAGGGACATAAATCCAGTTATGATGCATGACTTTGGTCTACTTCATACTGTGACATGTTTCTGTAATGGCCTCAATGAATGTAATGAGGTTACCAAATATAATATGAATGTCATCATTCTGGTTCTAAGGCATATTTCTCTCATATGAGTTTTCTTTCCTGTAGGTTTATGCCATGTATGAATCCTGTATGAATTTTTCTTTCATGTTGGTTCATTCTAGTATTCTTTTAAAGTATCTTTTTGTCTAAAGTGACTACATTGGATCTAGAGGCCCCTTCTAGAGCCCTATGATGTTGCATGTATGTTTCCGCTCACTCTCCTTAAACTTTCCTATCATAGATGATGTTTCCCACTAAACTCACATAAAGGAGAGACTTGGTCGGTACCCACGCGCATGCCTCGGGTGAGTGCTCAGCTTCCCACTGGGTGATAGGCCAGTGCATGCATGGGATTCCCTTATTCTTGTGATGGGTGTAAAAATGACTACATCTTGGTTCCATTTCTGGGACCTCTTTTCAAAGTTGTAGTGGGAAATAACATACATCATGATCTGTGTAATGAGTGATGACAGAGCGGCTAACTTTGGAAAATGTTGAATCATGGTTCAAGAGCACCATGAGGATGAATTTTCTCAGAGATTCAGCACTGGACCTGAGTTCGAATGCACGTAGATGGGTAGAAGAGAACCTCTACCATGATCTGTATGAGACCTTTTTATGTTGCTTCCTAGTAGAACTATATGAATGGCTTTCAGCATATGCATCTAGATCAAGATGGTATTATAGATTGCATGTATGGACCCAAGAAGACTACCAAGAGGCTGTAGGATGTAGATTTGACATGGACATGTTGTGGATCATTGGTGGAAAGGAGTACTGACTAGTACACTCTAGAATATGCCATTTCTATGTATTCTTTCCGGAAAGTTGCTGAGTTTGAATTTCTAGAGGGAGCCCAGAGGATCATTTCTACATGTTATTCCTCTGGCTATGAATATATTGATCATTACCATGAGTTTAGAGGCACTTTCCAATGGTTGGCTAAACCTTTCTGAGTGCTGAGTAAGAAAGCTGGGTGGAGAAAGATGGCAGACATTGTGACTGAGAAGGAAAGGGAGGAGAGATGACTCAAGTATAGTGAAGGGTGTGAAAGGGAGATTGCTAGACAACACGAGGTTAAAAGTGTGATGGATCTATGGAGGCAGACTTTGCGGGAAGGATTTGAGGTTCACGCAGAGGATGTGGAACTTGAGCAGTCTGTGCTACCCCATCTTGGAAAGCACGTGAGAGAGACCCCTTCAGATTCTGGTGAGAGTTTGTCACATGGAGAAAGGAGAGTCGTTGGTGCATGCATCTGAACCCACCTATGACCAAGCCCTAGGTGCTTGGTTTTCCCAGATCAAGGAAGAAGTATTATTAACCCAGTTGGTATCAGTGGAAGTGACTGATCTGCACCCAGGAGATATAATTTTCATAGTTCCTTCTTCTATGGCTGCACATATTCCAATATTTAGAGGAATTTTTGGACAAGGAGAAAGTACACAAGGCTTGGGTATCGCATCAGGGAGTGGCACGGGACACACATCTGGGAGTGGGACAATATCACAGACCATTGGTGTGTAGTTCAGTGGGACATTGGGGACCTTAGGCGTGACCACCTCATACAGGCCCTATTACTAGGACCCAGTGGTTCTAGAGGTGGAACTAGTGGACCTATCAGATTGGAGGCACAAGACCCGGTGGACCTAGTGGATCCAGGTGTGAGGAGGAAACATTGGAGGAAACCAAGGCTCTGGATCAGGAGGACAAGGGCCCCAGCCACCCTCAAGTATTTTTTGAGATGTCTTTACATTTTCTAGATTACAGGGGTATTGAAGATGTTGCCGAGCATGTTCACAAGTGTGAATTGTTATGGTGTGTGAGGGGGATCACTACCCAGAGTAGAAGGCAAGTCAGTTTGCAACAACGTTGAAAGGGAATGCACATAGCTAGTATAGGAAGTATGACCCCCATCAAATTGTAGTGGTATACTACACTACATTAAAGAATGCACCTTCTATGGTAGAATTCCACATCCTGAGTTTGAACAGAAGAGCATTAGCACTTTGAAGGAGATCCAATAAGGAATGGAAGAGAGTGTGTGGGAGTATGATGCACACTTTCAAAAACTCTCTTGTCAAAATTATCCTATGATATTCACCCTTCTTAGCATGCTTAATGGTTTGTTGGAGGATTGATACCCCTTTTAGAAGGGCCTTATCTCATAATAAAATTTCACAGACCTGTGAAGGCATTGGAAGCTTCCCTGCACGCTAAGCTATTGGGAGCATTGATACTGGTGTTATCCTATTTCTGGAGGCTCAAATTACTTGCTATGACAAGCAGTTGGAGAAATTATCTGCAAACTCAGCCCATGAGACTTGCAGTGGTTTTTGGTGTACAAAGATTGTGAATTAGAAGGGCACGTTAAGGATAATTTCCCTCAGAAGTTGGTACGCGTTATACCAGTAGAATGTGATATTTGTCATGGGGATCATGATGCAAGTAGGTGCCCTCTACTACAACATTATAAAGAATGTATCTTGTTATTACAATATTTACACCTCTACACGACCCATGATACTAAGGACTATAGGCTGATTGATCAGATTCATGATGCTATTGATCATTGGTGTGTGCCAAACTAGCCTTGCAAGTGGTTCTAAAGGTGATGATCACTGTTTATGAGGAGCACATGTAGATGGAGGTGCACGAGGAAGGGGTTTTCACAGGAGGATTCTGTGGTCAAGTAACCACAGAGGAGGAAGAAGTGAGTTCTCATGTGGAACCTATGTTTAATTGTGGATCTATAGAACATTACAAGTGTGAGTGTCCATGACCTGTTTACAATGCTCATGGTGCAAAAGAAGCATAAGTATGAGGAGTGCCCAGAGATTTTTGAGCATATGAATCAGCAGCACCAGAAAGAAAAGGGTGATATAATGGTAAGTATCAAGAAGGATGACATACAATGGATGCCAAGTAACACGGATGTAAGTTTAGAACCTGTCTTGGTGACAACAAGGGTAGAGTTGCACACGCGTAAGAGAGGTACCAAGACAAAAAACCCTAGTTTCAAGAGAGGAAGTCATTACATGGGAAGTATCTAGATCCTGCGCATCAAAAGGAGATATATCAAAAGACACCATGGATGTTATTCAGAGTTTACAAGGGGAGATCCAATGTCTAAAGGAGAAATCAAGGAGGAAGGAGAAAAGGAAGGAGGTTGTCGAGGTGCAAAGGATGACCTAGATGAGGTCAAGGAAGTATGTAAAATGCTAAGGCAAGATAATATCATTCCCTTTTCTAGGAGCATGGTTAAGAGAGAAGGTACCACGCACAGGAGAAGAGCGCGAGAGACCGGTCTTGCACGTGAACCTTCCCCCACACAACCTTGACTATGACAAGGAGATTACGTTGAATGTAGTTGTAGATGGATGGCTCCTCAGCAATATCCTCATTGACACAGGCACAGAGGTTAATGTTCTTACTTTGGATGCATGGCATCAAATGGGAAGACCTGCATTATAGCCATCTTCAAATGTGTTGTATATGGAAAACAAGACTAAGGCAATGCCCATCAGTGTCTTGAAGGATGAAACTATTACTATCCAGGGAGCCAAGTTTACTGGGGACTTCGAAGTCTTGGAATTTCGCCGAGGTAGACAATTTCCCAGCAGTACTTGGGGTCCCTGGTGTTACAAGAACAATGCAAACCTTCAGTTTAACAAAGGGTACATCAGCTTTGAGAACAAGGAGGAAAGGGTCTTATACCCCTTAACTGATGGGAAATTAGTGACACCATATATTAATCCCTTGGGAGAAAAAGTTCTCAACAAAATTTATGTGCACTCAATCAAAGACCCTGAGATAATACACCCTACTAACGGGGTTATCCAGTTTGAATATGCTTAGTCAATGAGTGATACCACTAGCCTAACATGTGACGATTAGGTACATGGAACTTATGAATTAGTGGGATGGCAGTTGAGAGGTTCGGTGACCAAGGTGACAAAGGTGCACACGGTTCAGCACCTTGGAGGAAAAAAACTACCCAAATATTCAGGATGAGCCTTCCTGGAGATATTTCTGTAGGAGATGGAAGCTCAATGGAAGGATGGGAAGGAATGGAGCGAGATGTTAAGTTATGTCTTACTCAGCACAATAGCTTGGTGGTGGGCCACACATCAGGATAGCCTTTTAGAATGGCGTGAGGTAAGAATTGCTCTCTGTCAGATTCTCCAA
>JAHRHJ020000580.1:0-62758 GCA_019776745.2 Taxus chinensis | reverse complement strand
GGGCCAAAATATACACTGAACTGAATTGAACCCACAATGCCAAGGGCATAAAGTGCATTTTACTTAACCATTATAAACATGTTGTTTTAGTGTAATAAAAACCATGAATGATGCCCCCTCTTTTGGGACACATGATATGTCTTTGAAAGGAGAATGCAGCCCCAAAAGAGGACCTACCACACTCTGACCTATAAAAATATACCCTTCCGGAGAAAGGGAAACACTTGGTAGATACCAAGGTGCACAAAAAAGGGGATGGCTAGCCAAAAAAAGTGTTAGTATTTAAGCACATGCATGTAATAACTATAAATAAATGCAAACAATATAGAAAAATTTATGTGGATGCATGTGGATGCCCTAAGCGACTGGTATAAAAGAGTAGAAGGTGAAGCATCCACGCTGCATGTATAAGTGTCTTGTATCTGCGATCACACTAGACAAAGGCATGAATGTGCATTTATGTATGATAATGACATATAAGAAATCAAGCTAGCATGTGTAATAAAGTGAACATGCAAAGAACTAGTAAACAATAATAAATGCACCAAGACAAATGTAGTATGTTGTGGATGGGTGGAATGGAATGCAATATGAATGATAGGAACAATGTGCCCCCAAGTGGATGGAATGTGTATGTAGTGAGGTTCATTTTTTACCCCCTCAACAGTCAATAATGAACCATAAATGAGAGTGTGTCATCGGTAAATGGTCGAGTAGTGGTTGGTTGTATCTAGCATGATGTGATGAGTGTGGATGTGTAGTGGCGATGAGATGTGACATGGAGAGATGATGTGCGTGTACCCTATAGCCAAAGTGTATACCACGGCTTGTTAAATGGAGGAGTAATGATTTATCCCTAAGCTTATATCACTATAGAATGGATGGATGGTGAGGAGACAAATGGAAAATATGTGCATGGACCCTATAGCCTAAACATTTACAGAGACTCGTGGAATGTGTGAGTGATGATTTATCCCTAAGAGTTTATCACTAAAATATGGGTGATGATTGAGCATGAAGCGTAGATGAGGATGAGGTGAATAACAAAAGGTGGTGAATTATCCTAAAGCATATACCACTACGTGATGAAGAAGGAAGGGTGGTGATTGAGCCTAAATCTTATACCACTATGTGATGATAGAATGTAATAGAATAGCTTAGAATTGCTGAAGGGAGTGGTGATTAATCCTAAAGCGTGTACCACTATGAGATTATAGGATGAATTAGAATGTGAGGTTGAGTGAATGATAGAATTTTTATGTTATGGAGTCTATTTTCATATGTGGAAGCATTAAAGACTATACTCTAATAGTATTGTACACTATCAAAAATTTTCTCGCTAGGGTTCGGGGTTGGGTCGGGCCCAAAGCGGGGGTATGAGGGAGGCAACCCCCAGTAGCAGGGGTTTGGGGGGGTGGCCCTTGAGAAAATTATTTTTTGGCCACAAAAAATGTGCCTGATATACCAGGAAACGTGATCTTCTCATATGGGTGGGATTTTTGACACATAGGTTTATGGGACAGTTTTTACCCATGGTTTGAGTACCCACGGTATTGTAAAAATGCTTAAGAATTTTCCTACTTATGTGGTTTTGTGTGTATGTTAGGATGATGTAACATTGTAGATGTGTGTAAATTTGATTTTGAATTCGGTAGAGTTTTTTTAGCATAGCTCCAAACAGATCTGGGTATTGTATTGAGAGAAGAGGTGACTTGTAATAAAATATGAGCAAGTGATTCTTGGTGGACGTATCACAAATTATGTGAACGATGTTAAATAATGTCTTTTTGTGTTGTGTTCCTTTTTATTTTTCACTTTTATTTTAGATCTGTAATATTTTCTGCATATTATTTTCTACTGTTGTGATTCTGTGAGGTATTTTTCCACATATTTTATCCCTTATTTCCTAACAATTGGTATCACAACCTGGTTTGGTTTGTTGAATTATTGAATCACAGGGAAATATTTTTATCTTGAGTGGGAGATATGACAGATGATGGAAAATCAAGGGTCAATAAATTCAACGGGTAGAATTTCAGTCTTTGGAAGATGCAGATGAAAGATTACCTTTATCAGAAGGATCTTTATATTCTGTTGTATGAGAAAGTGAGAAAACCCTTGAGCGTGATGGATGCGGAATGGGATTTTTTGGATAGGAAGGCCTTTGGTACAATCCGGATATGTCTTACATGTTTAGTATTATTTAATGTTTAAAAGGAGAAGACTACAAAAGAACTCATGGATGCATTAAGGAAGTTGTATGAAAAAACCCTCTTCCTCTAACAAGATATTTTTAATGAAAATTTTGTTTAATATGAAGATGTATGAGAATGGTTCAGTAGCAGATCATTTAAAATATTTTAATATGGTTTTAAATATGCTAGCTTCAGTTACAATAGAATTTTATGAAGAAGTTGGGGCTTTATAAATTCTGTGCTCTTTACTTGAGAGTTAGAATAGCCTGGTAATGGCGATAAGAAAATTGGTTCTAGCTAACTCGAAGTTGAAGTTTGAGGATGTTGTAGGGGTGATTCTAAGTGAGGAAATTCAAATAAAAAGCTCTGTGGAATATTCTACTTCAAGGAATTTTTTTACAATGGAAGCTAGAGGGAGACAGAAGAATAGAGGAAGCCATGGAAAATTGAAAGATTGGGCAAAGTCAAAATCCAAAAGCAATATGATATGTTGGCAATATGGAAATTCTGGGCATGCAAAGGACTATTGGGTTTTAGATTCGAAGGATTCTTTCCATGCTACTCCACATAGGCATTATTTTGTCGATTATGTTCAAGGGGATTTTGGGAATGTGTTTCTTGGCGATGATGAGCCTTACAAAATAGTCAGGAAAGGTTTTGTTTAGGTTAATATGCATAATGGGAACACATGGTTATTGAAGGATTTCAGACATGTGCCTATATTAAGATGAAATTTGATATTGGTGGGGCAGTTGGGAAGTGATTGTTGTACTGTGATTTTTAGAGCAGACTCTTGGAAGGTTACCAAGGGTGCTCTTGTGGTAGAAAGAGGTAAGAAGGTTGGAACCTTGTGGCTTCAAAAACAGATACAACATTGTGGAACTATAGGCTCAGTCATATGAGCCATAAGGGTATGGAGATCATAAAGAAGAATTTTCTTGGATATACAGAAACATATTTGGAGTTTTGTGAAGACTACATATATGGGAAACATAATCATGTAAGGTTTCTCAATGTTGTACATACAAAGAAAGAGATTAATTTAGAGATGTTACATTGTGATGTGTGGGGGCTAGCTTAGGTATCGTCTCTTTGGGGTTCAAATTATTATGTTACTTTTATTGATGATACAACAAGGAAAGTTTGGGTATATTGTATTAGAAACAAATCTGATGTATTTGACACACTTTTTAAATGGAAAGCCTTGCTAGAGAATAAAAAAGTTCTTAATCTAAAATGTCTCAGGTTAGATAATGGAGGGGAGTATTATAGCAATGAGTTTGATATTTATTATTCTAAGAATGGAATCCATAGACAAAAGAAAATTCCAAGAACTCCACAGCAGAATGGGGTGTTAGAAGTATGAACAGAACAATAATGGAACGTTATAGGAGCATGATATTACATGCAGGACTGCCTCTTTATTTTTGGGCAGAAGTAGTGAGTACAGCTGTGTACTTGATAAACAGAGGACCTTCAAGTGCCTTGGATGGAGGCATACCTGAGGAGGATTAGTATGGTAAGAAATTTAATCACTCATTTCTTATATTATTTGGATGTGAAGTGTTTTTTCATATTTATAAGGATGATAGGAACAAGTGAGAGCCTAAATCATAAAAATGCACTTTCATTGGTTATGTTGGTATTGAATTTGGATTTAAATATTGGAGTATTAAGGAAAAGAGAATCATTCAATCTAGGGATGTGGTCTTTAATGATAAAGTTATGTATAAGAAATAGTTGCAGGAAAATAGAGAATAATCCAAGAAATAATATGTAGTGGTAGAGGATCGTCTGGATGGAAAAGTGACCCATGAATTAGTTCAGGAACCTACTCAATAGGAACCCCAAATTGCTATATTGAGGAGGAATTCTAGGATAAGAAGAGAACCTAAACTTTTTTCTCCTTCTCTTTATTATTTATTACTCACTGACAGTGGGAATCTAGAGAGATTTTATGAAGCAATACAGGTAGATGCTATGAAGAAGTGGGAGCAAACCATGAATGAGGAGCATAAGTCTCTCATGGAGAACCAGATTTGGTATTTGGTGAAGCTACCTAAAGGAAAAAGATCATTGCAGAACAAGTGGGTATACAGAGTTAAGGAGGAATAAGGAGGAAAGAAAAGATATAAAGATTGGTTGGTGGTCAAGGGGTTTGCAAAAAAAAAAGGTATAGATTTTGATCATATTTTTTCTCTTGTAGTAAAAATGACTTCTATTAGAACTGTTCTTGGAATAGTGGCAGCTGAAGAATTGTACTTATAACAACTAGATGTAAAGGTTGCATTTATCCATGGTAATTTGGAGGAGGGTCTATATATGCAGAATCCTGAGGGATATGAGGTCAAAGGTAAAGAGGAGATGGTGTGCAAACTGAAGAAGAGCTTGTATGGCCTGAAACAAGCTCCATGTCAATGGTATAAGAAATTTGATAGATTCATTATAGAGGAAGGTTATATTAGATGTCATTCTGACCATTGCATGTATATAAAGAAATTTTAGGATTGAAGTTATATTATCCTATGTTTGTATGTGGATGACATGTTGGTTACATGAAAGAACATGCAGGAAATAAAAGTACTCAAGAAATAGCTAAGTGAATCCTTTGATATGAAGGATTTGGGGGTAATCAGAAAAATCCTTGGTATGAGGATATCTAGGGATAGGAAGGAATAGAAGATGACTTTATCTCAGGAAGATTACATCAATAATGTCTTGGAGAGATTTAATATGCAGGATGATAAACTGGTTGGGACTCCTTTGGCAGGACATTTCAAGTTATCAAAGGAGTAGTGTCCCAAGACAGAGCAAGAGAGAAACCAGAAGTCCAAGGTACCTTACTCATCAATGGTTGGCAGTTTTATGTATGGCATGGTGTGCACAAGGATTGATATTTCCCATGCAGTGGGATTGGTGAGTATATTTATGAGTGATCAAGGCAGTGATCACTAATAGACAGTAAAGTGGATCCTTCGGTATTTGAGAGGGGCCATTGGGATAGTTTTGTGCTACAGTGGATTAGACACAACTTTTCATTGTTATGTAGATTCAAACATGACAGGAGATGTTGACAACATGAGGAGCACAACATGTTATATTTTCACTGTAGGTGGGAAAGCGGTGAGTTGGATTTCATGACTACAAAAGTTCATGGCTTTATCAACCATGGAGGCTAAGTATGTTGCTTCCACAAAGGAAAGCAAATAAATGATTTGGTTACAATAATTGCTTGAGGAGTTGGGGCATAAGCAAGAGGAATGGAAGTTGCATAGTTATAGTTAGAGTGTTATACACCTAGCTAAGAAATATGCTTTCCAGTCTAGGACGAAGCATACACAGTTAAGGTACTATTTCATTAGAGGAAGAGAAGTTAAAGTTGGAGAAGATTCATACCAGTCAGAATCCTACAGACATGATGACCAAGATGGTAACTGGGGAGAAACTGAATCTATCTTTAGCTTTGGTTGGTCTTCACGGACAACTGTGAAGGTTTGAGAAGCTTTCTTAGAGGAAAACCAGTCTCTAAGTGGGATATTGTTATGTTATGGAGCCTATTTTCATATGTGGAAGTGTTGAAGACTGTACACTAAAATTACTGTACACTATATGAGAAAGTGATTCAAAGAAGAGGTTGCTTGTAATAAAATATGAGAAAGTTATTCTTAGTGGACGTAGCCCAAATAAGGTGAACCACGTTAAATAATGTCTCTTTGTGTTGTGTTCCTTTTTATTCTGCACTTTTATTTTAGAATTGTAATATTTTATGCATATTAGTTTCTACTGTTGTGATTCTGTGAGGGATTGTTCTACATATTTTATACCTTATTTCCTAACAAGAATGACTGGGAATGATGAAGGGAGTGGTAATTTAACCTAAGGTGTATACCACTACAATAAGCGATGATGAGTGTGGGTGATGATATAGCCTAGAGCGTATGTCACTAGTCCTAGGAATGTTGTATGATGGAATATCGCATGGTGTGTGAGGTCCATTTTATTTTTAAACCCTCAATATTCGAGTATCGACTGAGTAACTAAATTGCATCATAGGGTGGTGATTATAGCGTGTAAAAAACAACATAATAACCACAATCAAATGGTGAGTAGGGTTGGTAAATGTGTGGTAGATAACATAATGGTAGAGAATGTCAGGTTTAATGATCTACAGAATGTAAAATGTGATGGAATAAAGGGAAAATGCATGATGTAACATGTCTACATAGACTAGTAATGTAATATGCAATGATAGTCTGTAAATATAGATTTATATGTAATATAACCTAGTGTAGCATGTAAAATGTAGGTGATGGAGACTAGCGTATTATGTAGAATGTATGTGATGAAAACATAGTATATGATGTGACAAAAATGCATAGATACCAGAATGGGTGAAATATAGTGGATGTGTGATGATATCATAGTTTAATGTAAAATATAGAATGGGTGTAGAATGGGTAATTCCTAATGTGTGATGTATGATGAAATGAAACGTGTAATGCCTAAGTTTGGTGTGTGGGGTTCAGTGTAATGGTAATCCCTCAATAGTCTAGTGTAAATTAAATCACAAGAGTGTGTCATTAGGTGATTAGGGTGTTATGATGTGTGTTGTTGTATGTCTCTAGGAAATTTCAAGAAGGGAAAAACATGAAATATGTGGTGTAAGAGGATGTACTGATGTGGCACAAGGGGGGTACAGGCACAAAAAAATAAACATTAGTCAATATTTATCCCAGTCTTATACTACTATTTAGAAGGTTCTCAAGTAGTTAAAGTACTAATTAATCCCACCTTTTGGTCATTTTTATTTTATATTTTTATTTTTTATTCCTATTGGTGTGTGTTATTTTCCACATCATTAGGTGAGTCATCTCACTTAGGTGAGATCGTAGGTCCATGTGTCATTTAGGGGTCATTATGAGATTCTCTTACGCATCAGTGCGTTAGTGCATCATATGCGTCATTGGGAGTTACACTTCTATACTAGGAATGTATAAACTCCCCCTCTCTACTCGAGTTGTCATGATTGCAGCATAGGGGGTTACTCAACGCCTCCTATATGTACACCCCATTTTCTATGAGATAGAGGAGGGTTTTATGGCTTAACCAAGTTCTGCCCATGTTTCAAATCTTTTCATGCACATTCGGTTAATGCTCACTCCTCTTGAGATCTCTTCACACTTTCGTTTACACATTCCTTGATGTGCATGTCATCCATTGTGATCCTCGCTTACGGGTTTTAAACCCTCTTTCATGGTATCAGAGCGGATCTTGTGGATCCGTGCACTCCTCAGCATTTTTGTGCGTGTTTTCTGGCTTTCAGCGTGATATCCATCCACCCTCATAACTATTCAATTATCACATCCTTATTTTAGTTAGAAAGTTAAGTTGGATTAGCTAATTAAGACACATTAATAATTTTTAATCAAGAGACTACAATTTCCAATAATTAAAATATAACACAAAATTAAGAGAAGAGAAAAATTATCCCCATGGCCACACATGTGAAGTCACCCCTAGGGAAACCTCCTAACTAGGCATGCAACAACACAAGATAACATTACACGAGTTTCCATGGTTACATTATTGCTAATACCCCACATTCCTTCATTGTTGGTCTCCTATCCCCCATAGTTTCTTGTGATATAATTTCCTAAAAAATTAATTAATACCTTTTCTGGCCTCATGGCCACATTAATGACGTTGAGATAATAAAACACATACATATTTAGATAACAATTCACATCATTGAATATCATAATTAAACCAACGTTAGAATCAAGTAATTCACCAATTGTTTTAATTTCTAGCATTTTTATTCTACCAATCCATCAATTTTTACTAATATCATAACATCTAGAAATATCCATATATCAAGTCCAATGTGTTGGTACAATAGTAACACTTAGAACATCAATACAACTATGTAAATCATGCATATAAAATACATCGCATAACTCACATACATGTTAAGAATCTAACACCTCCATACTGTCTATTAAGTAGATTAATTAAATCATATACAGTAATGTACATCAGAGTCACACTACAATCATACAATCAATAACAATCATAACACAACAATAATCATGATGTACCACTATTTAATTACGGTTTAATTTCTCTTAACTAAGTACCAATATTTTATTTAAATAAACCTCATCTTTCTTTTCATTACTTAGCCTAATAATTTCCTTTAAATCTATTTATTTAATTAATGACCCCTAATTACAATTCTAAATTTATTTAGGTAAGAATAATAATCCTCTAGTTTAGGATTATGCAGATTAATATCTGGTTTATTTCATGTCAAGGTTGCACATCTAGGACTAACCCCCCTAGGCCCCATTAAAAACATTACCCATACTTTTAATTTAAAACATTCCCACAAATCCCCTATCACTTAAGTGATGTAGGGTCATCCTACACCATTGGATCTAATCTATTGAAGCCATTAGATTTAGGTTAGGCTAATGAAACCCTAGAAATCCTTATGGGATCTCTTATATTCATTTCTTAAACCTATTTTCTCTTGTTTGATTTGTAGGTTAAGGAAGAAGGGGAAGAAGATGAAGCCATGGAGGCCATTAGAGAGGGTTGGAAGCTCTTCTTTTGTTAAATAAAATTTTGGCTTAAGATAAGGATCTACCCATCCCCTTTGTGGGTATTGATCTCTCTTCTTTATTTGCTTTTTTACATATTATTTTACTATAGCAGGTTAAATGTATAAACATTGTGTGATATACCCATTTGGGTAAAAACCTAGAAATACTACATTTTCTATATGTTGTATATATATATATATAATATGAGGATTTATGTATATTAAAAATAAACAAATTTATTAAGTTACAATATATATTTTCATGGCATTATACGACCGGTGTTACCATTTCCACATTACATTGCATTAAAACATATGCAAAATAAGTAGGTCATTGTACAATAATTGGTTATCCAATAGGTGGGGGTTACAGTGTTGGGGGAGGTCACTGACCCCACCCTCCACCCATATATAATATAGGTTGGTGGGTTGGGTCAGAATTCTCCCCCCAACCTTAAAAAAAACTTTATTAAACCTCGTAACCACAACTAAATTGGCCGGTGATAAAACACATTCCCATTTTTTTAATTTTTATAATTTTTGTCCAATATTATTTTTTATAATTTATGGGTTGGTATTAATTTATATATATTTTTGTCCAAAAATAATTTCAAATGTATTAAAATCATAAAATATTTATTAATTTATAAATATTATATATATATATATATAATATTATCTAATAATATTTAGTAATATTAATAAATATTTATAATTTCGGATTTTAATTATATATTATAATAAACTATATAATTTAAATATATAAATTTATATATTGTACTTTTTGTCCTAATCAGAATTAGTTTATTAATTTGAATATTATTTATAGTAATTTCTAATGATATAATTTTATTTTAAAATTTTCTATCTATTCCTTATAGGTGTAAATTATGAGAAAAATAGTAAAGCTTTGTTCATAAAATTTAATATAGGATATAAATAGGGCAAAGTTTAAAATAAGTATAAATATTTGTGCATTTATAAATTTAAATCTTAATTTCACTTTCAATTTCATTTATATAACTATTTTAAGGGTATAATTTTTGTGATTCATAAATTTACTAAATACAAAACTCTTCTATTGCAACAAAATAAAATTATATTATAAAAACAAATCTATGGTAAATGTTTCCATTCTTGTACATCATTTGAATAGGAGAATATAAATACATATTAATAAAATTTTATCTCATTCAAACAATATGGATTTGCCAATAACTTTCAAAAAAAGATCAACCCATCCTTTCCCCAAGGACACTAATCTTTTCAAATAATTTTCAATATAACTTCTAAGAATAAATTTAGATTTGAGAGAACTAATTACTTCCTTAACCATTACAAAGAATTTTCAAGTTCTCATTTCAACTTAAACTAATGTAATCATAATAACTCATTTACAAGAACTAACCAATGAATAAGATTATATCCAATGTACTACTATTTGTACAAATTTACAAGTTATAGAGTCATAATAGAACAAGTTGTAACTCCATATGCCTTTCTCCAACAAGAGCACTTTTTCCATTGAGCTCCACCATCTTCATCAAAATCAAGCACACAAAAAAATGGGGGAGTAGGCAACACTCTCCACCCAACCAAATATCCAATGAGGGAGAGAAGCCTTCTTCCTCATTGGCCCCCGATCCCCAACAAGGAAGCAATGAGGGGTATTAGACAACCATTGGCATCTCTAAATGGCTTCCACATACACATTCAATCAAGACATTCAACACATCAAAATGGACATACTCAACAAAATTTACAACTTTCTCAAACAACACATAGGCTTGATATCAAGCCAAAAAGGAGCAAGGAATATGGGAACCACCTCCTTTTTCCTCCCAAGTGAAGTGGGAGTTTCACCCAAAGCTTCCATGTGCACAATACAACAACAAAATGTCCTTATCTCTCCCATTGCAAGTATGCAAAAATATGTCCATGTTTTCCTTTTCACTCCCCATAGGTGAAACTCCCAATCACACTCCCTCCAAAATGCATGCCTCACAAACTCCCTTTTCCCTCCCCAATGGTCCCATAAATCCATATCCCACACCCAACTTAAGGAAACTACCCAACCACACAAAAAAAACATTCACAACACTCATACAATACTTAACAAGCACAATTTTCACATCTACAAATATAAATAAGAAAACAACAAAGGTGGAGAGCCTACCTCTCCATCAAGATTCCAAGATACTTCACTCCACAAGCTTTTGACACCTTCAAGCCAAGCACACTCCAAAAGAAACTCCAACAAGCTCTCCAATTCCCAAAAGTACAAAAGAAAGAAAATGAACAAGTAACCCCAAATCCATAAAATTCCATCAATAAATAGAAATGGGATGTGAGGATGATGAGTTGGCTCTATGTAGGATGCCACTTCATCATTCCTCCATTCCAACACACAAGTCAAACACCATGCCCAAGACAATAAATGAACATGTAAGACTTATAACAAGCCCACATGACACTCAAACTTTACACCAAGTCTTCCAAGGACAAATTTATTGTGGTAAGTAGGATAGTGAAATTATTTTCACCTATTTACACTCCAAAATGTATAAATAAGTCTAAATTAACTCCCCATACCATAGGTATGGTTGTTGGGTGAATTTAAGAGGCATGAGACAAGCTTAGCTTGTCCCACAAGCCTCCAAAAAGGCCTCCCAAGTCAAAATCCGAATTTTTAAGTTGGGGAAGGGTACACCACACAAAATCCAACACAAATCTAACCTACCTCCACAAGATTTCAAGGACCATCTACCCTCATAACTATTCAATTGTCACATCCTTATTTTAGTTAACAAATTAAGTTGGATTAGCTAATTAAGACACATTAATAATTGCTAATAAGGTGACTACAATTTCTAATAATTAAAAACATAACACAAAAAATTAAAAGAAGAGAAACATTATCCCCATGGCCACACATGTGAGGTCACCCCATGGGAAACCTCCTAACTAGGCATGCAACAACACAACATAACATTACACGAGTTTCCATGGTGACCTGTTACCAATACCCCACATTCCTTTGTTGTTGGTATCCTATCCCCCGTAGTTTGTTGTTGCTATAATTTCCTGCAAAATCAAACAATACCTTTCTGGCCTCGTGGCCACATTAACGATGTCGAGATAATAAAACACATACATATTTACATAACAATTCACATCATCGAATATCATAATTAAACCAACGTTAGAATCAAGTAATTCACCAATTGTTCAAATTTCTAACATTTCGATTCTACCAATCCATCAATTTATACTAAGATCATAACATCAACAATCATCTAGAAATATCCATAAATCAAGTCCAATGTGTCAGTACAATAGTAGCACTTAGAACATCAATACTGATATGTAAATCAAGCATATAAAATCCATCACATAAGTCACATCATGTCAAGAGTCTAACACCTCCATATTGTCTATCAAGTAGGTTAATCAAATCATATACAGTAATGTACATCAAAGTCCACACTACAACCATACCGTCAATAACAATCAGAACACAACAGTAATCATGATGTCTTGCACATCTTATTAGTACACTAACTAGAATACAGTAGCAAGGTTCAAGATTATAATCAATTTGAAATTGAAAACATAGTTCAAAAAGAGTAACCGCGAGTTGAAGAGTATCAATGTCAAAGGATAAATGATCCATGATGAATTGATCCAACCATGTGAGGTTTGGTCTTCCCGTAAGAGTTGGGTGCAAATGGAAAAGGAGAGAAAAATCATAGTAATTACAAAACGTGGAAAAGAAACCAATGCAATCATCTCAAAAATGAGGTTGTAAGTTTCTCAAGGTTGTTGATGTATACTCCAAATAGAGTATAAGTATGAAGGTAATAAGTTTCAATAAATCATATATATGCCAAATAAGTAAATATATGTGAAAATAGTGTTGGTACCCAAATTTAATCTCCTTCAAAGGCCGAGCAGCATCATGGACATGGCAGGAAGCTCAGAGGTAGATAAATGATCATGTATGTCATTTTCTAGCCGGGGAAGAAATATATCTGACTTCTAGGAACCCATGCTTTGAACAAGAGTGGGTAACACCTTAAGAGAATTTTACGTATCCTCACTACTTTATGGTTGTGCCTTTCAACCAAGGTGAGAGAACCTTTTTGTAACCTGTTATTTATGGAGGAAATGGAGATATCCTTCCTAATGAAGTTGTTAAGGAGACCTTGAAGAAAATATGATCAATGCAAAAAAATCTAACTCTCACGAGTTGTCACTCTAGATAGTGGAGATATTATCTAGGCAAGGTTTAGTCTACTAAAGATATTTGGAATCCTGATTGTTTCTTCATGTTTTGGTAGTAAAATTTGTGCATTTGTATACACACATGACAAACAGGGGTAGTATGGATAGGATTAGTTGTTTTTAGATAAATTTTGGTGGGAGGTGAGGTAGAATGAACTTGATTTTCCAAATCTCTGAGAACTCTTACAAAATGGAAAGTCTAGACAACAGAATACTTCAGAATAGCTAAAATGTTCCTTTAACCAGAATATGTACTTCAATGGAGGCCCAAATTAGCACTTTTTCACACAATCTATGAGATTCTAACACAAAGGATCAAGTTATAAGATCCAATAAAACATCAAAATCTAAGATCAATCACGCCTGAGGTACACCCAGAGGCTTACAAACAATCTCTATCAACGAATGAAAGAAAAGTGATTTTAAATCATTTATTTCATTCCCAGATGAAAGCTCTTCTGAGAAATGAGATTACAGATGCCACTAAACTATCACAAGGATTGAGACCTATGTGATTAAGAATAGATTTTTGATACAAGATTGCAACAGGAAACAAGGAAAACTATTTGCAGACATTCAGGAGTAAAACGAACACATTTTGCATAAGATCCACACAGAATAACTCAAGTTTGATTAAATTTATCAGCAGGGGAAAGTTTCTAGAACAATCTCAGAGCTTGTCAATGGCTGTACACTTGCAACCACCTTGACATGATCAAACTTAATACAAAAGAGATATACAGGCTTTGTCAAATTTTCCTCTTGGGAATTTTCTTCGACCTATAACACTCTAACCATTTACACAAAAATTTGTTCCATTTATAACATTTACAATAGAGCCCCTTATTCCCCAAAAGACAAAAACATTTAAAGCACCAGTGCTCGTCATGATCTTGATCACAATTCCCAGAATCATATCTGTAAAAAGTTATCAGGTGCTCATGGGGCAGATCTCTTCGAAAATCTCCACATTCAAATCCTTCATCTGGTAGAACACTCTTCCTTCAACTCGCCAACCACTTCCACCCCTAATCTGTCAAATCTGGTTCCTTGCATGCTCAGGAGAAGAAAAATGGAAAATCAGATCAAGCCCGATAGTCAGACCATTTTAATGGTGAAAGATGTCTCTAGATCTCTCCCACCAAACTTAAATATCAAAATTAACTCCCCTCTCTGTTTGACATGTAGGAAATACTAAGAAATCATGAAGATTCACACTTCCAAGTGTGTTTCAGTAAAAATGGCGGAAAAATCAGATTCAGACTCATAGTTTCCGTTGATAAATTTACTTTGAATTTGGGTCGTCCACGTGGAAGATTCAACTTTAAAACAGCCTCGGGGGTTTCCTTTGAATTTTTACAACCTTTTGAAAAAATGGAAAAAAAAATCATTTTGCTTCTTTGCACCTCCGCCTTAGGAAATGAGCCTGACACATGTCCTAAGGTGGGTCTCAGTGGAACCACGGCCAAATTCTTCCATTTCACTCCCTTTTTGGAAAAGGGAAAAATTTCCAAGTTTTCCCTGCAGCTCTGCCTTTAGCTTTGCCACATGTCCTCCTGCAGGTCAAAGTGAGACTTTTTCCCTGCCTCTTAAATTTGCTCCTATCACCCTAGCGGGGCCGCGGGGGGGGGGGGGGGGGGGTTCAAACTTTTTGCCAAAGTAGCCAAAAATAACAAGTTCAAAAACAAATCCACCGCGCCCCATTCAATTAGAAGAAGCCAAGTAAGCACCAAAAGAACCAATCAGATTTGAGCGGGGCCTCAGGACCAAATTTGTCTTTTTTCCAAAAAAGTAAAAAGTGATAAGTTAAAGCATTTTCCCACCATCCCCTAACCAACCAAAAGAAGCCACGTGACCACCAAAGGTTGAGGAATAAATTTGGTAGGAAAAAGACACCCGTCAGACCGTCAGAATACAAAAAATCACCATTCACGCCCAGAACCCAATTTTTCGCTAAGGATGAAAATTTCTCTTGAAAAAAAAATAAGTGAATCAAGGTTCCGAGCATCATTTTGACCATGGATTTAGATTTTGAAAGGCATACAGATATAGATTAAGCATTCTTGAGCTTCCATGGTCGAGGAAAAATAGGAAAAACAGCAGAGCCCACGGACTTTGAAGAAATTGGGGCAAAAACAGGGCAGACTCAGAGACTTCTTCAAGGAGAGACATGGCAATGAATTTTGCAAACAACTCGAAACATCTCAAATGGAAATAAAAACTTTTAGAAAACCCACATCGAGAGACAAAAAATTTCACAATACGCAGATAAGAGGAAAATAATGACAAATGGGGCGAGACATATTTGAGCACCAACACATACTACTGAGCCAAGCATGGAAAGGAAGAAGACAATAACAAGTATATCATAGTGGAGCCTATTTTTCATCCTAACTTCCATACTCAAATCAAATCAACCAAATCCAAAATTGTTGTATTAAGTCTGTTGCATTTAGATACACAACTATAGTAGGTAATGCTTATGGAAAATTATCCATTTGAGAAATTAAGCAAATAGGAAATAACTAATCCTGATAAAGTTCGGTCGTAGAGTGGCAATGCTATCATCTGGATGTAGAGGATGAGAGGGCTCATAACAGAAGACCGTGAGAAAAAATATTGGTCGACAATAATTCGATTAGCCTTTTCGCTTAGATGGTCGCTACATCCCAATACTACTAGGTGTCTTTTTTTGCACACAAGTTTAAGCTTCTCGTCCAAATTCCTATGCCATTGTATTTGTCTTGTCTACAACATGCATTCGTATCATCCAAAAACCCTATCATTACAAAATCCAGCAAGAAATTGTAGTTAACAATGCCAAATAGAAATGTGTTAAGCATGAGAGATATGAAGTCGGAATTACCATATCGCGCATAGTTGTTTACTATGATCGAAATTGAAGGTCACGAAGAATCATTAAATCCAACATGAACAGAAACCTGTAATGTAGAACAATGTCTTGTTTTCTTATCATTACTTTCTTGATAAAGAAAGAGAGCTCTTCCATAGACCATACGTCAATTACACAAGAAATATAAAATCCGCCATTGCAAATAGTTCGAGTGTATCAAATTGAAATTGAAGGTCACGAAGACGAAGAAAAGGAAGCCAAAATCCATTGCTATTGCTACTTCAATTATAAGTGTTCTTCACTTACTCATGGATTTTTAGTGTTAAAATCTACGTTTTAACACAGATTGTCCATGTCCATTCAGCCAGCCAATGCACACCTTTAGACGCATACAGTGGCCACCCTTTCCTATTCAAATTTCATGTTCTGGATTTTGGGTTTACTTCCCATATTTCTTCTTTATCCAAAAGTGGTTATAAATTTAGTCTTCTCTTATTTTGAATTATTTTCTCAGGTTCAACTAATTCAATCATCATCAAGTGAGAGGGACAATATCAATATGCAGGTAATAAACAAGGTGCCGAGATTACTTGTTATTTATAAGAATATTTTTTTCTTGATTTATTGCTTATGCAGGCAAATATCATGATTTAATCTGTAATAAGCTGCTTATTTTGGCAGTCCAATGCAATCTCTCCATGTTCTACAAGGAGGAGAATAGTTTCTTTCAATTTAGAAGACAATCATGTTATCTTGATAGATGATACAAACATAGAGAATGTAGATCTGGCGGTAGATTTTTCCTATGTTCTGTTGTTATTATTACTTTTATGCTCATTCATAAGTACATAACTTCTCTTTCTCGAGAGGCTTAATGCTTAATGAATATTGTCGCACACCAATGTTTGAGATGACAATATTCTTTTGGATGAATATTTGATGCACGCGTCCAACCGAAGTTGTTGAGCCAGTTCATAATAGATATCAACTGAATCTCGAAGCTACTGAACCGTGTTTCAAATACGCGGAGAAGGTCTGGTGAATAGCTCTCATTTATGAAAATTATCGTGAGCAGAAATTTCCTGAGATTGATATTCAGTGAAGGGTTGTGGATCTATACTGTGCGGCCATCATCGTCGCCACTGATTACTTTGGGTAGGACCGGATTATTGAAGACGTACGGAACACCACCGGTATAATATGTCGTCCAAGCCACGATGATGTCACTTATGTTGCACACCGACTTTCCTGAAATCACCACTACAACCTGCTGCAACCATTCTTCAAATGACACAGAAATCCTGCGGGAATAACAGAAAAACAAGATCCGTTCATTCACAAAATGAGAATCGACGCTCTCACATCCAGGAGGAAGGGCGTCGATGTATTGGAATGAAAGAGATACGTGACAAATATCAGATCCAACCGATGGTTTGTGTTTATTTTATATGATTTTGAGGTTGTATTTACTGCGTTTGTATTTAGGCCATCGTCTAATCTTAACTGAATTCATTAATATGTTATGACATCATGTTTTATTAGAAAATGTTGAATCGCGCAATCACATATAAATTTATAAGTCAATTAAATTGAAGAGAAACAATTTTTTACAAATATTTTGTTAAAAATGTGTAGATTTAATAATATTTATTAATGTAAAAATTGTTTTATTTGTTTACGAAAATAATAAAAAATTTAATTGATTTAAAAGTAGAACTAATAATAACTGATTAAACAAATTTGAAACCTATAATATAATCTTCCTTCGCCAGCACTAAAAACATGGTTTTATTGTTGAAGATAACAATCCATTAAATGAAAGCCTTGTCATATTATTTATATTGTGTACATATTATTGAGGACATCCCTCATAAAAATTTACTCTTAGACATTAAGTAAGAATCAGTACAACAGTGAAAGTGGGTTGTCCCTTGAATATACCATAGGTGATGTAGGTTTTCGCTGTGTTTCCTTCTTTTTTCATGTGTTGGTTTTGTTTGTTTTCTAGTTGTGTTTGTAGCTTTGTAGTATGGTGAATCTATAACCCAATGGCTAAAAACTTGTATGAGGTTCTCTATTTCCCATTATAGTCCAATTTCCCTGAGCTAGAGATAGATGTTGTCATGCAAAATGGACCTAGTATGGAAAATTTAAAATTTTGTTCATGACAACCAAGCCCACACTTTGAATTCCCTTTTCCAATCAATGTAAACCTTTCCTACGACCATCATTTCAAGAATTTCACCATAATTATGGTTGTGAGGAATGTGATAACATGATTTTTAAGGGTTTTTCATGTGCAGATAAGTATACCTAGCTTGAAAGTTGAATCTATTGAGATCTAAGAAAAAATAGTGTTTTTAAAGGGTTAAAAAGGGCCATTTTTGATCTTTTTATCAATGTTGAACACCATGTAGAAGCATTTGGGAAAAATAAAAATCATCTAGGAGTTGTATGAGAGATAAGTGAAGTTGTCTAAAAGTTTAGGAAGATTTTTTAAAGATAATTTGATTCAAAAGCAAGTTAACCAAACCAGGTCTTTTGGGCTAGGCATTGGGAAATACATGTTCTAAAGAAACTAGTCACCTTGTTTGAAGGGTTTCAAGATCCTAGTGAAGTGTTAGAATATCATATCCTAGGAATTGGAAATATTACATATCCTACTTCATGGTGCAGTGATTAAGGAAGAATTTTGTGAGCATAAAAATGTAGAAATTTGTCCGACAGTGCACCACAAGAGTCCTTCTACAAGGTGTAACTTGCTTGAAATGTTTTAGGACTTTTGTGAAGAGATAAGAGCCTAAAAAATATCAAATGAAGTTATTTTTACTGCTATTTATGTTACATATTATGGTTTGATATGTGGTGATTGAAAACTCTTCTTGTCACTCGGCTCATTGGTGCACTGTTCCAAGAAAAGTTGAAGGTATAGGTAAAAGTTACTGAAGACCTAATTATAAATCCTTATAAATAGTCTAATTGGTTTCATTTTCCAATTTCCATGAAAATTAATATATTATTTGGTAAAAAATCATTAAGTTTTGACTTCGAGGTGAAGGAAACATTCTGGGATGCAAGCTTGAAGAACAAACCATCCCACGATGAAACACTTGGGTGCTTGCATTCACTTTTGGTATTACTTTGCACACTTGGATAATTTTTGTTGTGTAATTAAAGCTCATAATATTTCCTCACTCGTATATCTTGGAATTATCAACATAAAAATATAACATGAAGCCAAAACATGCATGTGAAGGACTTAAGTGATGACTTTAAGTTCTGGTTGGCCCCATTTTCCCTCCAAGGCACATTTTTGAACCACATTTTCACCTTTAGTGAACTTATGAGGTGAAATTGCACCAAAAAACTGCACCATGATCTCATTGGTTGAAATTTTTTCACACATGCATGCCATATGAACTTAAAAACATAAGAAAATCCTTCACTTCCTCACGTGCATGCTATGTTTTCTCCATCCCAGCCCACCCCTATGGCATACATTTCTCCCCTCCATACACCCAATGTGCATTTTTGAGTTGTAATTACACAAAGAAATGGTGACCAAGTGTAATAATTCTTCCATTCTCTACCTCCCACTCATTCACTCCATCCATTTTCCCATGTGCACTCTCTCTCTCTTCCACTTCCACCATATAAATTCGCTCACTCATGCTCACCACAATTCAAAATCATAACTAATGAACTTCAAAACATAGTTTGACTCATTGGAATGAATTATATAATTTTTAAAATGTGTTTCAACACGTTCAAACACCAAAAAATCACTTTTGTGCTCTAACATCAAAATCTTGTTTTGCTCATAACTTGCAAACCCCAACTCCGTTTGCTACTAGATTTTGATTGTAGCTTCCTCATGAATTTTTTTTTTATAATAGATCTTACTTACCCTGATTTTTCCACTCATCCATTTCAAATTTAAATTAAAAATAACCTTTTCTTATATCCACAGAAACTCAGCAAGACAAATTTCTTGAAAATTGGAGCAAAGCCTTGAAATGTAAAATGGAAACTTTTGAAATTGATTTATTTATCATATTATACTAGAATACCACTTTCTATTTTTATTTTCTACCAAGTAGCCTATTAAAAATAGTTCTTATGAGAAAAAAATTCTTTTCAGTACCTCATCGCATTCCTTCAATTGCAAAACACTCAAAAATGACAAATTAACACCCATGTTTGACTAACTAAAAATAGTAAATGTGTAGAATGAGATCATAATGGTCACAAATGTTCCTTCCCTTCATGGGTCACTGGTTCTAGCTTCTATGGAGGTCAATTTCTTAGTTTACAAGTAAATTCCCACATTTCTGGATTTGGTAAGCATAAGGCGTGTTTGAGTGAGCATGCTGATTTTGGAAGTGTCAATAAATCTCTGCCTATCACTATGTGGTGATCATCCCTCACGAGCTTGCACCATGGGATTAATGAGTAAAAAATTATGCTTGTGAAAGGTTGAAAGTTTATTTGTGATTCAGGAGGAAGTGAATCCCCCGTGGTTCCCAATTTTGGTCTCATAGTACATTTTAGTCTCGAAGACATTTCACTTCATTTCATATGGGGTATTGGATCATAAGGTGGATGAAATTTCATTAAATATCTCTCTCCTTCCTCCACCTCTCTATCAGAAAAATATGGTCTTACTTCTCATTGGTCATCAATGTTCTCTAGAAGGTAGAATCAATGATCATAGTTGTGTGGGTAATTGTCTCATTTACACAAGTGCACCCAGTTTATTTCATGTGAAAGATTGGTCAAGAAGGCATGCAAATGTTTCAGGGATCAAATAGTTTTTTCAAGTAAGGGAACTCATTTTCCATTATTTTTAAAGATCTTCTTATCAATTATATCTCATCTATCTTATCGGAGCATCTAATGGGCTAAAATTGTTGATCACTAAAGAGGAGGCTTCTCATAGTATAGAGGGGTAGCAGTTATTCATTTGGATTCCATTGCTGGAGCATTACTATAGAGGTCATCATGACTAGGAGTGGATTTTATTCATGATCATTTGAGCTTGGAGCTTATCCTCTCTCTCTTCCTTTTCTATTCTTATCTCTTTCTCTCTAGAATTCTATTTCTTCATTGAGGAAAAGATTTTCTAAAAATTGATTTAAGTCACTTAAAGTTTCTATTTGTTGATTGAGGATTGCACTTAAATTTGAAAATTCACATGGCGATGTGAAGAGCCACTAGATTTGGCTATATATTGTAATTCTCTGACCATTTTGAAGGGCTAGAAAGTTTTTATTGTTGTATGCTATTAAGATTTATACCACCACTACATCAAGAAATAAAAGTTGCATATCTTCTATTTCTATGCCTATGTTCCTTTACTCTCTCTCTACATTCCAACTTTGTAAGCATGGTGATCTTGCATAACCAAGAATGAATTTTGTTTCCTTGATTAATGAATTTGTAAAATTCTATGTCTCTATTTTGTTAGTCTTACTAATTGCTTACATTGTTGTGTTCTTATAATAGAATGTGGGCCTCCTCTAGTTGATGTATGTGAATTCTATAAACCTACTCACAACATTATCCCTCTCCCTCCTTATTTATCTAACTCCCCTTTACCTCCCTTTATAATAAATTCCTCCCTTGTATCCTGTACAAGCACTTTTCCACAATTTTAGTGGAGTATTCCTGTGTGATCCATATCCTAATGACCACCCCCATATTTTAGGTAGGTTACATTAAATAATGGGATCCTCCCCATACCCATGAAGGAGGGAATTAGCACCATTATTATTGGTGAAAACCAATAATATGCACTATGAAAAATAATTTCACCAACATGTTTACAACAAACTTAAGAAAATATTTGAGATGATGAAGAGAATTTTTAGGGTTAATTAGAGAAGTGTGAAAGGTATCGTAAATCATATCCACATACTTAAGATTAGTTTGCATGTACTCAAGGAGGTTTATGATAGAATGCATAAGGGTAGGCAAAATAGGGAGAATAAGCCCTATGAATAAAAATATAAACATATTAATATAACCTAAAAACCTCTAGGGTGGAAATGGGTTTTGAGCCACAAATTATTGATTCAAAAGTCAAGTTCACCAAAAGTTTACACCCTTTTGAAATGTGTTGGTGAAATAATTTGTCGCAGTGAAAATTATTACTTTTCACCAATGGTTATGAGGATAAGCCCCTCCTTCTTAGGTATGGGGAGGCTCCCATTATTGAATTTAAACTAACTAAAATTTTGGGGTGGGCGTTAGTTCGAGGATCACATAGGAATACTCCACTAAACCTGTGGAAAAATGTTTGTACAATATACAAGGGAGAAAATTTCTTGGGAAAGAGGTAAAGGGGAGTAGGAGAAATAGTGAGAGGGGGTTCATGCAGTGATTAGAAGTACATAATTTACATATATTAGCATGAATGTATCCACATTAAATTATAATAATTCATTCATGCAATCAATAATAATACTAACAAATCAGAGACATAAAGTTATATTAATTCATTAATCAAAGACACAAATTTCTTCCTTGGTTATACAAGTCGATTACAATTCTTGCAAAGTTGGAAATTAAAAAGAGAGAGTGAGAGTATAAGAACATATGCAAGGAAATAAAATAAGGGTAACTTTATTACTTGTAATAGTAGTAATACAAATCACAAACGCAAACAACAATCAACAATTTCCAACCCTTTGTAATATGTAAGCCATTCTAATTTATAGCATTATAAATGACTCTTCCTCTTCCCCGTGTGACTTTTCATCTCACCATCATGTGAATTTTCAAATTCTATAGGAATAAAACTAAGTCTTTTTTAATTTTTGAAAAAGGAATTTTGCAATGCAAAATTAAGTCACTTAATTGAATAAGGTAAAATAGTGGAAAAATGCATTCTTAATGAAGGATTATAATGTTAGAGAGAGGGGCGAGGGGAGAGAGAAGTGGAAATCTAGAGACATGAAATATTCTATTGATAAAGAACCTGTGTAACACCCACATTTTGACGCACAAAAACCACAACAAACCTATATTGTAATACTTAGAAATTTATGAGATTTTTTTATTATTTGAAAACATACATGCGTTGTGTTAGCTAGGGTATTAGCACACTTATTTAATTTCCGAAATTCCATTACGGTTTAAATAATTTCCTAAGTCTCACATTTAATTTATTTAATTATTTAATTAATTAAATTTAATCTCCTGAGTGTATAACACCCATATATACCTTAATTTATTAATCCAAAATTAAATGGGGTCATAACTAAGTCTAACCCACTATTCAAGTGGAGATACCCTAGGTGGCCCTATTAGTTAATTAAATCTAACTCATTTTAAAACATATCGATTCCCACAAAAATGCCAACAACTTAAAAAAGGGAGGATCTAATCTACACCCTTGGATTAGATCATTTAGAACCATTAGATCTAAGGTGTAACACCTATAAAAATGATGTTCTAGGAACTCGCAACAACCTAAAACTTAACCCGAAAATTGTGACTAATTTTTTTTATTTAAGTTATAAGAAGGTTACAAGGGTGATTGACCCTTAGGGATCATTAAAAAGTAACTTACATCACTAAACTCAACTTTAAGATTGATAGGACATGTCTAGTTAGAAGATTACCTTTTAAAATCATTTTACTTTTAAGGTCCATTAATTACAGGCCAACCACAAAGGTGCCATAATTTAATTTACTTGGTTAATTTTTTTCTCTTCTTAGTTGATGTTCAATCCAAATATGACTAACTTCATGATTAATTAAATTAGTTTCATTATCCTAATAGCTTAAAGCCCTCTTTATTAATTTCCTAAACATACTGAGGACTAATAAAGGTTTAGCACTCTAAGGCAATTAAATGGTCCCACTCCCCCAGTTACACATACACTTAGGATTTAATTTAAACATTTAAATTACATTCCTACTAAACAAAAGTAGGGTGAAACCTCCACCCTTAGAACAATTCAATCTTGGCCACTAGATCCTAGGGTTCCAAACTAGCCCTAAATTTCCTTATGAATTTCTATTAAAACCTTTCCTTCATTTTATTCTCCTCATTTGGTATTCTGTTTTGTTAAAAATTGTAGGTTGGAGAGAAGGGAGCCATGGGAGCAAGAGGGGAAGAACTATGGAGGATTCTACATGGATATCTAGCTTAGACTTAGTTTAGTTTTAATTTTATTAATGTAAGTTATTTCATTCAAGGATTGGGAGGGATTTCCTCCACCAATTTGATTTTGTTTCCACACTAAGTGTATTTGGGTTTTCAAATTTGGGGAAAACCTTACCCCCATTGTTATAGATGAAAAGAATGTTTTTAATCCACCATTTGTATGTTTTATTGTTCAAATCCAAGGGATTACTCTTTGTTTACATGTTGGTAGTCATTAGTTAAATTTTACATCCTATAAATTAGTAAAAAACCAGTGTAAGTTTTCACACAGGCACGGATCCACAGAGTTCTGTCGTAAGTGATAGAACCACCACCCAGAGCAGACTGGCGGTCCTGGGACCGCCGCCCTACCTGGGTGACAAACCGTGGACCGTTGCCCTACTAAGCGGCAGTTTTGAGACCGCCGCCTTAGCCTAAGTGGCGGTTACAAGACTGCCTCTCTGGACAGGGTAGCGGTCCTGTTTCTGTAAAACAGAAACTTAAATCTGAGGTTTTCTCAAAAACTAAAAGTTACAAAAAGGTACCAAATTGCATTCTAAGCTTAATTTTGAACATATAAAGTTTCTTGTTTTGTGATTTCATTCCTATTGTTCTCTTCTTAGTTAAAGATTATTCATTTAAGCATTTTCCATTCCAAAAAATAGTAATACAACTACAAGGTCTATTCCATCTTGTTCAGCTAAATCTTCTTCAATATCAAGAGTTAAAATAAATTTACATCTACTTCTAACATTGTTATCACCATTCATGTATTTCTAAATAGTAATTACTTTCAATTTGTTGTCTCTTCCATTCAATACAAATTATAGATTTAAAATTACTACAATAACTTTCTTTTTCCATTGAAAATGGCTCATATCATTTAACACAAAGACTTACTTTTCTCACAATACAACCAAGATTTCAAATAAAATAATTACTTTCTTTTCTATTTCTCAAAACAATCTCCACAATACAATTCTTTCTTCCTTTTCTTATATAATAATACAATGCCACAATGAAAGTAACTTTCCCTTTTTTTCACATACAATTTTCAACTAAACTCTTACATAAGATTTTCATTTTGATTCTTTATCCTTCCCTATTAAATTCTAATGAGAAATAAATTTCTTTCTTTACAATTATACAATGAACTACTACAATTATTAATACAACTTGTATTTCAACATTTCCTTTAAAACATGAACAAATTTACAATCTTCCACTTTGAGTGGGAAACAAAAAGACATCTCTCAAGAAGGGATTTCTTCAAGGACTCCAAAAAAACTTCCAATCTCCTCTACACCAACAAGAAGGCTCCAACATGATTTATTTGATTCACAACAAAATTAGGGGAGAGGAAATTCTCTCCACCCAACCAAGATATCCAATGAAGAGGAGAAGCCATCCTCTTCATTGGCCCCCGAGCCCCAACCACATTATAATGGGAGATAATTCCAAAAAATAGAAAAAACAAGCTTCCGTAACACAAAAATTGTTTCACAACCATTTCAACCACATTCAAAACAACAACAACATAAGAAGAAGAAAAACAAACAACAAACAAGGCTTAAAATAAAATCCAAAGGAGAAAGACCTATGGGGAGGCCACTTATGCCTCCCAATGGGAATCAGTGCCCACCATAAAGCCTCCAAAGAATATCTCAAATCCCCTACATACTCTTATTCCTCCCTCAAGTACCCCTTATACCTCCCACATACTCTTATGCCTCCCTCAATCTCTTATGCCTCCCTCATAAAAGAAACAAGAAAGAAATGCAAGCATTCCTTGTACAAGGTGGGGCACCCAACCCAAACTCCCTCCAAAAAAAGGGTAAACTCTTATGCCTCCCTACATGAAATCTCCCCATAGTCTCCTCCTACTCCAAACTTAGGCAATCTACCCACACCCAACAAGCAATCCAAAGAAAACAATACTCAACACAAGCACATAAACACAAAATAAAGCATAACGTAAGAAAGATAAAGCTCCTACCTTTCCATAGTAGAGATTGTTCCAAGAGTAATTCCTCAAGCTCCTCAAAACCAACCAAGCATCCACAAGCTCCAACAATCCACAAGCTCTCAAAAAAATCCTTTAGCTCTCCAAAAATACAAGAGCACAAAATAATGAAGTAACCCCCAAACAAGCAAAAGAACTTCAATAAATAGAAAAAGGAGAGAGGAGGATGATGTGGCTCCAAGTAGGATGCCACCTCATTTCCTCTCCACTCCACATCACCCTAGTCAACCTCATATTCCAAAGCACCATTAATAAGTGGTTGAAGGAATGACAAGTTACTTACACACACCATCTAAGCCCACACCCCTAAGGACAAAATTAATTACTTGAAAGAAAGTGCAATAAACATTTCACCTTTTTATCTTCCCAAAACACCTAATGGGGTCTAATTTTGACCCCCCAAACCCATAGGTAGGGTTGGTATGGGGTTTTAAGAGGTGTGGGACAAGTTTAACTTGTCCCACAAGCCTTCAAAATTGGCCTTCAAGGCCAAATTCGAGTTTCCCATGGAGGGTAGAGTGTACAACACTCAAGATCTCAAGCATTCAACACACAACACAAAATCCAAGAGCAAATCAAGTCCAATAAATGAACTTATTTTGGTCACATCTTTAATTAATTTAGGACAATATTTATTAACTTTAATAAGGCACTTAGACCCACTAAGATGAAGGGGAAAACATACATCAAAAATTAAATAATTAAAACAAGTAAATTACATCACTCAAAGGAACACATAATAACATTAATAAAAAGGGGAACTAAAATAAAGGACAACACATGACCCCTTGGTCACAATTTTCCCCTAACCAAATAATTCTAACACACACACAATTACATGTTGCCATGGTGACCCTTGTTGAATTCATCTAAAATTAAAATGTGATTGGTCTCCAATCCCCCTGATGTTTGTTGTGAATAATTTTACCTACAAAACACAAAAATACCTCCTTCAGCCTCGTGGCCACATTAAAACATCTATGCCAAAATATGCAATATAAATCTAAAATCATCTATATACAAATTAATATCATCTAGGCAATTACGATATCATTTACAAATTTCTAGCAACATTTCTATCCACGTTTCATCCATGTCAAAATGATCACAACATTAATTCAATTATCAAAATCTACTCATGGTGACGAAAGTATATCGCATGTCAGAAATATGTATAAATAATCATGTCGACAACATATCAACATCAATATAAAATGTCTCTAATAATCCATATGCATCATATATGAATTGAAATCAACAACATTCCAGTATGTTTAACATCTAGTATCATGCTAAATAAAAAAACTACAACAATGTCCATAAGTGTAGCCGACAGTATCAAAATCAAAGCAAAAGGTGTTGAAGGGAAGTGGGCACTACATAAGGTTTCCTGAAAAAGTTCTAATAATCCTTATGGGTTTCTTTTATTCCCTTTTTCCCTAACCTCCCTCATTTTCACTTGCAGGTTTAAAGGAAGGAGTAGAAAGGAAGCCATGAAAGCTTGGGGAAGCTCCTATGGAGGTCTATTTCAATAGTGCATTTGTGTTTGATATACTCACAAATTTGGGTGTATTTATCTATACATATAAAATATAGCATAGATATATATATATATTAAATATTTATACTCATTATATATATATATATATGTATATGTACTTTAATTTTTGTATTTAGACGATTTATACTCATAGATTTGGGATATGTTTATTCTACATGTTAAGAAATGGATAATATAGTCTAATATGTGACACATATTTTATAATTTTTATATATATATAAATGTACTATTTTAAATTTACTGAGTAGGGTGATTTGACCTTTACAGGCCACTAATGAAATGGTATTTTGCGGCCCCTTAATGGAATACATAGTTATGTGGAAGGTCCAAATTATACTAGGGCCTATGACCATAAAATTTTATATTTCAATCTTGAGATAATCCCCTGTTTATTTAATATTTCTTTGTGTAATAAACTAATTCTCTGAATTAAAATCCAAGTGTTGGGATCCATTGCTGGTCCTTTTAAAATATATAATGTTTTTAATGACATATTTGTGAGTATAAAAAAACATACTATGTTATTGAGATATAGATAAATAAAAATTGCACTTATATATATAGTATATTCATGTTTCATATACTTTGGACTCACTAATTCCATCTTTTATTATATAAGGTAAATATTTAAATTGAATCATCGATAGGATACATCATATAAACCTTTAAAAACCATAAGATAAGTATATATAGGCACAACATCAAGATTAAATAAGATTCAAGAAGACTTTCATTTACAAAAGAAAACTAAGATTGTGTAAATGAACATGTATATAAATCATATAGTTTTGAAGACTTATTGTTCAAAGCTTTTCACCCCTAAAATAAATGCAACTCTATAATGGTTCATATGAGAACAAATTTCATTATGCGTATATGTTAGAAATAATTCTAAAATTTGATCTTTCAAACATTACTTCTTTTTCACTAATTGCATCCTTCATGTAAAAATACTAAAATTTCATATTTTGCAACTCATTTGGATGAAAGGTACATTCACAAACATAGATCAAACATGGATTAATTTTTTTTTGATCTTTTAAAATAAGAGGTTGAGAACATGTATTCTTCAAAAAAACCTCCTTGTACTTCAACTTGATTTAGGTGCAATTAAATAAAAATATTTCAAAAAAATATCATATTCCTCAAATTTCTTCTTCATTGCAAATTTAAAATAGTTTCATTAATCTATTTAAAATGCATGGTATGACACATTATACCTTCAACCCATTTACAACTAGATGGTTTGGATAATTTCATTTACCACAAGTTCACTTTAACAATACAAGTTAAAATTTAGCTTTCCACTTAAAGGTGGAAAAAACATGATAAAATGTACAAGTGAAAAACTTGTTTGTCTTCATAAAAAATGTAACTCTTCAAAATCAAGAATTTGTGACCAACTTTTCTTTATCTTTAAGCTCCATTAATTTGCTAGGGTTTCATATAAACTTTGGATTATCTATATCCACCAACCTTATGGGCATAACTGGTGTGGTGAAATGGCCTTCAGTCATTGAAGTCCCCAAACCCCAACAATGGATTTTTAGGGCATTATATGGGACTGTGTAGTGCCCACTCCTCTTCGACACTATTTGCATTATGTTGATATTACTTTTGGATGATACTTAGGACATTTTGATTATTATATTTTGATGAAGTAGATGATAGACTATGTTTCAGATATTTGGACTATTGATCATGTTGTGATTCACATTTTTATAATGATACACTAGATGAACATTGGATAGACAGTTCGATATATGTTGATTTGCATATTCATACCATTTTATACTAACATGTCATATTTTGGATGTTAGACAATATGATTGGATGTTTATAAATTGAATTCATGATATTAAAATGAAAAATCAATTAGTAATTGTACTGATGTTAGATGATAGAGTCATTTATAATGACATGATTGATTATTTCTATGTATAATTATGTCTCGATGTTGTTAATACGACCGTTCAACTAGAGAGGTATTTTTTGAATTAGCAGGGATTTATTGATCACATACATCTGAAAGGGGATAGGGGACCAACCACAAAAGGATGTCATTGTTTTGGAAACATGTCCAAAATTTGACAACTTTTGTAATATTATGTTGTGTGTTTTGTATGACTAATTAGGAGGTTTCCCATGGGTGGTGACCTCACATGTGTGGGCATGGGGTGAAATGTTTCCCTTTCAAAATTAATTTGTGTGTGATTATTTTGTGTTATATGTATTTAAGTTTGGAAATTTTTGTCACTTTATTAACAATTATTGTTAAAGTGTCTTAATTAGTTAATCCAACTTAATTTATTAACTAAAATAAATGTGTGACAGTTGGATAATTAAGGGGTTCGATAGTCCTTGAAATATTGTCAGTGTAAGTATTTAATGATGGTTTTTATGTTGTGTAATCTTCCTCAACTTCAAAATTCGGATTTTGACTTCGGAAGCTTTTTTGGAGGCTTGTGGAACAAACTAAGATTGTCACATGCCTCTAAAATTCACTCAAAAACCATACCTATGGTATACGGAGTTAATTTTTAGGGATTATTTATCCTTTTTTGGAGTGTAAAAGAGTCAAAAATAATTGCACTTTCCTACTTACCACAATTAATTTGTCCTTAAAAGCCATGGTGTGCAAGTTTGAGTGTCATGTGGGTGTGTCATAGTCTTACATGTTCATTTATTGTCTTGGGCATGGTGTTTGACTTGTGTGTCAAGAATGGAGGAATGATGAATTATACATCCTACATAGAGCCACCTCATCATCCTCACATTCCATTTCTATTTATTGGTGGAATTTGACGGAATTTGAGGATTACTTGTTTTATTATCTTCCTTTTGCATTTTTGGAATTGGGAGCTTGTTGGAGTTACTTTTGGAATGTTTTAAAAAGAGTAAATACAAAAAGCTTGTGGAGTGAAGACTCTTGGAAGCTTGATGGAGAGGTAGGATCAATCCACATACCTTTTTTATTTTTTATATTATGTTTGTAATATGTAAAAATTGTCTTGTTACCAATATTGTATGAGTGTTGTGGATTGATTTTTGTGTGGTTGGGTAGTATGCCTCAAAGATAGGGTGGGAGATGGAATTATGGGACCATTTATGAAAGGGACAATGAGAGTTTTTGAGGCATATAAATTTTAGGGAGTGTGATTTGTCACTTTCACCTATGGGGAGTGAAAAGGAAAACATGGTCATATTTGCATACTTGCAATTTTTGAGAGATAAGGATATTTTGTTGTTTTGTATTGTGCACATGGAGGATTAGGGTGAAACAACTACTTCACTTGGGAGGAAAAATGTAAGGTGGTTTTGCATAGTTCCTTGCTCCATTTGGTTTGATATGATAAACCTATGTGTTGTTTGAAGGAAAATATACAAGGTGGATTTGTTGAAGTATGTCCATTTTAATGTGTTGAATATTGTTTTATTTGACCATCATTTTATGTGGAAGCCATGTTTTTTGAAAAGTTGTCAAATGTTGCTCAAGATCCCCTCATTGTTATTAAAATTTGGGGCTTTGGGGTAAATAAGAAAAGGATGGTTATCCTTTATTGGATTAAAGGTTGGGTGGAGAGACTGATGTCCTATTCCCCCATTCCTTTGTATTGTGATCCTATAGTTTTTTGAATAACTTGAAGATCAAGTATGAAGCTTACAAGTGGGAGAAGAAATGAAATAATACTTGATTTGTCATCCTTGTTGAAGATGGCCTCTATGTTAGTAATTTGGCTCATATTATTATTCCCACTTTGAGTGGAAGTTTTTAATATTCAATGTTTATAGCAAAGATTGTAACATTTTTATCCCTAGATTGAATCATCAAATGAATTTAACTTAATGGTTTATAGTTGTCTTCACATTATTTCCCATCCATTAGTATTAGTGAAAGAAAAGGATTTGAAGTCTTTCAGTATAATTTGTGACATTTTAGTTCCATAGTTATATTGTAATGCTAAAGTGAAAGGAAATCTTAAGTATTTATTTTTCTCATGAAATGAAACTCTCCTAAATTTGTAAGGAATTATGATTTTATAATCTAGCTACTACATGTAGACCTTGAAACTAGGGTCACTTATGTATCAGTAGACTCCAAGTCCTATAGAATTCTTGTTACATTAAGTGACAATAAAAGCAACCGCAGTCTGAAATAGTAAGGAATTCCTAGCCATCAAGAAATAATCACTCTTTTAGCCAATAATTGCACAATAGGGAGGGTATAGAATAGGGCATACTATCAGTATGCATTAATTAAGATTATTAACAATTACAAAAGATAGCACTAACATTGGTTTAGCCATTATTAATCACTTGAAGATTTACATCTTAACTCCTAAAATTAATACTCTTATTTCACATCTACATTTGAACCAAGGAATATGAGACTTATACCCTTAGTGATGATTTTGATTTTCGTGTGAACAGGACCACCTTCTTTTGCAGAGCGGTAATTTCACTGTTTACTAGACTATCCACAAGCCTATTCCAGTTGGTGAGACCCCATTAGGGTGGTGGTAAAAGAAACCCTATCAATATATTAGGGCAGTGGTCTATTGTAAATTTTGATGGAAAAATAAAATTATACGTCTGAGGTAACAATTCATTTCTTATAAATAACCTAATATTTGATGGCAATAAAAATTTAACAAGGGACCTTCCTAGTAAGTAGGAATAAACTAAAATTAAATTTTGTGTAACACTCGCTAAAATCTACACACACAAAACCCAAGAACAACCTAGGACAAGTTAGAAAAAAATTATGGAATAAATTTTTTTAAAGAACGTGCGCTGCAAAAAGGCTTTGAAATACAGTCGTCATATTATTATTTTGAATTCACCTGATATTAATAATATGAAATTTCCTTATTTAGTAAAATAATAAAACTCTCATTACATTTTAATGAACTTAATTAGTTTTAGGCATGATTTAGTTTCCCCTTAAATATTATTTTGATAAATATTTAGATTCCACTATAGGTAAAATTTACACATTTTAATCTCAAGGGTAAAGGGGCCTATATAAATAAATACTAAAGTTATTTTAATCCACAAGGTGCTTAGGTTTACAACAATTAACAAGGTCCCTACAAATTATCACAAGGGTTAGGAAAATGAACACATCCCCTTACACAATAAAATGACACTCTTAAAAGCCAACCCATATAATTTTTAATTTAAAATTTATATTCAAAATTTAAATTCCTCTCACCCACTCCCCACCTACTTTTTGTAGGGATGAATCTCATCCCTTGGATGGATTCATTTGGGACCCTTAGATGAGGAAGAAAGGGCAACTAACCCTAAATTTTTCTTAAGAAAGTATTCTTTCTCTTTTCTCTTGACTTATTATTTCACTTTGTTTTGTAGGTTGTTGGAGGAGAAGGAGGAAAGCCATTAGAGGCCATTTCAAGCTTTTGGGAGGAAGAACTTCTTCATTACTCTTCTTTCCTTGTTGACACTCTCTTTTAGGGTTTCAAAATGTATTTGTTTATTTTATGTATATTTCATTTCAATAATGTTTGCCCAAATGGGCAAATGGATTTTCCCTATTTTGGTGGAAAATAGGTTACCATGGTTTATTTTACTTTGGGAAGAAATTATTTATAGATATATGTATATAGATATATATGTACATACATTTATGTACACACACACACACACACACAGATATATATACACACACACACATGAATATAACTACAAATATATCCTTTCATTAAAAAAATATTCATTTTTAAATAAAATAAAAATTTCAAGAATAGGGTAAAATATATACAATTACCACTATCTAAAATAACAGAAACTTATATATATATATATATATATATATATATATAATACTTGTAACGAAAATAAGGAGTGATATTCGGTTTACACAGTCCATAAGGGACAAATTGCACAGAGTTCAAATTTACTAATGGGAGTTTTATTGTAGTTTACATAGATTTTGGGGTTGGGGGGAGGGTCACCGACGCCACCCCCATCCCATTCAATAATGGGGTGGGGGTGGGGTCAGTGACCCTCCCCTGAACCCTATTCCCAACAAAATTTAAGTAAAGGCCGCAACCCTGTGCGCCAAAACAACGACTCTGACATTACTCTCATGCCATGGTTTTGTATATAATTTTCTTTTATATAAGGTTAAATATATGTAATATAACCAATTATTTTGGCAATATATATATATATATATATATATATATATATATATATATATAATACTCTAATATTAATAATAAATTAATATTTTAATATTAATAATATTTGAATTTTAATTCTACTATCAAGGTAGTAATATATATATTGTTATTAGAGTCCACAAATTTTAAAATTCCAGATTTAGATTTCTAGTGTAGTTTGGTAGTAATATAGAGGATAGACAACTAAATTCCCTTTTTCATTTTATTATTATTTGATTGACCAAAGATATTTGTATAATCCAATTTAAAATTAACACTAAATTTTTTTCTTCAAACAATTGGGACTAAGGCTAGTAGTAGCCATGCATTTTGATTTACTACATTAACTTTACAAAGAAAAAAAATAGATTTCATTTGTTTAACATCCACTTAAGGAAAATTTGAATTCCCTTTTTACTTCCATATGAATTTTTAAACTTTTCTCTACAAAGGAATCTACAAAGAAATTTACAAACTATTTAAATACAAGCATATAAATGAAAATGAATCTTTCTTTTTTTCATTAACAAGTTTACAACATTTTCACAAGAGGCATTCAAAAATATTTCCAATAATTTTAAAGTAAGGATTGACACACTTTCCATGTGAGGTAATAACACAATTCAATATAGAACAAGTTGTTTCTTCCTTTCATCCACATTCCCACTATAGTAAAACTAGCTTTACAAAAAACAATCTTTCTTTCCTTTACAACATACAATACAATTCTTTGATAACTAAAAATCAATACAACTTTTCTTTTCCAAGATAACACAATAATCTTCCACTTGAAGTGGGAATTTTACAAGAAGGAAACTATAATGAAATACTTTTTTTTCCTTCTATTATTTGTCCATAAATAAAATCTCCAACCAAGCTCCATCTTCTCTTCACTTGATCACAACAACCAAAAATGGGGGAGAGGCAACACTCTCCACCCAACCAAAACTCCAATGAGAAGAAGAATCAATTCTTCTCATTGGCCCCCGAGCCCCAACCACAAGAAAATAAGGGATGGATCAACACATGGAAACTAAACAATGCTTCAACATTCACTTTCAAAGAACAAACACATAAGAAATATAACCACAAAAACACTTATTTTAAACACAACAATTTCCCAAAACAATGGCTTCTAAAATAAGTCCAAGTAGAGATAGGAATATGGGGGTGCCCTTGTGCCTCCCAAGGGTTTGGATGCCCACCTCTAAAACCCTCCAAACACAACCAACCCCAAAACTCTTATGCCTCCCACAACAACAAAACTATCTCTCTTATGCCTCCCTCACTCTTATGCCTCCCTCTCTCATATGGCTCCCACAATACATAAAATAAAAAATAAAACAAGTTGGGGCATCCAAAACTCACTCCCTCCCAAACACACAAGAAGCTCTTATGCCTCGAAACATATTTCATACCCTTTTCCAAATCTCAACACAACCTAAGGTCAATTTACTACCCAACACTTCAAGAAAGAACACAAATCCATACAACACATAACATACATGAAAACAAGAAGAAGAATAAGAGTGTAAGATCTTACCTTGCCTTGGTAAAACTCCACTTTCCAAACAAGTCCCAAAATCTTCAAACACAAGTAATTTTCCAAGAACGCTTCAACATACACAAGAAAGCATCCAAAAAGAGAGCTCAAAAGCAAGTGAGTAACCCCAAATACTTCCCAAAATTTCCAATAAATAAAAAAGAGGGAGAGGGAGATGATGTGGCTCCATGTAGGATGCCACATCATTTCTTCTCCACCCACATCACCTTAGTCAAACACATACTCCAAGGCAAAATAAATGGGTGGTTGAGAGGTATGACAAACCTCGTACACACAACACTCCAACCCACACCCTTTAAGGACTAAAAAAAAATACATGTAAGAAAGTGCAATTAAACCTAATTTTTTTTCTTCCAAAACACATCATAGGGTCTATTTTTTACCCCCCAACCCATAGGTAGGGTCGGTATAAGAAATTAAGAGGGTCGGGACAAGTTTAACTTGTCCCAAAAGCCTCGAAAAATGGCCCTTAAGGCCAAATCCAATTTCCAAGGAAGGTGGAGTGTACAACACTCAAGATCACATACACTCAACTTAAAAAACATAAACCAAAGAACCATCTAATCTAATAAATGAATTATTTTTGTCTCATCCATAATTAGTTTAGTAACATGATTAATTTACTAATCTAGACACATAATTAATTAATAATAAAAGGAAAACATCACCATAAAATCACATACTCTAAAATTAAATAAAGGAAATAAAATAAAAGAACAACACACACAAACCCCTTGGTCACAATTAGAGGTAATCCTCCCCACGGAAACCCCCTAACAACAAACAAGACACACACAACATAACACAAGTTTCCATGGTGACCATTGTTGAATCCATCCTATATTCCAATGTGGTTGGTCTCCAATCCCCCTTTGATTGTTGTGATATAATTACCTACAAAACACACAATACCTCCTTCGGCCTCATGGCCGCATCAAAACATCCAAGATAAAATATACAAATATAAATCAACAATCATCCACATATAAATTAAATCATCATCTAGATAAGTAATGTTATTATTTTAAATTTCTAACAACATCTCAATTCTACATTTCATCAATACCAATAAGATCACAAGATTAGTTCAACTGCTAAATCCTACTCAATATGACAAAAATATCGAATGTCAGAATATATAACCATGTCAACAACACATCATCATATCAATATAAATATCTCTAAGAATCCACACACATCATACTATGAATCAAATCCAACAATAGTCAAGTATCTCTATCATCTAACATCATGCTAAGTCAAAATGATACAATAATATCCATACATATAGTCAACAATAATCAAAATCAAAAGTAATAAGTGTCGAAGGGAAGTGGGCACTACATCCCCCTCCCCTTAGACTCGACTTCCTCCTGGAAGTCACTAGAATAGGTGTGGAAACTAGACTCGTAGCAATGTAGCATCCTCCCATGTAGCAGCAGTCTCATCATACCTGTCCCACTGGACTCGAACCTGATCAATCTCTCTACCTCGAAGGCCCAGGGTCCTGTGCTCTAAAATATAGATGGGATCCACCATCACCTACCCCTTGATCCTACACCTGCAATGAGGTCCAATCTAATACATGAGAAGGATCTAAAATATATCTCCTAAGTACAGAAACATGAAATACATCATGGATGTGAGACAAGCTAGGTGGCAATGCTAGATGATAGGCCAAAGGACCGATACGCTCCAAGATCTCAAAGGGACCCAAAAATCTAGGAGAAAGCTTAGAGCCTTTTCCGTAATGGATAGGGATCTTATGTGGCCTGACACGAAGAAACACCTTTGTGCCCACCTCAAAACTATGATCTATCCTATGCTGATCTGCATACTTCTTCTGCCTGTCCTGAGCCTCCTGCAATCTCTGTCTGATCATAACAACCTGCTGCTCCATGTCCTGTAGTAAAGCTGGCCCAAGAGAAACCTTATCCTCTAACCTGTCCCAACTAAGAGGTGTCCTGCACTCTCTGCCATACAGTGCCTAAAAAGGAGCCATGCCTATCAAACTCTGAAAACTATTATTGTAGGAAAACTCCACCAAATACAAATACTCCTCCCATCTCGACTGATGGTCCATGACGTACATCCTAAGCATGTCCTCCAAGATCTGATTCACCCACTCAGTCTATCCATCTATCTCAGGGTGATAAGTTGTGCTGAAATTGATCTTCATCCCGAGAGCATACTGCATGGTAGTCCAGAAGTGAGAAGTGTACAAGGGATCATGGTCACAAATGATCTTCCACAGAATCTTGTGCAATCTGAAAATCTCATCAAGATATACCCATGCCACTACACTAGCTGTGTAGGTGGTCTTCACCAGAGAAAAATGAGCCACTTTCATCAATTTATCCACCGTGACCATGATGGCGTCATGGTGGTATCTCGACGTCGGTAACCCAACTATGAAGTCCATGGAAATGGTGTCCCATTTCCACTCTGGTATAGCATGAGGGAAGAGAAGGCCAGCTGGATGCTGATGCTCAACCTTCACCTTCTGACACTCTAAACAACGTGACACAAACTGAGCCACATCTCTCCATAGTCCCCTCCAATGGTACAACTGTCTCAAGGTGGCATGCATCTTCTTCACCCCGGGATGGGCTGAATAAGGTGCATGATGAGCCTCTGTCAAAATGTCCTGTCTCAAGCCTCCATCTCTAGGAACATATATCTGACCTCTGTGTCTGAGAAGGCCATCTGTCTCTAATGAAAATCCATCAAATCTCCCCTCAAGGGGTCTCTGAGACTCAATCTCTGCTCTGGCTGCAAGGTAGAAGTTGTCATGAGGAAGCTGCTACAAAATCCTACTCCACAAATCTGTACCCACTGAAGTAGCCATAACCACATGTCTCTATCTACTCAGGGCATCTGCAACCACATTCTCCTTCCCCTTCACATGCTCTATCTCCATGTCATACTCACAAAGAAACTCCATCCAACGTCACTGACGAGCATTGAGATTGGGTTGCGTGAAGAGGTGGCGAAGACTCAAGTGATCAGTCCTGAGTGTAAATCTCTGGCCAAGAAGGAAGTGTCTCCACTGCACCAAGGCATGCACAACTGCTGCAAGCTCAAGGTCATGAGTCAGATAATTGAGCTCATAATCCTTGAGTTTGTGAGACTCAAAAGCAACTACTCTACCCTCCTACATCAACACACCTCCAAGTCCTGCCAAAGAAGCATCTGTGCAAATGAAGAACTCACCCTGAGGGTCTGGTACTACAAGAATAGGTGTTGTCGTGAGGCATTCCTTCAGTGTCCTGAAGGCCTTCTCACATCTATCTGACCATACAAAATTCTTCCCTTTCCACTGAAGGGAAGTGATGGGGTGTGCAACCCGAGAAAAGTCTTGTACAAATCTCCTGTAGTATCCTACCAAACCCATGAAACTGCGCACCTCAGTCACACTAGTGGGTGCTGGCCAATCCATAATAGCTCAAATCTTGGAAGGATCGACTGTGATACCTTCCCCAGAAATGATGTGGCCCAAATACTGCACCTCTGTCTGAAAGAACACACACTTCTCCAGGTTCCCATAAAGTTGCTGCTCACGAAGACACTGAAGAACCTGGTGAAGGTGCTCCTCATGCTCCTCACGCATACATGAGTATATCAGAATGTCATCAAGGAAAATGAGCATGAAGCGATCCAAAAATGTCCTGAACACCCCATTCATCAAGCTCATGAACACTGTGGGGGCATTCGTCAGACCAAAAGGCACTACTGTGAACTCGTAGTGGCCATATCTCGTACAAAAGGTGGTCTTATGAATATCTTCCTCTGTGATCCTCAGCTGATGATACCCTGACTTAAGATCTATCTTGGAGAATACTGTGGCCCCCTTCATCTGATCAAATAAATCATCAATGCACGGAAGGGGGTAACGATTCTTGATCGTTACTTTGTTCAGCTGGCGATAATCAATACACAAATGTAGAGATCCATCCTTCTTCTTTACAAAAATCACCGGTGCACCCCAAGGGGATACACTAGGATGGATTAGGCCTTTCTCCAGAAGGCCCTCAAGCTGCAACTTGAGCTCACAGAGCTCAGGGGTAGTCATCTGATAAGGTGCTCGTGAGATAGGCTCTGCACCCAGAACCAAATCTATGTGAAAATCTATCTCACATGGGGGAGGTAACCCCGGTAGCTCCCCTAGAAAGACATCAGAAAACTCTCTCAAGATGTGATGGTCATCAAGAGATGGCCCACTAGACTCATCCTCAGATCTGTCACTAACCATAACAACATACATCTGGAAACCTCATTGCACACACCGCTTAAGCTGCATAGCAAAGATGGTGCAGATGGAAATGGGCCTCCTAACTCCTGCTATCACTGACTCAACTCCTAGATCATCTGTACATGATATAGTCTTATGGTAACAATCCACTCTGGCTCTATGTGTAGACAACCAGTCCATGCCCAAGATGACTCCATATGAACCCAACAAAAGGATACGAAGATCCGAGGTAGTGGTGAAGGGTCCCAAATCCACTACACACTCCTTAACTAAGGAGTCTACAGAGATTTTGGCTCCAGAAGCCATCTCAACATCCCAACTAAGACCCTACCTAACTGCCACCAGCCTGCAATGCTCTACTAAAGATGGTGCAATAAATGAATCAGATGAACCAGAATCAAACAATATAGAGGTAGGAATACCACCAATGCTACCTGTAGTCTCTATCATGGTACTCTGGTGCTCAGCCTGGTGGTTCTCGACCACTGCATAGATCCAATGGCTACGTCCCATGTCACCAACCATAGGCTCTGAAATCTGTGCCTTACCCTTGTTACTAGGGTTCTGTGGGCACTCTCTCCAATGATGTCCAACAACACCACAACCATAACAACTTCCTGGTCCTCTCCAATGAGATGCAGCTCCAGCCGGTACTCTAGAGGTCTGTGTCATGGATCCTGATGATCTGGCTATGGACTACTGAGGTCTCTGCTGATGAGCTCCTGCTGACTGAGCTCTCGGTGCACCCTGTGTCCTAATGGGACCCCTAGGAGGAGGCCCCATACTCCATCCCCTCTGAGCGTCGAATCTCTGAGGAGGTTTGAATGGTGGATGAGTCTACTACTGCTGCTACTGAGGTGGCTGTTGTGGTGGCCTGAATGAAGACTATGCAAAACCATGTCCACCACGAGGAGGAGGAGCTGACCCCCTCGACCTGTTATCCTACATCTGTTGGATGTGGCTCCACACTCTATCCCTGGCCTGCTGCATCTTCCCCATGTCTCCTCTGCAATGTAGGCCTTCTCCACAGCCTCTAATAAGGTCTATGGGCAATGAATGCACACCGCACCTCCCAAATCTAAATTCATGCTCCTGATGAACCTATGAAATCGGACCTGCTCATCCTGCATATAGTCAACATACTGGAGTAGGTCCAGAAATTGACTCTCATACTCAGCTACAGTCATAGATGCCTGACGGAGGTCATGGAACTCGTCTATCCTCTACTGAATAAACCTCCTAGATAAATACCTGCTCCTAAACCACTCCTCAAAGAGCTCCCAGGTAACTATCTCTGAGTCAACATGGAGCTTCTACTCCTCAGTCCTCCACCAGACACCTACTCCATCCCTCAGAAGATGGATCACAACATGAGCTTTCATGTTGCTAGTACAAGGGAAGAGCTTGAAGCACCCGCTCAAGCTCACTAACCAGGCCTCTACCTGAAAACCACCTGTATCTCTAGAATAGTGAGATGGTCGTAGCTTTAGGATCTCCCTGATATGGTCTGCAGCTGATGACTGAAGACCCCTAGGTCTCTCTGCATGCTCCTCCCTCTGCCTAGGGCTCTGAGATCTATCCCTGTGTCCTGAAATCCTGTCTCCATGTCCCCTCTGTGGTGACTCTTCTCTAGCTGACTCCACATGGGAGTTCTCTTCCCTATGCTCCTCACTATGTCGAGGAGATGCATGAGCCTCAACTGATGGCTCCCTATCCTGTCTGGTAGATCTTCCTCCTAAGGACCCTCCGCATGCGTATAGCGACATTGACGTCCTGAAGCGTCTGTAAAATCTGAGGTAGAATGGCCACTACCAGCCTGATCTGAGGTGGCCAGTCTAGATCTACGTGTAAGAACCCCTCATCTGGTCTGTGCCTCCTACACAGACCAAGGTGAGAGTTAGTTCATCATTCTAGGTTTTATTCTAGTTTTCTAAGTTTACTATATTATACAATTATCAGACAATGTTGTTTTCTAGGTTTTTTTGAAATATGACTAGGTTAAGTTTTCATGTCTCATGTTTTCCAGTGTGCCCAAGGGTCCAAGCTTTGAACCCAATTCTCTGATACCAAGTGTAACACCCACTAAAATTTTCCCACACGAAACCCAAGAACAACCTAGGACAAGCTAGAAAAATTATGGAATAATTTTTTTTTGAAAATGTGCCCACACAAAGTTTCAAAATAACAGTTGTCACATTATTGTTTCTAAGTCACTTATAAATTAATAATATAAATTTCCTTATTTAATCCCATTATAATAAAATAATTAAAACCCTCATTACATTTTAATAAACTTAGTTAGTCTAAGGCATGGTTTAGTTTCCCCCTAAATTTATTTTGATAAACAATTTAATTCCACTATAGTTAAACTTACACAAATTAAATCCAAGGGTAAAGGGGTCTATTTAAATAAATACTAAAGTTATTTTAACCCACAAGGTGACTAGGTTTAAAAAAATCAACAAAGTCCTTAACATTAGCAAAAGGGTTAAGAGAATAAACATGCCCCCTACATAATAAAGTGTCCCCTTAAAAAGTCAACCCAAGTATTTTAGAATTTAAAATTTGAATTTTCTCTCACCCACTCCACACCTACTTTTTATAGGGATGAATCTCATCCCTTGGATGGATTCATTTGGGGCCCTTAGATGAGGGAAAACAACTAACCCTAAAGTTTTCTTAAGAAAAGCTTCTTTCTCATTATTTGACCTATTTTCTCTTTGTTGTTTTGCAGATTGGTGGAGGAGAAAGAGGAAGCCATTAGAGGCCATCTCAAGATTTTGAGAGGATACACATTCTTTTATTTTCTTATTTTGTTTATACCCTCATTAGGGTTTCAATGTATTTGTTTATTTTATTTATATTTCATTTTAATAATATTTTCCCAAATGGGCTTGGGGTTTTGCCCCATTTTAGAAATATGTAATGGCTAAAATATATGATTGTATTTATACTTATGGAAGATATATATATATATACATACACATATACACATACATATATATATATATATATATAATACATATAAACAAATATATTTTTATTAACAAAACCTGTGTGGTAATTATTACATATATATGATATATTTATATATATATATATATATATATATGAATGAATTGAAAAGAGAACAAAATACTCGGCCATAGGAGAAACCATTTGGCACAGTCCACAAGAGGAATACATAGGTGAAAAGTTAGTACGGGGTTTTTATTGTTGAAAAAAGGTTTGGGGTTGGGGGGAGGGTCACCAACCCCACCCCCCATCCCATTTATAATGGGGTGGGGGTGGGGTCAGCGACCCTCCCCCCAACCCTATTCCCCAACAATTTTTAAAGGCCGCGGCCCGTTAGCATAAACTAAAAGAAGCTTTTTTGACATTTTTTTTCTTTTTTACTAATTTGATAATATTATTACCTTTTTCTTTTATATATGTGTATACTATATATTATATATATATATATATATATATATATATATATATATATATATATATCATATATATATTCTATAATATTAATATAATATTTAATATTAATAATATTATGATATATAATAATATTTAATATCAAGGTAATATTATATTTATATTATTATTAATATTATACAAATTTTAATATTACAATATTTAAATTTGATAAAATGATAGTTTGATATAAGAGTTTAAAAGTTAATTAAATTCCAAATTTCATTTTTGTATAGATTTGATTTGATTGACAATCAAGTTTATAAGTAATTTAAAATTTTACAATAACTTAATAATGAATTTACACATTCTAATGAGGCTAAAGCCTAAGTTGCAAATATGTAATTTCTTTACTCCACTAGTATTAGGAATTAATCTATTTTTTGACAACCAAGAAAAGGAATTAAATTTAAGGATCTTTCCATCTCTACATATGAAAGTTTTAAAACTTTCTTTCAACCAATACAAGGAAATGAACAAATATAATTTACTTTCACTTTTAAATGAATTTCATGTAATACAATGAAGTAACTTACTATTTCTTTTCTTTTACAAACTACAAATTTCAACATTCTCACAACCAATTTAACAAGATTTCCATAAGTTTTAAAATATTTCCTACTAATTTTCCAATAAGATACACACCTTATATGAGATAATAAATCAACTACAATGGAACAAAAGTTGTTTTTCCCTTTAATCCAATTCACATTTCCATTATAACAAAACTAGCTTTACTAAAATGTCTTTCTTTCCTTTTCAACATACAATACAATCTTTAATAACTAATAATCAATACAACTTTTCTTCAAAATATTAATACAATAATCTTCCACTTGAAGTGGGAATTTTACAAGAAGGAAACTATAATGAAATACATTTTGTATTCTATTTTTCTCCAAGAATCAAATCTCCAACCAAGCTCCATCTTCTCTTCACTTGATCACAACAACCAAAAATGGGGGAGAGGCAACACTCTCCACCCAACCAAAACTCCAATGAGAAGAAGAAGCAATTCTTCTCATTGGCCCCTGAGCCCCAACCACAAGGCAATAAGGGATGTATCAACACATGACAACTAAAAAAATTCTTCCAAAATTACTTTCAAGCAACAAACACATAAGAAATATAACCACAAAAAACACTTATTTTTAAACACAACAACTTCCCAAACAATGGCTCTAAAATAGCCAAGTAGAGATAGGAACATGGGGGTGCCCTTGTGCCTCCCAAGGGTTTGGATGCCCACCTCTAAAATCCTCCAAACACAATCAATCCCAAAATCTCTTATGCCTCCCCACAACAACAAATCTATGTCTCTTATGCCTCCCTCACTCTTATGCCTCCCTCTCTCTTATGGCTCCCACAAACATAACATAATAGAATAGAATAAGGTGGGGCATCCAAAACCCACTCCCTCCTAAACACACAAGAATCTCTTATGCCTCCCAACATATTTCATCCCCATTTCCAAATCTCGCCACAACCTAAGGTCAATTTACTACCCAACACTTCAAGCAAGAACACAAACCATACAACACATAACATACAAGAAAAGAAGAAAATAAGAGTGCAAGATCCTACCTTGCCATGGTAAAGCTCCACTTTTCAAGAAAGTATCAAAATCTTCAAACACAAGTAATTTTCCAAAAACCCTTCAACTCCCCCAAGCAAGCATCCAAAAGAGAGATCTCAAAACCAAGTGAGTAACCCCAAATACTTCCCAAAAATTTCCAATAAATAGAAAAGAGGAGGAGGAAGATGATGTGGCTCCATGTAGGATGCCACATCATTTCTTCTCCACTCCACATCACCCAAGTCAAACCCATACTCCAAGGAAAATAAATGGGTGGTTGAGAGGTATGAAAAACCTCTTACACACACCACTCCAACCCATACCCTTTAGGACAAAAAAATAAACACATGTAAGAAAGTGCAATTAAAACTCACCTTTTTCCTTCCAAAACACATAATGGGGTCTATTTTTGACCCCCCAACCCATAGGTAGGGTTGGTATAATAAATTAAGAGGTGTGGGACAAGTTTAACTTGTCCCACAAGCCTCCAAAATTGGCCCTTAAGGCCAAATCCGAATTTCCAAGGAGAGGTAGAGTGTACAACACTCAAGATCACATACACTCAACTTACAACACATAAACCAAAGAACCATCTAATCTAATAAATGAATTATTTTGTCCCATCCATAATTAGTTTAGTAACATGATTAATTTACTAATCTAGACACAAAAATTAATTAATGATAAAAGGGAAATACATCACCATAAAATCACATACTCTAAAATTATATAAAATAAAATAAAAGAACAACACACAAACCCCTTGGTCACAATTGGAGGTAATCCCCCCCATGGGGACCCCCTAACAACAAACAAAACACACACAACATAACACAAGTTTCCATGGTGACCATTGTTGAATCCATCTAGTATTCCGATGTGGTTGGTCTCCAATCCCCCTTTGATTGTTGTGATATAAATGCCTGCAAAACACACAATACCTCCTTCGGCCTCGTGGCCACATCAAAACATCCAAGATAAAATATACAAATATAAATAAACAATCATCCACATATAAATTAAATCATCATCTAGACAATTAATGTTATTATTTTCAATTTCTAACAACATCTCAATTCTACATTTCATCAATACCAATAAGATCACAAGATTAGTTCAACTGCTAAAGCCTACACAATATGACAAGAATGCCAAATGTCAGAATATATAAATATGTCAACAACACATCATCATCAATATAAAATGTCTCTAAGAATCCACACACATCATATTTTGGATTGAATCCAATAATAGTCCAAGTATCTCTATCATCTAACATCATGCTAAGTCAAAATGATACAATAATATCCATGTATATACCAACAGTAATCAAAATCAAAAATAATAAGTGTCGAAGCCTCCTCCTCTTCAAAAACTTGTAAATAAGACAAGAGAAAACTGAGGTTGTTTTTGGAAAAAATAAGGATTAAAAAGAAGACCATAAGGAAATTTAGTGCAACATTAATCGAAGGGCTAGGATATATTCAATCCTATGACCCAAATTAAACCCTACCTAACTTAAGTGAGAGGTCATTTTTGTGGGAATATGAATTTTAATTAAAAATACATAACATGGGTAATGGGATGAATGGGGCCACTTAGTGGCTAGGTAACAAAACTAAACCTTTGAGCTAGAAAATAATATAACCTTGATACTTGCTAACCAAATTAACTAATGGGACTTAATATATGTTTTAAATTGTAAATATAACTTAGGAATTAAATTATAATATTTAATTATTAATTTAATTCTATTGTTCCCAAGCTTGTGTCGAAATCCCCTAACCAAGGAATTTATTATTGTGAAAATTCCTAACCTTGCTAACTCTATTAAACAAAAAATCAATTATCACCATGAACTGGAATCTTAATTTATTAGTTCTCTTGTTTGAGGGTAGAAAATTGTGGTTAGTAAAAAAACCATGGAAACTCTTCACATATACATCAACAATATCATTCACACCAACAAAACTAGCAATACATACAATCATGGAAACACATAGACAACCAAGATAAGGTCTACAACCAATTCAAGCACATAATCTCAAATCTAGAACCAAAAGAGAAGATAAATATGGGAACTACCCCCTTTTACCTCACAAGTGAAATAGGGGTCCTCCAAATAACCTTCAAGTGCACATCACAAACACTCAAAATATCATTATCTATCCCCATTTCAAAATATAAAAAATGCAGGAATACTTTATTTTTCTCTCCCCATAGGTGGAACACCCTACTCACACTCCCTCCACAATACCTCACAAATTCACGTTACCTCCCCAGTGGTCTCATTTTTCTTTTTTCCCACACCTTCCTTAAGGCCAAAATCTACCCAATCCCATACATATTCACTTACATTCATCCACATTTTAACACAACACAGAAACAAGGAAAATAAAATGCAAGGTATATACCCTAGCTTTCCATTACAAACACCTTCATTGTTCAAGCCAAAAATTCAAGCTTCTTCCAATTCCAAGCCAATCCAAAAGAAATCTCCCAAGTTCCAAAACAAGTAACCAAGAAAAATCACCAAAATATGCAAGTGTGTAACTAAAACAAGTAACCCGCAAAACTCCAAAATAACTCAAATAAATATAAAATGTGGAGAGGATGGTGAAGTGGCTCCATGTATGATGTCACATCACTACTCCTCCAATCCACCTACCAAATCAAACACAAATACCAAGAGTCATAAATAGGTAAGGTGAGGATATGACAAATTTCATTCAACACACAAACCTCCACTCCATCCTTCCAAGAACACAATTAAGAGGGTTTGTAAGAATTTGCAATTACCTCTTTTCCCTTCAAAAACACATAATGAGGGCTAATTTTAACCCCTCACTTCATATGTATGGTTATTAGGAAGGCTTAAGAAGTATAGGACAAGTTTAACTTGTCCCACAAGCCTCCAAAAGTGGACTTTAAGCCCAAGTTCTAGATTTGAAGGATGGGGTTGAGTACATAACTCAAAATCAAAATAACTCCATCTAAAATCAATAAGATAACAATGACTACCTACCACATTAAATTCCCCTTTAGTACATCCCAACTTAGCATAATAAAAATGATTAATCCACTAAACAAGAGCGCATTAATTAAGCCATAATAAAGTGAGAATACATGTATAATTAAAGAAATGACATACACAACAAGATAAATAAAATAAAAGAAGAAAAGCAACACACAAACCCATGGCCACATATGAGGTCACCCCCACATGGGGACCTCCTAAAAAACTCAATAATAAAAATACAATACACACAAAAAGTTGCCAAGGTGGCCTTGTTGCAAACATTTGATATTCTTCCATGGTTAGTCTCCTAGCCCCTTCATGTTTATTGTGATATAATTTCTTTCAAAAACCAAAAAACCACCCCTTCGACCTCAAGGTCATATCAATTACATGAATAAATAAAACACATACATATCTATCAATTAACATCATCATATAACGTAGCTAAATCATCATCAAGGTTAAGAAATTCCATCAATTGTTTACAATTTCTAAACATTTCAATTCTTCTACCATTTTACCAACATCAATGAAACCAAAATAATAGCCTAATCATCTAAACATAATCAATACGTCAAGAATCCATAGTGTCAATATATAAAAAAGTAACAACACAAGATCATAATCAAGTATTGAATATCTACACTTGTCTGCGAGGAGTCCATACAATCAACAATATGAGTAACAACATATCGATAATCACAATGTCCATACTATCTATCAACATGCTAACCAAAATATAATAATAATGTCCATGTCTCTAATCAACAATAATCAAAATCATAGTAAAATAATTCTCAAAGAGGAGTGGGCACTATAACTTGGTTTCAATGGATCTTAAGTGAATGATCCATTAATTAAGTTTCCTAATTTTGACCTCATGTTAAGTTAGAACATTGTGATTGCAAATTACTCCTCCTATGAGATGTAAACACCTTCCAGGGTATCGATTAAGTGTTCAAAAACACTATTATGAGATATGCATTGAGATGAGAACAAGTGATATTCTCTTATCACAAGGTAGGAGTCAGGACATGAATATCACTAACTTACTCCTCTCATCCTCTAAATTCACCTATGTGACAAAGTTGTCTCATTATTTAATGTAGTCAAATTCAAGATGCCCAAACACCTTATTACTCATCTTCCCTTATTGAAATAGGCCTTCTTCTCTAGATAGAAGGATTTTCCCCTAAATGAAACTTTGTTCCATTGATTTCCTATTAAACAAAAACATTGTGGTTATAATATCCTCATTTTGTGAGATGCAGGAACACTCCAGGGCATTGAATAAGTTTTTAGAAACATTGCAGACATTGCACTTGGTCCTGTGATGACTTATTTATCCTACAAACATGATGTTCTTGGGTACCTCGATATCATGAGGTTTAAGTGAGAATATTTGACAAACATGAGTTCATCCTAAATTTTTCCTTGAGATGATGTGATTTACATGATGTCCCTTCTCTTCAAAATAGATTTGAACACAAGGTCTGAGTTGGAACATGATTATCATAACCTTACACCTCTTGACTTCATGCAGCTTCAAAATTCACCTCAGTGACAAAGATATCTCCTTCTTGGATGAAATCAACCTCAGGAGACCCCAAGTACCTTCTTAATCATCCATTACTTATTAACAATGTCTTCTGCTATGAATGAGGAAAGGATATAATCCACATTCATCATCATGCTTGTCAAACACATTTCCATGCCAGATTCTGAGACGATGATTAAGAGTACGGGATCACATTTATAGACCCTATTTGATATCATTTTCTTGTCATGTTTCACATCAATTTAAAATGATGAACCCCATTATCTGACTATTAGGATGGATGGAATTAATCAATTTCTTGTGTGCAATATAAAACTCATCTTGAGACTAATGTTTTGGGAGCCTACAAGTGTTTTCTCTCTTGTTTGAACCATGAGATAATTTCTTTTCCTTGAAACTATATATAGGAAGAATGTCAGTTTATAAAAGTTATAAGATCCCAATTGCAACTTGCAATGATTTTTTATTTTTGGCATGTCTTAACTAGGATGGCCATTTTAGTAATTTCTCACAAATTTTCACCTTTTGACGATTCTTGTTCGTTTGTAGTATCGCAGGCACTGAGAACCTATAGCTTTTGGAAATTTACTATATTTGGTCACATGATGCCTTAATTTTTTTTTATTCTTAGACATTGGTATTATGGATCTTAGATTTGAACGAAATTCATTTCAAAATTTCATGGTTTTCTTTAGGAGATTTTGCTCTGATTTTCAAGGAATTTCATTCGCTACAACTCTGTAGATCCGAAAAGGAAAGTTTCATAGCTGAAAATTTAAGTAACTATTTTAAACTACATAGAGAATTAATGGCAATGATCTTATAACAATATTAAAGGTGTCTTTAGGAGGATTTCATTGGTGAATTTTGATGGAAATTAGATACACAGTTAGTGAGGTATGAGTATTTTTTTATTTTATAAGCTTAATGTCTAGAAACAATATAGCAAAAATCTATGAAAAAATGGAGATTTGGAGGGAAAATTATAGCACCAAAAATGTTTGAAATGAATAATTTTTTGAGAGGAGTTAGTCATTTTCCATTTTAAAATCTTAACCTACCACTTGACCCAACAACTTAGCCATGTTTGGAGGATGGTTGACATGGATTTACACTAGTGTAAGAGGGGAAAAGGGAAAATGAGGGAGACACAAGTGCACTTTTCACCAGATGGTGATAAGTGGCAATTTCTTGTTTAGTGTGAATGAGATGTAGGGGCTAAAAGATGGCTTTCGGGGTCTTAAAAGTGGATTTTCGTGTGACCAGGAAATAAATAGAAGGATGGAGGGTGTAATTTTCTGTCTCTCTTGTCACCTTTATACCTTGGGGAAAATAAAAGGGGAAAACATGTGTGCAAAAAATCACCACGGAGTCTATCCAACACACGAAGGAGAGCTTGAACTAAAAGTCTTCTCATGCTCCTTATAACACTTCAACTTGTGTTTTTAAGTGATGAAAACTTCAAAATGGATGCGGGAGTGAAATATGGTGCCCACATTTTCTCCTTTGAACCTAGGAAATAATCCAATAGGACAAGGCATGATAAAAAGATGACTTATGCTATTTTAAGATGTTAATGCCACCTCACCAAATGTAAATTAAGACACTGAGAGTGTTTTTTCTACCTCGGAAGAATGGAAGAGTGTTTTGGGGTATAAAATCATATGATTTTGACTCTAAATCACCTGATGAGATCATATCACCAATTAATTGGTGCGAATTCTCTTTCCATGCCATTCCCTCCTCCTAGCATGCCAAGTGGAGTAGTCCACCACTATATAAATTATAAGCATGGAAAAATGAAAATGATACTCAGCTAGATGTTGCAGATTTGGGGTGTTCATAAAATTTTTTTACAAGACATAACAGAACAACCATGCAATATAGAAATAGGAAATCAGGTTAGCGGTTTTCTACAAATTTTTCTTAAGATTCTAATTAAAGGATTAACGAGAGATTACAATGTTCAAACAGATAGACTCTAAGGTTGGGAAGGAAATCAAAAATTCTCACATCAATCGACTAATTGAAATTACTTGATGAACAAGAAGCACGAATGAAGGAATTAGAGGATTTAAACGCAAGAAAGAAAGAGAACCTTGAGGAGAAGAAGGAAAACAATATCATTTTACAAGAAAAATGAAGAAAACAAACTCGAACGACAACTTAAAAGGAAAATGAGAGAACAAGAAAAGATAAAACAACAACATGAAAAGGAGAAAAAAAGGAACATGAGAAGATACAATGGGAGAAGGAGAGGCTTGAAAAATAAATGTAAAGGAAAAGATAATTGATCCATGTAGAAAATAATATTACTTCATAGCATCCAATTGTGATGGATTTCAACAACATTTACACCCCAACGTTTCCAAATGTGGTCAATTACCAAGTGATAAACACATCTACTTTTACAAATCAAATGCATTTTCCTTCAACAATAACAATGTAATTTATGATAACACATTCTCCTTCAACTGCATTATTGCAATTTTCGACAACACCAATGAAGTTTACTCATCTAGGTAATATATAACTTTCTACAAGTACAACGCACATGCAATTTTATATGTCTAGTCCCATGCATGTGAATTCTATTAAACAATTACAATCATGCCATGCAAGCAATCAATAACTCCCATCATCAAACACAACCAACATGTCAATGACACCCCAAATTGAGAATGGAAAAATACAAAAACAACATAAGAAGTGACACAACTCATGGAATTGCCGAAGAATTCAATTTTGGAACAATTTTGATGATACCTCATTATGTGATTTGTATGTATTAATATAATATTACTATGTGTAAGTTATAACCTTCATGTAGAAAATATGAACTTAGTTATGTAGCTTTTTGGTAAAACATGAAAACTTAGTATTTAGTTGTTTCCTTGTTATCATTACACATATGTATATGTAATATATTTAGCTGGGAAAACATGCAAGCACCTGACACCCTTCTCGTTGCAGGACAGCAAAGTAAGGGGGTAGGCCCCGATACCATGCATCATACCAACACCAACACAAATTTGGACCTCTCATACCCGTGGGTATATCAAGGAATCTAGCCTAAACATGCCTAAAACTCTGTTATCACCCACACAGGTATCGTTAAACCCTTTCATTTATGAGTTTTAGCGGTTTGTTTCATATAGTTAAATCAAATCCTAAAATCTACTAAAAAATCACCATTCAATATCTTGACTACTAAAATACATTGTAGGACATCATCCCATAAAGTATTTAATTCAATATCTTTATACATACAAACAAAACCTTATTGATTATTGGTGGGACTACCAAAAATATCAAAATGTATGGAAAATGAACACCTTGAGAGATAATCCATTAAGCTTCTTTAGATCACACTTCTTAAATAAATTTGTGACCCTACACATATCCACAAATGATATCCCTCTTATTCGTTTAAAACAAATAACTTACTTCATATGCAAGTTGGAAAATATTTGGAAGACGATTGCGATAAGTTGGAAAAACAAATACAGATTATCTTATGTAAAACACTTCAAAAATCATCATGAAAAATAGAACAAATAATCAACATGAATATAACTAGAAATATCTATGTTAAGAAAGACTAGAGCCAGTTCTTGTGAGCTATTAGTAATGGTGGATGTTCATAAATGTTTGAAACTCAAAAATGAGAGTACGAAGGTTTTGAATAGAGGTAGTATAAATTTAGTTAATAACAATGTCCTTAACATGAACTTAATTTCTTCATTGAATACTCAAAAGATTTCTTGATATCCATAAATTTTTGTATAAATGTTCATTAATTTCATGTGGATGATAAATCCAATTGATTACTATTGTAAATGCTTGATGTTATCCGTTCAAGGTGTATTATCTCTAGATTCGCTAAATTACCTAGAGTAGATGTGTATTTATGCACAATTCAAATTCAAATTAATATCCTATTTTAAGAAAAAGTACAAAAATAATAATAATAAAACTTAGAAACCACATAATGGGTGTATCCTTGGCTGCTATATCACAAAATATGAGGAATGTCAACTCCATATTATAAATAAGTGAAACTAAAAATACCTCAAAACATGAAGAGATAGAAAGGGAAGGAAATGAAAGAAGTGGGATACAATAAAGCTTCAAAAACATACATAATATAATTCCTAATTTAGACATGTAATTGATAAATACATATGTAATTCTAGAAATATGCAATTAAACAACAAATAAATACCTAATAGCCATAGTTATAAACGAACACGTGGAGTGATCTTTCAATCCTTAATACATATGTAATTCTAGAAATATGCAATTAAACAACAAATAAATACTTGACAGCCATACTTCAGTATTTATACAACCATACTTATACACAAACATGTGGAGTGATCTTTCATTCCTTATAACACTCACATATGAGGATCGTAGCATATCCGCTATCCCCCCTCTTTTTTAGACGTTTAAAAATATAAATGGCGTCTTGTAAGTTACAATGAATTTAATATTTGTTTTGCCTAAAAAACCCTTACCAATATACTATTGCTTAAACTTTGCTTCAACACGACCCTTATATAATGATACACGATATATGTAAAATCCCTATACATAGATGAATGGGTGATGTTTCATTGCATGTGCATCCAACATCTGCGTCGTTGAAATTAGAATAATGCATTGTAATTATTAATTCTCATGCTAGAGACTTTCGTCGTGATTGTGATGGGCATATTTATTCCATACATACATATTATGGTGATATTATTGAGATTCCATTATGAATCATGATTAAATGGTGCATTTTGTATAGAATAAAACGACGACCCTATCCTACTTCGGAAAACCTTACCAATGTACCACTTCAACTTTGCTTAAAGTAGTACAAACTCGTACACATAGACATGGGTGTTTTATGCCCTAGGAAACCTAGGCAGTTTCCTAGGGCGTATGGCAGATAGGGGCACCAATAAAGCTCTCCCAGGTCGACTCTATATGGTTGGCTATACCAGTAACAAAAACTCACTATAAATATTAGATAGTAAGTATTTTAACATCAACTTCACAATTTAATTGGTGTAAATTGTTTTGTATGGAGTCATCATCCACCATTTTTTTTCCTGCTAAGCTTCCCCTATTTATTTATTCCTCTATCTTCATTTGATAATTCATTTATCCCTCGTCTGGAATCTTTCCTAAGAAATAGGACCGCGCCACAAATAAGAATATAGGGTTATCACCATTACACTTGACTACACCTTTCCCAGTTGCCATGATCAATTGCAAATGAGTTGCAAGTTACGCCGGAGAGGGCTTGAATTTTATGTGTATAATATGGTTTGGATGTAAAATATATTCTATGATCTATGATAGATGTTTGAGTGAAGAACATAAGTTACATTGTGTTAAACAGTTCACATGTCTTTATGTAAGGTTCCACATTCTGCATACATGTCTATCAAAACATTTGCAACTATATCTAACAAAATTCCTCTATAGTTTGGCACAGGTTGGGAGTACTTTGGCAAATTTAAACTAATTGGGTTGGAGCCCTGTTTGTTGCATATGGTGAAACAAGGCGAGGAGTATGCTGGCAAATGTAAACAGGAGTAGAATCGGATGGATACTGACAAAATGGGATTGTTGTCTACGCTTTGGGAACATATAAATGCCAAAATATGAACTTTTGTAAATAAACGCCAAGTGTTCAACCAAATGATACAACATGTTATCTTTTAAATGAATATCATAATTGTATCTTACAGAAGACATGGTCATCGTCAAGAGACATTGTGATTGTTTCATCAAATAAAACAACTGTATATTCACCCCGATCAACTCACCTATACCAACATACGTGTGGCGCATAACAAAATACGAGCTTTATAGCAACGTACGGACATCCATCAAGGCATAGTAGGCAATGTTTTTTTTGTTGGAAGTTACTATATTGTCCTCTCCCCATCACACAAACTTAAAATAGTAAAATTACAACTCCAATAAACTAAACATTGTTATCCTCTCCGGCGTAAATTGCAACTCATTTAGAACTGCATCGGATTCTTTAATTGACTTCCATAGAAAATGCTTTGGCTCTTAATTAACCTTGCTTCTTCACACGATTTGACAAAAATTTCTCGGTGGATACATGATCTCTAAAGATTTGGTTCTGTTTTTTGTTATATGGAATCATTGAAACAGTCTCCCGTGGCCCTGAATGTCTAGTGTGCGCCATCTGTGAGAGCCCTTTTGAAAGGGGCTAACGGATCAAACTACCACATATCCTTAAAATCTGGTCTTTTTGGGACAAGGCTCTTCAAGACACACAGTGCCTTCCCTTCCAAAGTTTCTCAAGTGGCTCGCAAAAACAGAACTCATATTGTTATGCAAGACAACGTTGCGGGGTCATATGCCACATCCCTAGCAAAATTGGCCCAGTCTGTGAAGTCCCTAGATGCTATCAATAGAGACTTTCAAAGAGTTTGAGACTGTCTACAACAAACTGACGGACACAGAGTTGGCAGTTGTGTCTTCTGGAGTCAAGCTTGAGAATCAAATTTCTCTTGGTCCTTCACAAAATCAATGCAATGTTTTTTGTCGATTTAAGTCATATCTTCTGCTAGAGTGTTTCCTTAATGGCTTGCTTAAATCTGTTAGGCCACAATTCATCTATTGTTGCCCTGCACTCTTCCTCTGACAGAGGAGTTCGGGATTCTTCTACATGAGCGACACCTTTGTCAATCATAAAAATGTTTTAGCGTCCAAAACAAAAAAAAAACATCTATTCATGTCTTTATTTTTTGATTTATCATCAATTTTCTAATCATAACATACATGATTAAAATTATTCAAATTGATGAAATATCTATGATAATAGTTTAAAATAGGTTGGTTATATTAAGGAAAAATCCTTGAACATTACAAATCTCAATTCAATAAAGGAGAAGCGACCTTCTTTTGGAAAAAAAAAAATATTAATTCCATGATAGAACTGTGTCAGGAAAAAAAGAATAAAAACAATACAACAAAAAGAGGATCCCTTCTAGAAACACCGACGGGCCCGCAAATCAGTCGTAATTAAAACAATTTCATTTCGTAAATCACCGTAATGGACCCATATCTACTTTTCCCCTAAGTGGAACCCCATGAATAATTTCAGTGTATAGGACCATAACTACTGTAACGAAATGCCACCATCCTGTTTAACAATAAACCTGAAACGGACTCCATTGCGGTAGCTTATCTTACAGACTTACACAGACTGGATAATCAGACAGTCTCGTAAGAAAATCATTTTGTAGAATTATCTTTTGTTTTGAAAATATGTCAAAATATTTGTAGAATTATCTTCATACAGTTACAAAATGCAAGTCGCCCGTTCGGTGAAGGAGCAGGAGCAGAGAGATCAGAGGGCAGGATAACCTGGCTGATCTCCAGCACAGACACATTGTAAGGGATCTCCTTCACCGACTTGACATACATGGCGTCCAGCTTCGCCTTGGAGCCCGGCGTGACCGCACCAAACCCTACCTTGCCTTGTTTACACAATTTTGTCGGATCCTATAGGCCAATTTGGTTTAAAAGACGTAAAAACAATGTCATCGTCATCAGATAGAGTTTGTGAGCATTTGTAGAACGAGTATTCTGAAAACAAAAATCAATGTTGTTTACATCATCTATCCTTATCTTATTTTAATAGAGCTTGAATTTGTAAAAGTAGTACGCTATGAAACATAAGCGGAAGCTTGGTCCTTTAGCGTGGGAGGGTTTTTGGCTTATGTTTTGTGGTCATTCTCTGGCCAAAAAAGCAGAGGAAGTTTTTGGCCTAGAAAGGAAAGATGTAACGGTACTGAGAGATGAATCATGCCACAGATTAAGATGGTGTTGACATTAATCCATTACTCGTCCCATCATCATCATCATCATTTTTTATTTTCATTTTCATTTTCCGAGGTTGTTTATTTGATGAAGGCACAGGTATTTGTGCACAGCAAATCCAATACATACGTTTGGTCTGCATCTTGTAATTTCGTATTCAATTTCTTGGGCTTCCGTTTCTAAAAGAAATTCTACAAGATCTGCAACAGTCTTCGGTACCACCCGACCCTAATGAAACAACCTAATCAGCTCAGGAAAACCAAACAACGTCCTAAAGCGCGATAGGAGATATTTGTGATCCCCTGGAGACATAATTAAAATCATTCCATATATATTTACAGGGCAGAAGGAATATTTTCACCTGTCGAGCAGCTCGCCTTCGGTCTAGGTCGTGGCGAAGGAGGTGTTCCCTCTATTCCGTTTCTCTTCTGGCAATGTGCCCGCCTCGGGGAGGCCCCAGTATGCCTTCAGGGTCCTATCAATTTTAGAGAATAATTCTTTAAAATTGATGACAGGTTTTTCCCAGAATCCTGAACTGTGGAAGTCTGAAAACAAAGAAATAAGATAAAAGTGCTTACCCATCCCACACAAGTGACTGTAAGCCTGCCATGATGTTGAGTCTGAGTTTGGGCAATGGAGAAGTGTGTTTGAGGGGCGATGGAAATGCCCCTAACACCATCGTCGTTCTCCCGCACACCATCCTTATCCTCGATGGCCTTTCATCCTCACCCTGTTTGTAGGAACTGTCAAAGTTTGCAGTTTTACCACGGTAATAAAACCATTTCTTTTGCCTGGTTGAAGGAAGAAAGGGGTCACCTGTAAAGTTACAAAAATATCTAGGACTTACAAAAATATCTAAATTCCGGCAACCGGTAAAGTTAAGCCACCGGAATTTGACACTTCCCAGCAATGCCTTCTTCAAAGTAAACGCCTATAAAATCAAACTTTAACACCGACTTCTACGTCTTCATTTATCTTCCAGACTCAAATCCCATCTCCTTTTATTACAAGTCAATCCTCGTACTGTTTTCAGTTGAACATTTTCAATGGCATCTTCTTCCTCGTCGTCACCAACAAGTAATGAGGAGCCATCTTCGCATAAGAAGGAATGTATGTTGGAGATTGTAAATTTCATCAACCGTAACGTGTCCGAGACTCTTTCAATGATCTTCTTCGTCCTTACATGCCTTCTCTGGAATTGAATCTCCCGGCCAAAAGAAGGAAGGTGGATGAATCTTAAGATTGTTTGATGTGTTTATCAACCACAGAGGTCCAGATGTCAAAGATACTCTGGTTACTCAACTTTACAATTCTCTGCGGGGAGTTGGGAATAAACGCGTTTCTTGATTCGGAAAGAGAAAGAGAACTTGGAGATTCGCTTCCCTTCTACCATTGAGACCGCCATCCGCTCTGCTGCAGTTCACATTGCCATATTTTCCAAAAAATATGCACGAGTCCCCTTGGTGTTTGGCGGTTTTGGCTCAGAGCTGGTTCTCATGTTACAGAGTTCATCCAAAGATTGTTCCTGTGTTTTATGATGTACAGCCATGGGAACTCCGACACATAGAAAATGGTGTGTATGGTGATGCTTTCACGAATTACGAAAAGAAGTCCAGGTACCTGCAGAAGCTTAAGGAGTGGAAGGAAGCCCTTCAATCTGTTTCATTTATTCACCGGCGAGGAATTCTACAGGTAGCATTTCTCTGCTTTCGGTCCATTTGATAGTTCTGCTTCTTGTTTTCTTTCTAATTTCAAAACTGGTTAATTTCGTATCTCTGATATAGATCCCGCTTTTCCTTTTCAAAGGTTCAGTGACTGCAAAACCATAGTCTCAGCTGTGGAAAAGGAAATTCAGAGGACAAAAAAATTACTTGGCGCGAAATATCCCGTGGGGCTCCATAAACTCGTACAAAGAGTTTGAAAGGCGGTGCCTTAATGAGCTTGTAAAAGATTTTGACAGCCATTGCGCGATCAGGGAAGAAGGTGAAAGATAAGGCTAAAATAGTTGGCATATTTGGAATGGGCGGTGATAGGGAAGACAACTCTCTCCAAAGAGTTGTTCAACCTAGAAGCGAAGTGGGAATATAGCTCGAAGGTGTTTTTTGTTTGATGTGCGAGAAGCTTCTGTCCAAAAGTGGAAGTACCTTCTTTGCAAATTAAACTCCTCAAAGATCTCTTCGATGAAGATCCTCCCAATTTTCAAAGTATAGAGGAAGGAGCAAGCTATCTCAGGGATTGCATAGCAAGGAGCAATGATTTAAGCTTCTCTAATTATTCTAGATGATATTGATCATGCAGAACAGTTAGATGCTCTTTTCGAGGATATCATAAATCTCGAAATAGTGCTGATAGTCTAATTGTTACAACCCGTGATGTAGGGGTGCTTGTAAGCACAGGAATTACCACAGGTTATAATTTAAAGGGAATGGATAAAATGATGGGCCAGAGAGCTCTTTTGTTGGCATGCTTTGGTCAACCTCATCCTACTAGTGGATATGAAGATCTAGTTGAGGCATTTTTAGGATGTCTGTGGAGGCTTACCTCTGTCTCTTCAAGTTCTAGGGCAGGCATGTTCATGGTAGAACCTGAACATTATTGGCAATTAGAATTGGGTAAAGCTTAGTAGGATGCATGCCTCGAGACATAAAACAGAAGACTTAAAATAAGCTTTGATGCATTAGACTGGGAAGAAAAACAGATTTTTATGGATATTGCATGTTTTTTTGCCAACAAAATGAAAGAGTGTGGCTATAAGATCATGGGAGGGATCCGGATGGAGCGCTCAACTGCACTTGGAAAAACTAAAAGATAAATGTCTTGTTGAAGAAATTGAAATATCTGGATGTAGATTTGAGAACGCGATGTGGGTGGGGACAGAGGAACTGATCTTGTACTGAGAATGCATGACCAACTGCGGGACCTGGGAAGAGAAATGGCAAATGAATTGAACCCCTCGTCGCCTGTGGCGTCCTCAAGATCTTAAATCTTTGGTATGCTTATTTTCCTCCTCCATATTTCTGCCTTTTTGTGATATATTCTAAATCTTGGAATTTCTCTCTACAAGTAACTAATCTTGAGCTAGCTTGGCTTCTGTGAATGCAGGAATTAGAGGGATTCCAGGATTCATTCTTTCGTCAAACCAAAGGCAGATGTTTCCATTCCATTTTCGATAAATCCATGGATTCTCAAATTACATATTTTTTAGGGGCATCAAATGATAGCCCTGAGACATCAACTTCTTTGCTATGGCTTAGATTGACTGACCTGATTGCCACTGAATGCACCCCAGATATTCCTTCATGGATTCCTCTTCAAAATTTGCAGTGTTTAAGAATCAACAATGGACATTTGCAAAGATTGTGGCCGAGCAATAGACAGGTATTTTGTTGTTCTCTATCCAAAATTAACTCTGCATTTATGGTATGGAATGCATTGTGTTATGATAGTTTTGTGACTATTGTTTACCATTCAAAGTTTGAAACGTTCTTTTATTTTTTTTTCAACTTCAGGCGCCCTCCCAGATGAAAGAGCTGCAGATCAGTCACACCTCTTTGAAAGAGTTTCCAGATGTATCAAGCATAGCAGATAATTTAGAAATGGTAGTCATAGATGCAGAAAAAATGTCAACTGTTAGTTGGTCTTCAGTTAAGTCTTTAGCGTCCTTTAATCCTGTTAGTTTAATTTTGAGGCATTCCAGATTATCTGTGGGGAAGCTGGCTTCCAATTATCCGGAGGCTAATTGTCACGACTATGAATTTAAGTCTTCCTGTTGATGGATTTGAGCAGGAAGCTTGAAATCTCTTGTCTCGAATTTAAAAATTTGCAGAAGAATATCAGGGGGGTCTTGAATTGTCTTTGAATAATTCCATGAGTAACCTTAGAATTCTGGGAGATTTCTGCTCAAGAACTCTTATCCAGGATCTCAATTAGTGAAAATCATTGTCACAACCTTGAATCTCTCAAGCTTCATGACATGAAAAATCTAACTGAAGTGGATGTCACGCGTGTAACAAATCTTGTAGTATTTGACATTGGTGAATGCCACAAGCTTAAAAGGATTAGTTTTTCAGTGAATCCCTGATCTTAGCAAGCTTAAAGAATGTGAACATTTGAAAACAGTGTCAGAGCTTGAGCTTTTGCAAACTTGTGTCAATTGAACATTGTGTTGAAAGAGCTTGTTACAGTTGAGTTGGAATGTCTAGTGGAATGTTGAACTATTTGCAGAGTGAATGAGTGGTCTTGAAGAATTGAAGAGATGCCGGGAGCTGCAATGTATGGTTGGGCGAATGCTAAAAACATAACTTTGAAAAGAGTATCAGGAATATCTGATCTTGAAAAGCTTGTAACAATTGAACATTTCTGACTGTCCGGAGCTTGAGGAGTTGTCTGATTGTGGGTATGCAATTGTTCGCCTGGAGAGGATTACAGTTGATGGATGTGGGAAACTGAAATCTCTTAAGGTGAATGCTTGCCAAAATTTGAAAAGAGTGTGTCAGGAATGAGTGGTCTTGAAGAGCTTGCAATATTGTCCATATGTGAATGTCCGGAGCTTGAAGAGTTGCCCTGTCTTGTGCACGAAATTGTCTGGAGATGATTACAATTGATGGATGTGGGAAGATGTTGAATGCTCAAATTATCTAGGATGTAAAAAATTGGAGTTGTGAAAATTTGGAAGAGTGTAACTTTGAGCTGCCTAGGAATAATGAAAATATGTGATTGTCAAAAGCTTGAGGAGAGTTCCCCTGATTTTCGGATCTTAGCTCAGCTTTGAATTGAGATTTCCATGTCCAGAGCTTGGGAAGCTCGAGTTGTCACTTGCAAAATTATGAAAGTCTGCAGAATTTAAATCCGATGGATGCGGGAAGCTGAAATCTCTTGAGTGAATGGTTGTAAAAAATTGAGACTATCAGGGATGTGGGAGTCTTGAGGAGTTGCAAGTGTTGCACATTTGAGCTGCCTAAGAGGTAAATGCAAAATTGAAAATTGTCAAAATTTGAGGGGAGTGTCAGGAATATCTGATCTTAGTAAGCTTATAGAATTGAACATTTCTAAGCTTGTCTGGAGCTCGAGGAGTGCCAGAGTCTTGCCCGGCTGAGCTGCCTGGAGTCTCTTGATATTCACAAATGTGAGAAGCTGCAGAGTATTCAGGTATTCAAGTTGCGTGCATTGAAAGATGTAAAGATTGCATACTGCAGCAAGGCAGTGATGCGGAATTGCATTGACACGTTGCAGGTATTGCTTACAATATTTTCTTTTAACATTCAATCACATTTCGTTTTTAAAAGGGAGAATAATTTTTTTTTATTATTGACTTTGATCCTTGTTTTTTGTCCTCGTTTTTCAATAAATACTGCAGACTTTGTTAAGTAATGGTTCAAGTGATGTGTAAGTGAATATTAACTATGAGCTTTGTTTTTTCATTTCATTTCAGAGTGTGCCGTCAGAATTTCATGTGGTGTGATGGGAAGAGCAGGTGATGGAGCGGAGTCGAGTTTAAACCCACAACTCTTTGATGGGGCAATTGACGCCGATGCAGTCATTGAATTTGACCCTCTCTATGTGGGTCCCCTAGAAATGATGACAGATGAATTGAGCGCAGTCAT
>JAHRHJ020000579.1:0-62760 GCA_019776745.2 Taxus chinensis | reverse complement strand
AAAGTAAGTTAACTTTGATCATTTATGATTGTGAATAATCGTACAAGGAGTTACAAAAATGATCTAAAAAAAAAGAATAAGGGCAAAAATTGTGAACTATTACGTGTAAACTCTCTAAAAACAATGAAAATGGATAAGAACAAGAGATTTAATTAAAGAGGAATATAATTAAAATCTTTAAGAGAAAATGATCAAGAAAGATAACTCGAATCAATAAAATAATGGGAGTGCGATCTTGTCCGGTTTGAATAAGAGCGTATATGACTTTTAAGACAAAAATGTGGACTTATACGACAATAATGTGAACCGGGAGGAAGACAAATGCGATTTGAATGGAAATTGCTAAACTAATGTCAAAGTTAAGTGGAATAAGAAATGTGAAAGTATGTATGAGATGGAGGACTACAAGGAATTTAAGGAAAAGAAAAACATTGAAAGGTGAATGTGAGTTGAATGTATGGATGAGATGACAATGACCTATAGGTGGAAGAAAGGGAGGAGCAACTATCTTAATTAAAAAGTTTTGGAATGTATACAACGTGACCAAATAAATGATGGTGGACGAAAAGGAGGACGAAACTATCTTAATTTAAAAGTGGATGAATGTATACAACAAGACCAAATAACTGATGGTAGATTGCCATACCAACGTGCGTTTTATATCATCAAGCCATGTTAGATTCTAATAGCATATCACCGTTGAACATGTGTAATGAGAAGAATGTGTGGACTACGTGTAAGTCGATTTGTTGAAATCGGATCAGGTGCTAGATATATAACGTGTTCACAAAAATTGTGAAATGCGTAGGTTACAACATCTATACTGTGTAACTGAACAAAGGAATTCTCGTTTCAATAAACATAGAAGATGCAGATGTGTACGCCACAGTAGATATGAACTAGATAAACAAAACTATTGTGAAGGCTATGTCATGTGGAAGGTCAACGGTTTGATATGGATGATGGTTACATGGGTACGTGGTAATGAAGCGCGACATGGTGGGTCGAGCAATTCACCCAGGAAGGTCGGCGACAACAAGAGGGAGGTAGGATATGGGAATGTAGGAGCTTGCGTTGAGTAGTATGTGTAAGGCTGAGGGGAAAAGTTGGGGGATTGAGCGGGGAGAGAAGGACTGGGAGATAGACGTGCACGAGTGTGGAGCTCGACTAGGAGGTCGAGGATCCAGGGTCGACTAATGGGATGAGTGGGGTAAGGAGGGAGCTTGAGAGGAGTAATGGCTTGGCCGACGGGTCAAATGGAGACAAGGTTGTTGGGAATCGTGTCGAGTTATGGCCAAGTGGCCATGGGTGTTTGGGATCGGGGGAAGGTTTGTGAGGTTGGCGTCAAGGGAAGAGTTGTATAGCTCAGAGGAAGAGCCGAGTGGGAAACAATGGAAAAGGGAAGGATATGAGAGATGAGTCAGGTGAGCAGGGACGTCGGTAGTGTGTGAGTGAAGGGACGTGGGGATTGTGGGGAGAGAGCTTGGCCGAGTGGCCTAAGGGAGGGATGCGGGTGTAGGTAGTTAGGTGGGGATGGGTGAGAGGAGAGAATTGTCAGCTCGGCCGAGCTGGTGGGGTGGGAAAAGAAAAAGGGGAGTGGTAGATATTTTAGACTATGGTTTACAAATTTTTATTTTATTTTATTTTAATTTATTTAGTAATAATAATTTTTTGTTTGTTTTGTTTCGCGGGTTTATATAATAAAAAACAACAGACTGAATCAATATAAACTAGAAAATGAGAAAGAACACCAAATCTAGACAACACTATTACTATGATTACGATTATTATTCACTACGAACTCTGAATATCAAACCAAATTGAATAGAGATAACTTTAAAATAATTTTCTGGACCGATTTCCCATGACAATAGAACTCAAAGTATGATTTTTTTTGAAAAAAATGACAATAAATTTACTTTTTAAAACAAAAAATTGGAGACCAAACTTAAAGTAACCTCTTCAGACACGGTAAGATTGTGAATACTCTTGCCGCAACGATCCACAAGTATCCAAATTTGGTAATAAATTTTTTTCTTCTAAACACCGAGTGCCGAGGAGATCAAAGACATGACAAGCGTCGTAGTTTCATTGTTATTATAACTTGCATACACACCACAAGATACCACACAACAAAAGCACTTCCCATAGCGTGATGGTTAACCAAATAATGCCATAAGGAAAATAAAAGGAAATAATAGCAAATAATAATAAACAAAGAATGGATAAAAGCACTAATTGAGAAATAAAAGATAACAAATCGTGGGTAAGTCCCATCGGACGTGCTAGAATGTGAGCTAGGAAAGTACACTGATAAACGGGAAAGTAAAACAACTAGCTAGATACCTCCTCCTTCGCGATTCCTTAGCAAACCTCAGAATGAGTAGTGAAACATGGATGAGCCATGATTGCATAAAATGTAGGCGCTTTCCTTGAACCGGAGCAAGGCCTTCTCTGCAACAAGATCAATTTACTTTGCACCAATGGACAAAGGGATTATGGATTTTGAATGTTTCAAGATGAGGCTATTTGGGATTTAGGACGAGGTGGGAAGGATGATCTTTGCTCAAACAATTCAAGAGTTCAGACATGACATTCAAACTTATTCTTTGTGTCTTTTAGAGAGGGGATTAAGGCTGTATTTATAGCCTAGGAATCAGATTAACTTAGGGAATTTTAAGTAATCATAGTTTGAAAATGAGGGCATGATTAGGTGAGTGGGGACAAAAAAGAGTGAGAGAGGATTAAACTTGTATTTTTAATTCTCATATGGGGGACATAGGGAATATTTGACATGTGAGGAAGATTGGGTTTAATTTAGGGGTTAAAATGGATTAATTAACCGATTAACATCGATTAATTCTATGGGTATTTTTGTGGGAAATAGAGTGGGGAAATTAATTGATTTGGAAAAGGTCTGAAATTAGGGTGTCTACAGTAAGTATAATGTGGGGTCTCTCTTCAGGCTATCTCAGTGTCCGAAGGCATCTTACTTATGTCGAACACATACCCGAAGTCCTTATCATTTTGTTAGGAAATAAGGGATAAAATATGCGGAACAATCCCACACAGAATCACAATAGTAGAAACTAATATGTAGAATAATATCACAGATTAGAAATAAAAGTGCAGAAAATAAAAGAACACAACATAGAGATAATATTTAACGCGGTTCACCCAATTTGTGCTACATCCACCAAGAATCACTTGCTCAGATTTTTATTACAAGCCACCTCTTACTTTTAGTGTACAATATTCAACACTTCCACACATGAAAACATGCTTCACAACATAACAATCTCCCACTTGGAGACTATTTTTCCTTTGAGAAAGCTTCTCAACCCTTCACTGTCGTCCATGAAGACCAACCAAAGCTGAACATAACTTCAATTTCTCCCTTGTGACCACCTTGGTCATCATGTCTGCAGGATTATGACTGGTATGAATCTTCTCCAACTTCAACTTCTCTTCCTCCAAATTTTTCCTAATGAAATGGTACCTTAACTGTATATGCTTCGTCCTAGAGTGGAAAGCAGAGTTCTTAGCTAGGTGTATAACACTTTGATTATCACTATGAAACTTCCCTTCCTCCTTCTTATGCCCCAACTCCTCAAGAAATTGTCTGTAACCAAATCATCTCTTTTCTTTCCTCTTGTGGCAAAAACATACTCAGCCTCCATGTGGTTGACAAAGCCACAAGCTTCTATAGTCATGAAATCCAACTCATTGTTGTCCCACCTATAGTGAAAATATAACTTGTTCATGATCCTTGTTGTCTACATCTCCAGCCATGTATGAATCTACATAACCACACAAAGTGGTGTCCATCCATTGTAGCACAAAATTGTCCCCATGGTCCCTCTCAAGTACCGAAGGATCCAATTTACTGCATGCACTGATCTTTACCTGGATCACTCATAAATCTACTCACTTCTCCCACTTACATGGGAAATATCAGGCCTAGTGCACACCATGGCATACATTAAACTGCCAACCACTGAATGAGTAAGGTACCTTGGACATGATGGTTTAATCCTGCTCTGTAACACAAATCCTTTGATAACTTGAAATGGCTGGCCAAAGGATTCCCAACCAGTTTAGCATCCTACATATTAAACCTCTCCAAGGTGTTCTTAATGTATCTCTTTCTGAGAATTAAAGTCAACTTCCATTCCTTCCTATCCCTCAGATATCCTCATAGTGCAAGGTATTTGTTTCACTTAAACCAAACTTGTTCATAGAAGAAGGATGTGACTTAGCTAATTCAATGTGAAACTAATTTATATTTGTTGCAACATGGATGATTTCATTAAGTAAAAATGAACAATGAGGTTCTATATGGCTAATATGATGTCATTTTTTTTTCATATTGAATTTCATGTTCCCTTGATATACCTTCAATTCAGAAGGAATCTTTTAACCTTGAGGATCCCTAAGGTGGATTTCAAGCATATCAAATGAAAAGAATTATCCAGCCTTGGCGTATGTTTTGAATTAAAAATTTGAGATGTTAGTGTGACTTTCAGATGAATTTATCAAGGATTTCAGGTTTAAAATTGATGATCGATTTATCAAGCTTCAATCTTAGTTTTTTGAGACATCGGTCAAGAACAAGTTTTCCTCAAGCTCGAATTTGAAATCGATGGATGCTCATTGGAATGTGTTGATTCTATTTTGGATTTGAGGGATGCTTTTAAAGATGGTTATGATGCATTCAATGGTCAGTTTTTACATTTGAGGGATGAACAAATGTTAAGAAGGTAAAGCCACAGCTCTAAAACCCTATTAACCCTTGCAGCTAGGAGTCATTAGGGGTAAAAGTGAAGTATGCATAGACAGTTTCTGATTGATTCCCAAAAATTGGCCTCATTTGATGTCCTGTATCAAGCTCAGTAGTTCGGAAGGCTGAGCAATCATGGTTGAGGTAGCATGGTGATCAGTCGACCAAATCTCCATAGCTTAGTTTCTGCAATTGAAGCTCTGGGAAACGTGTCTTCCACATCAAGGAAAAATTGATAGTGCATGACATTGATTTGTAAATGTGAAAAGGATTATAGGACATGTTCATTGATTCATTTTCAAAACTATTGAAGCAAACTTTGAAGTTAATGGAAACTTTTGCCTCCCAAATAACAAGGTCTGGTAAGAATTGAACATTTGCTGGATTTTTGGAGATGATTCAAAAAATTATCAAATAAGATGGTAACCAATGGTTGAAGTTTATATGAAGATTCTATACATTGAATCTTTGATACAACTCAGCATTAGGGTCCCAAGTATTTTTGGCATTCAAGATCTCCATGTGTTCGACAGTAAACTTTGGTGTTCATTTGAAGCATGAAAGGAAAAGGAGGTCAATCATTGAAATTTAATAAGATTACACAAGAGATATGCTCAATGTTTAGAGTCTTGAATGTTTATAAAGGCATTTATGAGCTATTGGAAACATTTGTTTCACAGTTCAAGATAGCAGCGAGGAGATGTTGGCAAAGGGATTTGAAATGAAGATTGTGATTCTGATTAACTTTCAAGCCTTGAATGTCGAGGTTATCTCGGGAGGAGTTGTCTTTAGTATCAACATAAACTGGTTAGTTGACAAAATATGATAGTTAGTCATGATCAAATGTTGAAGTGGCCTGCAAGTTGTCATTTTGTCGAATTGTAAAGGGAACTGAGTCTTGAAAAATTTTAGGTCAAAATTATATTTGTGAGCTCATGTACAGTGTGTTTGGGCTCATTTAGGTGATTAATAGGTAAAGGTTTTTAGTCTTGAAATATTATAAAATTTCAGCTCGAAGTGGCATTTTTAAGTGGAATCCGATTTTCAATTTTTGGCATAGTGTAGTTGAGTCTCGGCTAGACCACCTAATTGACTTGACTGTTTTAGGCCTTTTCATATAATTTTCCCCTTGAGGTAAGGGAACCGGAATGGAGGGCGATCAAGGTTTCAGTCATAAGTTTGAAAGGTGGTCGCATTTTAAAATAATTTTTTAGTTCTTTTCTAAACTATTTCAGTTTGTGCATGTGGAGCTGAATTAAATGAAGTGTGGTCCTACCCCTATTTGAGGATGATTCACAATGAAATAAGTGTGATGCACGTTTTATAGGACTGATATAAATATTGTATATTTTTAGAGGGTTTGAACAGCTTCAACTAGAAGTGATTTGACTTTGCTATCCTTCTCTCAATATAGGGATCTAACATCAATGTGGCCGGTGAAATCTATATTCACTGGATTAAGGTGGTCAGATAGTTCGTGATTTGTAAAATTTTGGCAAGTGAATCAATCTCTTTCTGCAAGTTGTCCTTCTAAAAATGGGGTTCACTGCTCAAGCCTATTGGTCAAGTGTAAATGGAAACCAGATACCTCTTCTGATCCTATGATGCATTATGCACGTTGTTGACCTAATAAAAGTATGCAGAGTTTTACGATTATCTATTTGTTCTATCCTTGTATTTTTTTTCCCTTTTTTCATGCTTTAGGTACATTAAATGCAAGTCAACTTATGTTATTAATTAGATTATTCTTTACTTTCAGTGGGGAGTATTCCATGTTTAGTTGATGGTTTAGTGTCTGTACACCCATTAAAACTGTATAAATTTATCATGGATCAGACCGATACTATTTTGTTGATCAATTTGAACTCATAGGGAAATTGCTTAAGGATTGTTCACACCCCCTCTCAGTTTTGTGACCTTCTAAACCATCACGTAATTAGGTTGTAGGACACCATTGACATCTTCAAATTGTCCTAATTCTGAGGGAAACAATGCCTTATTTGGTGCATCGCCATCCCTAGGCTAGTTGTATTTGTAAATATTTTCCTGATAACTAAATGTCATGCTCAAAGTGAGCATCCAAACTATTTCATCTTGCATATTAAAGTTCCCAAGACCTTCTTAATGTACTCTTCTTGAGATAAAGTTACATTTCCATTCCTTCCTATCCCGAGATATCCTCATACCATTTGGGCTGCCCCCAAATCCTTCATAATAAAGGAGTCACTTAGCTGCTTCTTGAGTACTTTTATTTCCTGCATGTTTTTGCCTACAACCAACATGTCATCCACATACAAACACAAGATAATATAACTGCCATCCTGAAATTTCTTTATATACATGCAATGGTCAGAATGAAATCTAATATAACCTTGCTCCATCATGAAGCTATCAAATTTCTTATACCATTGACGTGGAGCTTGTTTCAGGCCATACAAGCTCTTCTTCAGTTTGCACACCATCTCCTCTTTACCTTTGACCTCATAGCCCTCTGGCTGCTGCATATATAGATCCTCCTCCAAATCACCATGGAGAAATGCAGTCTTTACATCTAGCTGCTCTAAGTGCAAGTCTTCTGCTGCCACTATTCCAAGAACAATTCTAATAGAAGTCATTTTTACTACAAGAGAAAAAATCTCATCAAAATCTATACCTTTTTTCTGTGCAAACCCCTTGACCACCAACCGGGCCTTGTATCTTTTCTTGCCTCCTTCTTCCTCTTTAACTCTGTACACCCACTTGTTTTGCAATGCTCTTTTTCCTTCACATAGTTTCACCAAATCCCAAGTCTGGATTTCCATGAGAGACTGATGCTCCTCATCCATGGCTTGCTCCCACTTCTTCCTGACATCTACTTGCATTACTTCATCAAATATATTTGGCTCTCCACTATCAATGAGTAATAAATAATAAAGAGAAGGAGAAAAATGTTCAGGTGCTCTTCTTACCCTAGAAGACCTCCTCAATATAGGAGTTTGGTTTTCCTGTTAAGTAGGTTCCTGAATTGATTCATGTGTCACTTTCCCATCTGGAAGATCCTCTACCACTGCATATTCTTTCCTTGGATTCTTCCTTGTTTTCCTGCAACTGTTGCTTATACATAACTTTCTCATTAAAGACCACATCCCTAGATCGAATGATTTTCTTGTCCTTAATACTCCAACATTTATATCCAAATTCATCACCACCATAACCAATAAAAGTACATTTTTCTGATTTAGCCTCTAGCTTGGTCCTATCATCCTTGTCAATATGAAAAAACACCTCACATCCAAAGACTCTAAGAAATTAGTAATCAACTTTCTTACCAGACCAAGCCTCCTTAGGTATGCCTCCATCTAAGGCACTTGAGGGTCCTCTGTTTATCAAGTACACAGTTTTGCTCACCACTTCTGCCTAAAAATAAATAGGCAGTCCCGCATGTAATTTCATGCTCCTAGCACATTCCATTATTGTCCTGTTCATCCTTTCTGACACCCCATTCTGCTGCGAGTTCTTGGAACCATTTTTTTCCTGCAGATTCCATTCTTAGAACAATAATCATCAAATCATTGTTGCAATACTCCCCTCCATTATCTGACCTGAGACATTTTACCTTAAGACCTGTTTCATTTTCTACCAAGGATTTCCACTTAACAAAAGCATCAAATACATCAGATTTATTTCTAATACAATATACCCAAACTTTCCTTGTTGCATCATCAATAAAAGTAACATAATAATTTGAACCCCCAAGAGATGATACCTGAGTTGGCCCCCACACATCAAAATGTACCAGCTCTAACTTACTCTCTTTCTTCGTAGGTCCAACCTTGAGAAAACTTTACTCGCTTTTGTTTCCCATATACACAATTCTCACAAAAATTGAAACATGTTTTTGTATATCTGGGAAAATTCTTCTTTATGATCTACATGCCCTTATGGCTCATTTGACCGAGCCTATAGTGCCACAATGTTGTATATGCGTCTGAAGCCACAAGATTACAAGCATTAGTGTCTATCAGTGGTTAAATACAAGGTTCTAACCTTCTTACCTCTTGCCACCACAAGAACACCCTTGGTAACCTTCCAAGAGTTCGTTGTAAATACCACATTATAACCATCATTTCCCAACTGCCCCACCGATATAAAATTTCGTCTTAATGTAGGCAAATGTTTGACATCCTTTAATAGCCATGTATTCTCATTGTGCATCTTAACTTAAACAAAACCTTTTCCAACTATGCTGCAAGGCTCATCATCACCAAGATAAACATGCCCAAAATCCCCTTGAACATAATCAACAAAATAATGCCTATGTGGAGTAGCATGGAAAGAAGCCCTCGAATCTAAAACCCAAGATTCAACAATATTGTGCAAAGAAAGAATCAAAGCATCCTGACAGACATTACCTGTTGCCACATTCACCTCCTTGTTTTCTTCCTGTTTTTTCTTCTTGTCCCGAAGCTCCCAATAGCCCTTCTTTTCATGCCCAGCTTTCCATAGTGCCAACATACCATCTTACTTTGGATTTTGACCTTGCCCGATCTTTCGATTTTCCACGACTTCCTCTATTCTTTGGTCTCCCTCTAGTTTCCATCGTCAAAGCATTCCATGAAGTAGAAGATTCCCTCGAGAGCTTTTTCTTCACATTTCCTCACTTAGAATCACCCCTACAACATCCTCAAACTTCAACTTTGAGTTAGCTGGAACCGAGTTGCTTACCGCCATTACCAGGCTATTCCAACTCTCAGGTAAGGAGCACAAAATTAATAAAGTGCTAACTTCTTCATAAAATTCTATTGTAACCAAAGCTAGCATATTCACAACCATATTAAAATCATTCAAATGATCTTCTATTAAACTATTCTTAGACATCTTCATATTAAACAACTTTTTCATTAAAAATATCTTGTTAGAGGCAGAGGGTTTTTCATATAACTTCCCTAATGCATCCATTAGATCTTTTGTAGTCTTTTCCTTTGAAACATTAAATAATACCGAAGATGCAAGACATAGCCGGATTGTCCAAGTGCCTTCCTATCCAGCAAATCCCAATCCGCATCCGACATGCTCGAGGGTTTGTTCACCTTTTCAGATAGCAAATATAAAGATCCTTCTGATAAAGGTAATCTTCCATCTGCATCTTCCAAAGACTAAAATTCTACCCGTTGAATTTATCAACCCTTGATCTTCCATCATCTGCCATAGCTCCCACTCAAGCTAAAACTTTCCCTACGATTCAACACTTCAGCAAACCAAACCAGACTCTGATACCAATTGTTAGGAAATAAGGGATAAAATATGCGGAATAATCCCACACAGAATCACAATAGTAGAAAATAATATGCAGGCAAATATCACAGATCTGAAATAAAAGTGTAGAAAAAGTAAAAGAACACAACACAGAAACAATATTTAACATGGTTCACCCAATTTGGGCTACGTCCACCAAGAATCACTTGCTCAAATTTTATTACAAGCCACCTTTTCTCTCAATACAATACCTAGATCTGTTTGGAGTTGTGCTCAACAAACTCTTCTGAATTCACACTTGAACTCACACACATCTACAATGATGTGCTATATCATAAGCATAAACCACATCAATAGGCAATTGCTTAAGTAGTTTTACAATACCGTGGGTACCAAAACCATGGGCCAAAACCACCCCATAAACCTATGGGTCAAAAATCATGCCCATATGAAAAGCAATTTTCTGGATATCAAAAAATTTTTCATGGCCCAAAAACAGTGAACGAGTTACCCATTACCCATAGTGTATAGTCTTCAACACTTACACCATGAAAACAAGCTCTTCGGGGGCTTTGCCCTTAACCCCCTTAACCCGCTCATTGGTGAAAGGACATACCGTAGTCCATGTTTGTGTTTAGTCTGTAAATCAAGCATAGAAGGTCTACTACACTCTAACATGAAAATATTGGCTCCACAAACATAATACATCACGTATATATTCTAGATAGCAAGTTCCATAGGCACTGACACACTTTTGGTACAGATCAACCATCACCCACACTCCAATCATCCAGTCTTAAAATGGAAGTAATGTGACATTTGGATAAGTCACAACTTATCCATACTAATTTAATCAACTTTAGAGAAAATACTCTCTGTTTAGAGGCAATCTAAATGTCTCCTTGGCATTGAAGCAAGAACCTCCCACCTTCATTGTCAAAATCCATCAAATTAACCAATAAAACCTCCAATCCCCCCATACTTGCTCTAGACATCTGTGAGCTATTCCAACTTTTTACCTAAAGGTCATTCTCCATTCTTTGGGCAATCACAGAGAAACTTGCCCTTAAACCAAGTTTTAATGAAGGTTTATCATTTTGACCCTACCAACACCGGTTGAAAACCATCGTCACTTTCTCTCAACTGACGTAGGACTCTGATAGTCTGGTAATTCATTCTTGTAACAAAAATTCCTCATAACCTTCACCAAAGGATAAACCAATTTGACCCAAAACTCTAGCCTTTCCTAGGTTTGTCTAATCTGTCACAACTTCTTTAGATTTGATCATAACCTTCATGAAATTCCTATTTGAGGTCATTCAATGTTTTACCGACATGAGACACCTAAATCATATCAACTTTAGTGGATTGTATGCAGCAACTCTATATGAAAATTTGCTTGCAAATTGTATTAAACAACTGTTGTTGACAGCCATTGAGGAAGTATCATTCCTAGATCAGCAAACATAGTCATTTGCAGCTGACATTTTTATGTTGATATTCCTCTTGGAAGGTATAAGTACTTTACTTGTTTCTGTAGTTCCTCCTAAAAACTCTTAGTATCATGTTCTTGGTAATCATTAACTAGAATCTTGGAAATCAGTTGCATGCGTATCTACCTGTCCAGTTCTATGGAGGTTGGTATTCACTCCTCACCCTTGCACCCTAATCTAACTTTGCTAGATAGGTGATCTTATCGAGGAAACATTGCAGAGTTACATTTCACTCCTTTTGTACTTATTTGATATATGAAATGAACAATAGGATCGTCCTGCATTGTTTTCACCGTGTGGTTAAGCTTCTTGCATGATCTACTTATCCATCTGAGTTTAAATGCGAGTTTGGGCTCTGCTTTGATTCCAAATAGAGGTTACACTCCTCGTACAAAATCTCACCTTAAGGAATATCCTAAGTATGAAGCTGGTTTCTCCTAAACTTGATTTATCCTTGTTAATCCTATCTCAAAATTGATTCCAATGATAGTTGGTCTAATCAATTTTTGGTTAAAAGATATTGAAGAAAACCATCTACAATGAGTCACAAAATGATGGCTAGAAACCAAGAGTTGTGGGACATGTGGGCCCCCTTCGTCCCAGTATTTGAAGATGAATGGCAGCAGCATTGACCTCAATACGAGAGGCTTCAATGTATCAATTTTCTTTAACTCAGGCACCAAAAAATAGAACTGAAGAGACTTTCCAACAATGTTTGAAATTCCTTTGTAAAATTTTTATGAGCCTAGTATTAATTTTTTTTCTTAATTATAAGATTAAATATCCTTTTGAGAATTTTTACACTTAGCTCCAAGTTTTATATAATGGAAGTTGACCACAAGGCTTACTGTGACCCCTGCAATGCACTTTTACATTAGATTAAAATCCAAAGACTCTAGTTTCTTAACTCTTTAAAGGTAGGTGTAATTTTCTTTGCAAGTGTGTTTAAAAACTTTTTGAAGTGAAGTATTTAGTATTTTAGTCATAGAATGACAAAATGGGCTCAACGAATATATGGATTGGATTTCAATTTTGAATACGAACACTAAATGATGATCTGCCATCTATGTAATTATAATTTGAGTTATGCAAGATTCAATTTTCTAGGCATAACCTTATATTAGTATTGCCACTACCATAAGGTGGTCTCAATGGATATCTTTCTAGATTTAATTCAAGTTGGTTTCATCATTCTTGAAGCCAATGGTTTTGTTGATGGGTGTGGATGGAGAACTCCAAAAACTATCTCTTATTCTTGTGCTAGATTCTTTCCAACACAATCTGGTGACAGCTCTTTCCTTTGCTTCCAGAATTAACGATGTGCTATGCAGAAGTTTATTACACAGGTTAAAAACAATTCAGAGATAGAAAATAATTCCAGGCACGATTTTTCAGCAATATATTCTTAAGTGACAGAAACTTTAACACTATATTACAATGTTTTCCCATGAACTCTCAATCGAAGGAGATGAATGGTTCTTTCTCTTTCTGTCTCCATCCAGTGCTACAAATTTCTTTTGCTTATAGGGCAAGCATCCCTACGGTTTATGTTTTGGTTGGACTTACATTTAGGTAAATTAATTACCGAGATCACTAATCCCATTATTCCATGGCATTTCTATGCAAGAGCAAGCTTAAAACCTCACTGCATAAGGTACATCAAATCAAAAATTGGTAAGTATTTGGAAAGCACCCCGGTTTGGTGTTTCTTGTTAGGGACTTACATTTACAATAAACTGAGCCAAATCACATATCCATGTCTATGCCAAGCAAGCTTAAAACCTCTGCTTGAGAGAGGCTACAATAAGTCAAAAATTTTAAGTGCCTTGCCAAACCCCGGTTTGGTGTATCATGATAAGGACTTACACTGGTTTAAAGTGGTATTTAACAAAGAGTTCAAATTCCTATTGGGAAATGGCATGTATCCCATGCCAACTTCAAGCTTTGGAAATCTTCACCTGGTCTAACTTTGATCTACACTAAGTCAAAAATTTGTAAAGAGTTCTTGCCAAGCACCCTGGTTTAGTGTTTAAATGTGGACTTACATTTACAAAACTGGATCCAAGTTCAAATCCCATTGTGAAATGTAATTATCTATGATAGCAAATCATATCTAAACTACTCTACTCTAAGAGATCTCACACTAAGTAAAAAAAATTGTCACCTTGCCAAGCACCCTAGTTGGTGTTTTGGTGTAGACTCCCTTTTCTAAGTTAACATTTGGCCATGAGATTAGTTTTGATATGAGCATATCATTGTAATGTAGAGTGGAAAAGAAACCATTATGGAACTAAATTCCCTTTACTCTTAACATGTATAAACAATACATCTGTCTAATCTGTTGTTTAAGGTTGAGCTGTGTCAAGTATTAAGATTGGTCCTTGGAACTACTAGGAATCCTCTTCTACATTCTGGGGTGAACATTGACCCCCGAGTGGTAGGGGATGAAACTCACATCTACGCTAGGATCCAGGATTTATTTCCCTTCTGATCATGGAATAACAATGGGAGTTGGGGCATACCTCTCAAGTGTGACATCGATTCTCAAGAACTTTTTGAAACAGGCCGTATACATTTAGAATCAACAAAGCAATGAGTCTGGAACAAGCACAGGATGCATAGGAGCATGCAGGTGCATAAAAAAATGGATCAACCGGAACTGCAGTTTTGCACGGGTTCCTTAGCACTCAAACATGAAAGATTGACGACTAAAATGCATCATTTAGCACTTTCCAATGATATTCACATCTTATTTCCTCATGAGATTCTTTTCAAAACAAATGCACAGGTTCCTGTTTGGATGAAAATTGACAGTACAACGCTTTAGTGCAATCAGAGATACAGTGAAGTCGCAGTCACGGGGATAGAAGAACTCACGATATGTGTGATGGCTAACTATAGGGGATCAGTTGACTAAGATTGAGTGTGATCTCACTAGTAGTTGAGTTGGAAAATGATTAGATGCAGAGGATGGATGACATGGGTAGCGTAAATTCCCTATGATTTGATCTAACTGAATCTACAATGTTCAAACAACGTTTGAAGTGTCTAATTTGACTAGACCCATGCTATAGCAGTGCAGGTGTCGATGATGGTGATGAATGGTTGATGAACAAAACTAAAACATCATATTACAAAAGGCAAAGCTACTTCTACCCTAAACAAACAAAACTACCTTGAGCATTGTAAAAAAAAGCTTATGCTCTTGCAAATGAATTTCATTATCTGGGGCAATTGAATAACCAAGCTGCCCCTTGACTAACTTCAAAACTCCATGGATTTCACGGGCTTCACACTAGCCCATAGTGATACCAAATTAGAAATAGACAATAGATTCATTTATTCAAATCATGTTGAGATATTTATACACTTTGCTTTCTCCTACATTTGTGGAGACATCACCTATCTCTTTTATACTCTCTCACCTAGCCTAATTACTAGCTGAGTTGTTACAACAACTCGTACACACATCCTCACTAATTGTAATATGACTAATAATAATATCCTAAAATTAATACAGCATACATTTTATGCATGTACTATCCTATATTTTCCTAACACAATTTCTAATAACATCAATAATAATATCCTAAAATTAATACAGCAAAAGATGAAAATCACCATAAAACAACCGGTTCTTTAAATTGTCAAAATTTCATTGTGAACTTCAATATTATAAGGGCCAATCAAGGTCATTACTGAAAACAAAAAACCAAGGGGAAATTAAATATAAAGACCAGTAGCCAGACCAATAAAATTTTAATCATAATAACTCGAAAAATCAAAACATAATCCAATTGAAAAGTACCCTCGTAATTGACAGAAAATGACTGTTGTAGTTATATAAGAGTCCCGGCATCATTGTGTTTCTCAATATTTCAGGAGTGTAAAAGAAGTGCTATAGGTCTGCTATAGGTGTCTATGTACATCCAATTCTAATCAACCATATATTGGAATGCAAAATGGAGGACATTTATTGTTACTTTAATCTAATGGCTCCTCAACATAATGCCAGTTAAACCTGTTCTTTCAATAATAATCCACATCAAGGAACCACTCAGGCCTTAAGAAAACATATTACTATTATTCAATGGAAGGCAAAAATGGCTTTAAAGACCTATCCATGGCAGACCTCGAGCGCGAAAACAGGATTGGGCTTAAAATGCCCCTTTTCCACGGTTTTCTAATGTAGTCCTCTACTAATTCTTGCTGGTTTTTTCATGCCTATTATTGCCCCACCCAACTAGTGTTTGAAACCCATAAAGCAAAGGCAAAAGGGAAAAATGCAGCAGGCCTAAAATTTATTCTGTAAGGGAGCAATAAGAATCTGATTCTACTACGATATTCTTACCAAGAAATAAAAGAAATTTATGGACTGGTCTATTTGAATGTAGACACCAAAATTTGGTAATTTATCACTTGATAATGTTAGTATCGGCTTAATCCCTGAATTATGACTTGTGTGCACATTTTGAGCTCAAATGCCTATCCTTAGCCCTATTTCATAATTTGTTCTCCTCATTTACTCTGCTTAGTCATTCGCAAAATTTGTTTGCATCAATCCACATTAGTCTATCACTCATAACTTACAAGTGTCATGCTTGGTACTTTTCAACGCCTCACTCTTTACTCGTACAAAACCTCCAAATATAGACCAAACCACCAAACGGTTTGGTTTGAAAATGATGGTTTCATTCCAAGCCACCCAATGGTCATTTTTCCAATTTGATATTTTTTTAAGGGTCGGTACTTTTCCTATAGGTCGACTTTAATGCGAAATCAAATCTATAAAAGCCTATATAAGCAAGTCAAATGCACTAATTTACTCACACGACATTCTCCTAACACTTTCAAGAGCACTATAAACACAATGATTCCAAAAAGTACTCCAAACACTCCCAAGCTCCCCTAAAGCAGCAACACACATTAGGATTAGCTCCCACAAAGGTCCGAAGGACTCCAAACTAGGTTCAAGAGTATAGCTTCCCATGTTGCAATTCCTCAAAGCTAAGTCAAGTACAAACATGCCAAGCCATTGCAAACATTATCAAGTGAATAAGTTACCAAAGATAGTTGCATCTATATATATATATATATATATATATCACATCTCTAGATGGAGAACTACATGCGGTCTAAGACCTCTTCAAAGTAGTGCCAACATAGGCGGTGTATGGATTGCACTTCAAGTCAACCACTAACCTTTTTGTAGGGTTTTACACATGGTTATGATTTGGAGTTATTTTGGGTTATACAAAGGGTTTTAGAAATTTGCGAGGCCTAGGATTTCCCAGAAAAACATAGTCAAGTTGATCACACAAGCACAAAAAGTTACTAAACGCCAGAAGTTCGCCATATGGAATGGCCAAATGGTTGAGTACATAACTGTTTTATCCCAACTCATCCTGCACTTCCAGAACATAAACTATGCATATAAAGATCATTTATAGTCCTTTCATTCTTCTGCCACAACTAGATCAACTTCCAAGACAATAAAATGGCCAAGTGCATCTCTTCTCTTGTGTCTTCTCCTATTTAGCACATGTTCGTCTAGTTCTATATTGCAAATTGCTAATATAAGTATATTCTGATCTACACATTAATGTTAAATTAATTAATCTGAATAGATCTCCTGTTTCTAACCCTAATCCAACGTTTAAATAAGAACTACCCCATTTAATTTATTTTTCATTTAGTGAACCCTCTTGTTGATAAAATCCTTAACTTATTTGGACTAGGTCACCCTATTCCAAATCTGGTCTTATGTTTCAAATCCCTAGGATTTCAGTTTTCTTGCATGTTATCTTCTCTTAATCTTAGGGTTTGTTATCCTTTTTACCTTCACGACTTACTTGGCCAATTGCAAAATACTAATGTGAAAGTTTCCTTTCTTGAGTTAATTTCACACACCCCTGCATATAAAGATGTTCTCTATGTGTTGTTACAACAAATAATGCTTTGTATTGATGCGGAGCCCCAATATGTGGCATCCATTATAAATACTTTGTGCTTCACAGAAGAGAGCATATCATTTGGTACCAAAGATCTCCCCCCGCCCCCGCCCCCCCCTCCCAACATATCATAGATAGTGGTCTCCACTTGTATATTCAAGTAGTGGTACACAACTGCTTGGTTAAGTGCGTACTTGTTGACAATGGCCCGAATCTCAATATTTGTATTATATCTTTCCTTAATAGGTTGGGCATATTAGCAGATGATCTTACCCCATACAATATGAGTATCCGTGGTTTTGATAATGTACCTTGCAAGGCGCTTGGGTAAATCATGTCACACATTACCTTGGGGAAGGAATCTCTTGCTACTATATGTCAAGCAATCTCTTGCTACATTACCTTGGGGCTATCACGCAGATATATATGCAATTCAGGCACACAGACAAAATACATGATTTAGAACATAATGGAACAAGATACAAACACAAGAACAAGAACAAAGACATATCATGATTAGAATTTACACACTGACAAAACTGTCCAACAGGTGACAGACTCGTCAAACATTACTGTCTAGGATGGATGGTTTCATCCTGAGCAGTTTGCAACAACAAATTCATAATTTCTTGAAACACAAACTTTTACAAGTTTTTGATATAGGTTTAGGGACAGCTAGCACAATTGAGAGCAGAGTTTACTGCATTTCAATGCAAAATGCGGGGGGGGCACGAGTTCTTCATTCCCTTTTGACTTTGGCATCTTGAGCACCTTTACAATACATGTTATGGGGGCATGGCTTCCTTTTATATTTATCTTTGCACACTTGATACATTAGGATAACGTACAATGGGGGCTTGAGTACATTTCATTCCCTTTCAACTTTGCACTAATTTGCACATTTGGGACTTAGATCCATTTGCAGTGGTGTGGTTTTGTGTGTAGAAGATTTAAAGGGTGATCAAAAAGCCCTGTGATACTCTTCTTACTTTTTTGGGATGGCTAGACATCTTGTGACACCCTTTCTCTTTTTAGAAGGTTTTTTGTGACGACTAGAAAGCCTTGTGAGTCTGTGACACACTTCTTTGGTATTGGGTCAAGTGACATGCAATTTCCTTTTGGTTTGGTTTCTCCCTCAACAAATTGGGGGTTGGTCACACCAATTCCTTTGGCGGCTCATTAGTAATCCATTTCTCCAAGCACTTTATCAAGGAGCTTCTTCTTCGGTAAGGAAAACATGTGTACTCCTAGGCTTGGTTCACTTTTCAAATTTCCAAGTTTTAGCTTCAAATTTCAAGTTTCAAATACATTTTCAAATCTGAGTTAAAGTTCAACTCCTTTTATCGACATTGACTACACTTTATGTTGCAAGCTTCACTATGGAGATCGTGTCAACACTCAAGCAAATCAAACACTTTGAGCAGAGACAGTTTGCCTACACACTCAAAGATTTTTTCCGTTGGGCATGTAAATTTCATTTCTTAGCTTTAAAGGGGGCAAATGTAGACACCAATTTTTTGGTAATTTATCACTTGATAATGTTAGTATTGGCTTAATCCCTAAATTATAACTTGTGTGCACACTCCGAGCTCAATTGTCTATCCTTAACCCTATTGCGTGATTTGCTCAACTCATTTACATTGCTTAGTCGCTCACATAATTGCTTGCATTAGTCCACAACAACCTATTACTCCCAAATGTTGTGCCCAAAACTTTCTAGTACCTCACTCTCTACCTATACGAGACCACCAAACAGGGACCAAACTGGAAAACAGTTTGGTTCGAAATTGGTGGTTTCATCCCAAGCCACGCAACGATCATTTTCTCAATTTGATATATTTTTATGGGTCAGTACTTTCCTTATAGGTATGCAGAATATAACTTATGAAAGCTTATATAAGCAATTCAAATGCACTCATTTACTCACCTAGCATCCACCTGACACTTTCAAGAGCACTACAAGTAAAATGATTCCAAAAAGCTCTCCAAGCTCTCCTAACCTTCCCTAAAGTAGCAACTTATATTAGGAGCAACCTCCATATAGGTTTGAAGCACTCCAAACCAGGTTCAAGAGTATAGCTTCCCAAGTTGTAAGTCCTCCAAGCCAAGTTAAACACAAACATGTCAAGTCATTGCAAACATTATCAAGGGAAAAAGTTACCAAAGATAGTTGCATCCATATAGATATGAGATATATAGGTGGAAAACTACTTGTAGTTTGAGCCCTCTTTGGAGTAGTGCCAACGTAGGTGGTGTATGAATTGCACTTCAACTCAACCACTAACCTTTTTGTAGGGTTTTTACTCATAGTTGGGGTTTGAAGTTATTTCGAGTCATACAGAGGGTTTCACACATTTACGAGACCTAGGGGTTTTATAGAAAAGCATATTCTAGTCGATCGCACAGGCACAAAAGTTATAAAATGCCAGAAGTTTTCCGTACAAAACCGCCAAACAAGTATGGAACTGCCAAACCGTTCCGTACGTAAATGACAGTTTCATCTCTGCTCATCCTTCACTTGCAGAACAAAACTGAAGCATTTGAAGACCATTTCTAGTCTTTTATCCTTTTGCCATAACAAGATCAATTCCTGAGCAACAAAATGGTTAAGTGCATCTCTTCTCTTGTGTCTTCTCCTATTTAGCACATGCTTTTATGGTTCTATCTTGCAAATTTCTGATATATGTATTTTATGATCTGTACATTAATGTTAAATTAATTAATCTAAATATATCTCCTGTTTTTAACCGTAATCCAAAGTTTAAATAAAAACTACTCCGTCTTATTTATTTTGGGTTAAATCATTGAGATGACTTGGTTGGAGTGTATCAAACTAAGAAAATTTCCTCTTAGCTCATCAATCAACATACCTCATTCAAAGTTGCCTTAGTGCTTTTATAGACGTCAGCGCAAGTGCAAATATGAGTTTTTGTAACCATTTTGAACTCCTAGTTCGCCCCATATGTATTGGTGAATGCAAGACGTTTGAGTATTGAAAATAAGATTGATAACTAGTTTTCCCATGTTTTTCTACCTTATTTGAAATGTGATGAAAAGGAGTACCAAATTGCTGGAAATTCGCCTTGGGTAGGAGTAGATTTAGGCTCATTGGATTCTCAAAAGCCCTTGTTTTTCTTTCTATCAGGTATTGTGTTTTGTTTAAGGGCAAAGACCTCCTTAGGCCTTTTTATATGTTTTTAAATCGAATTTCCAAGTCTAATATGGTTTGTAGAAGAGAACACAATAACATAAGCCAATACTCCCTTCTCAACTGTGCCCTAGACATGCAACGACTGGGTTTTGCAGTCAAAGAAAAAAGATAACATACATTAAAACAAAGAAAGGTTTAATAACAATTTGACAAAGTAAATAAAGAAGACTCATCATATTCAAGTGTGTCATGTTATGTTTTCAGGATATGCTAGTTGCATTTTATTTGCCCCCTTAGCCACCAAGCACCATATCCTATGTTGGTTTGTTTTGATTGTACCTCGCAAAACAAAGGAAAAGAAGAGAGATTAGTAACATGGCGTGTTTTAATTGTAGACATCAAAGTAATTTGTAATTATGTTTTGTAACAAAAGCCACAGATGTGTTGTCTATCAACAAACAACGAGGTGATCAGGCATGTATTAACGTAGAGACCCGGGTTCAAATCCAACATGGGCACCCATGTAAATAAATCTTGTATATATATGAATCATCTTAAGAAAAACAAAAAAAAAAACCTGTTTTTTTTTCTTTTTCTTATTCCATGGTTGAGTAGTGTATCAATGATTATTTTGTTAGGATCAATTGGTACAAGACGGTTGTGGTTTAACCAACACACCTCTTGGCCAACATCACCATATTTATATGGATGATGGTCAGGGTACGGGAGTTCTCATAGATTCTTGTATCTCCATGTACCTAGTATTGTGCATTACCTTGATATATAAATAAAGAGCAGTTTTATATACTCGTTATGTGCAATTTCTGCATGGCGGAATAGTTATTGGCATAATATCAATCGTGATCGGCAATAAATAAACTTTAACAAATTTTAATATAAAAGCCACAATATTCTAAGATAAATATGTCAAGTCCAATGTCATAATTGTCAAATTATAAAACAAGTTTGGACCAAATTACACTAGAGCCAACTTATTTATTCTATTCAGTCTCATCAAGTCTTTTTTAATCTTTTAAAGTTTTTATAAAGTTTCCCAAATTCGTTTGTCAGAGAAATAAGTCAAAAACATGAAGACAAAAAAAGAGAGGCGATAAGCAAGAGGAGTTTTTAGTTTTTCAAGCTAAAAAAGCACCGTAAGCATTAAGCATTGTAGATCGATGTCAAGGATATTTTTGTGTGGTTAAGTTGTACAAAAAGTAAGTAGTATATATTGTTTGATTTGACTTTAATTTGATTTTTTTACCTTTTTTTCGGAGATGTGAACAATATCTGATGGCAGGGCGCCCCAAAATTTCCGGGGCATTTTTGGGATGCCCTGCATTTTTCATCAGCGGCCGTGATAGAAGGGGGATGTTTCCTCACCATCCCTTGGTCCCGAAATGTATCGGATGTCCGGAACGAGGGGAAAATGGGGGAACACGTCCCTATGTAACTAGGATTAATTGTTTTATATTATTATTTTATCTATATTTCTTATTTAAATTTGTGATTTTTTTATTTGTAAACAAGGGTTGACAGATCCCTTTCCTGTTTATATTTAAAATATCCAAAAATTTACATGAGAGCATCGATTACATAAGACTTTGTAGATCTACATCAAAGCAAATCTTCATCATGCTAGTGATAGCCTATGCTAATTAGAGAAACTACGTGGCACAGGGGCGAGGCTCCCTCCTCCGTTACAGAGTCACACAACGGGCTGCAAAGCAAGTTACAAACTTATATTTATGTCAAGCCTTTATGACATCTACATGTAGCTACTCACGAAGGAGCTTACAACTCTCTAATGGAGCTTTTATAGACCCTTGGAGCTTCTCCTATGGACCTAATGTAGACTGGTCTTTTGTATGCCTTACATGCACATTCCACACTTAGTCTCTTTTCCTTGGTTGTTCATGCTTTGGGTTTAACAACCCTGAATGGTGAACTTGACTCCTTAAATATCTGTGGTTTCTCACTTCTCTCTCCTTGATGGCTCCTTCTAGACGCTTCCATATCTTTCCGCTCAAACTCAAAGTTGGATTCAAGCTCATAAATGCGTTGAACCACCTTTCCACCATTTGGTCATCCTTGTTGTGTCATGTAGGCTTGGTTGTTGAGCTTCTCTGATTGTTCAATCTCTACCGACCGCCTTGATCATATAGTTTTGACCTTTTTGTCGTTTGTTGCCAATCATCAATTCTGCCGTGCACTCTTGCTTTCTTTCCCCTTTGGCATCACAGTTCTTTGTGTGCTCCACGCTTCGATTTTCACCTTCGCATTCGTCCGCACATTGAGCTTGGGCTTTTTAAGCCTTCTTCATAACATCCTCTCACCCTTCGTAATTCATGTTATTACGTAACTCCTTTTTATCTTCTTGTGCCTTCCTCACACTATTTTGTATTGTGCAACTCTCCCCACAATCTTTGCGCGCCTCTAGTCTTCCAAGCTGGGCCAAACTACTTTGTTGTGCTCCCAAAATCCTACGCACATTGTTGCACATTATTCTCCACTCCTACTCCACTGCGCCTAACCTTTCGTAAGCCTATTGCGCACCCACTTCCACTACGCACTTTATGTGCACTACTCCTTCACTGATTTCTATTGCACAAAGTGCTCGCACACTCTCGCACAAACTTCCCCTTGTTCTACTGTGCTTCCTCTTCCTTCTCCACTCTTCCAACTTTCGTGCACTCCCACACTCAACCAAAATTGTGTAGGATTGCCTTAAACCTTGGATGCTCCTACATCAAACACTTGAGGTACTTAAACTTGAGGTCCACCTCAAGTAGACTGAGTGAGTGGTAGAACCACCCTTTGAACTATTGAGGCTGATAGTTCCGGCTCCTTCGTCCTCTGAGCCTTATCCTTGGCCTTGGCACTTCTTCTGGTGCCTCTTCCAGTCCTTCATCACTTCTCGGTGACTCCTCCGCAATATCCTGCGCACTTCGGTGAGCTGAAACTCACCACCTCCCAACCACCTCCTCCAAATGAATTTTTCTTCTTTATCCTTTGCGACTCTCTTCTCATCGCAATCCTTCTTCTCCTTCAATGCGTCTGCTTGCCACAAACCGTCCTCCTCCTAAGGCTTCTCTGTTGAGCCTTCTGCTTTGCAAGTTTGCGCTTGCCTTGACTTCTCTCATTTGTGAGTCCATGCTCTCCTATGTCCGTCTACCTCCACCTAAAGCCTTGGGGCTTTTCTTCTTTTCCTTCGGCCCACTTCATCTCTGGGCTTCCTTTTTACTCTCTCCTTCTCTTGCGCACTTCCTCTTTTCCGCACCTTATTTCTTCTCACTGTCTCTCCACAGGCTTCTCGTTGTGCTCTTGGTCTTTGTGCACTCTTTTCTTTGTTCTCCTCTTTGTTGCTCTCTTGTCGCGACTTCTTCTTCCTCTGCAGCAATTTCCTTTTGTGAACTTGTTGGTTGTGCTATTCCTTGCGCACCTTCTCTTCTTTGCTCTATCTAATGTGCTATCTTCTCTCACACGCTCTTCCTTATGCATCTATTTCTTCACGCACTTGTGGGTTTGGACCCACTGCAAACCATCCTTCTCTCGGTCTTCTTCTCTGCCTTTGCCCTTCTCTACTTGGGGCTTCTCTTCCTTGTGCGCTTTGCTTTCTCATGCGCTTTTCTTTATACATTTCTTCTGCGTAATCTTCACCTTTACGCCCAATATCTCCTTGCGGGCTTCTTCTCCACTTCTCCTTCTCTCGACCTCTGTGGGGCCACACTCCACTCACTTGTGCATCGTCAGGCAACTATCTGCTTGGTCGCATATTCTCTCTCCCTCTTCCTCATGGCTACTCCACCATCGACTTCTCTTCTCTGGTGCGCCCTCATTGTCACACCTTCTTCTTTGGTGCCAGGGTCCTGCTTCTTCACTGCACAATCTACCTTTGTGGCAACTTCCACATCTCTCTTGCCTCTTCTCCGGGGCAATTTTCCTGGCTTTCTTCTCCTCCTCTCTTCTTCTCTCTTGCACCTTCTTTATTGCGCAAAACTTCTGGAGCTTCTTCGCAATGCTCCCCTTCTTCCTTTGTTGCCTACAGGGAAACCTCTTCATCTCCTCACAATCTCTCTGCACTTGCTAGCGCACCCTTCCTTGTTTGTGCATGTCTTTCTCCTATGTGCCTCTCACACTGCGCACTCCTGTAGTCTTCTTCTTAGACCACTCGTCTTAATTGCCTTTGGGGCAACTTCTTTCTTCTTCGCGCAAATCTTTCGGTTGCACTCTTCTCCTTTGCGCACGCTCCTCTACATGCTTCTTGAGATCTCAATGGATCTCTTCTTTCTTCGGTGCACTCTTTTCATGTGCACTCTCCCGCAGTCTCCTCTGCGGACTGCTTTATCTTTCCTTGCCTTCAGGGCAACTTCTTCCTTCCCCTTCTCTACTTCCTCATTCACAATGGTGCTCCCATTGCCGCGCATGCTTCATTTTCACACACTCCTTAACTCCTCTTCTTGGATTTTCTCCTCTTGTCTACAATCTTCCACACTCTGCCTTTCCACCGGGGTCTCCTCTCCTGGTACTCAATTGTGCACCATCTTCTCCTTCCTCTGGACATCTTCCTTTCCATTGTACTCTTGTGGTCCTTCTGCTAGTGACTCCTTTTGCGTGGTGACTTCTCTCTTCACTTCTTCGCTCAACTCGTGAGCTTTCTCCATTCGTTGCCTTTGCGCATTCTTCCACAGTACTCCCATGCTTTCTCTTTGCTCTTGTGCTCTTCTTGCGCAATTTTTGGCTGTGCCTTCTACTCACACCTTTTCTTCTCCTTGGCACTCAATTGGTGCTCTCTTCACGCAATCTTCTTTGCATTGTTGACTCCTTATTGAGTCTTTCTCCTCCTCTAGGCATTTCGAGCCACATGAACCCTTTTTCCTCCAATGGTCTTCTTCTACTGCTCTCCAGTTTGGTCTTACACCATTTAGCTCCTCCAACATCTTCTCCAACATCTTTGCAACTGCGTGCATCTGATACGTCCCTTCTTCTTGGTGACACCTTTCCTTCATGTGCAAGATCTCAATCTCCTTTGGCCGCTACACTTTGGATCTCTTCTTGCATTCTCTACCCACCTTTCTCACAATGGAGAACACAATGACCTTCACTAGTTGCCTCATGTTCGGCGTTCTGCCAACTTTCCGCATCTTCTCGAGGGAAGGTAGCCTGCTCTGATACCACTTGGCGTAGGGTCGAGTACTCGCCTCCCCTACAGAGTCACACAAGCGGGCTGCAAAGCAAGTTGTAAACCTATATTAATTTCAAACCTTTACGATATCTACATGCAGCTGCTCTCTAAGGAGCTTACAACTCTCTAATGGAGCTTTTACAAACTTTTGGAGCTTCTCCTATGGACCTAACCTAGATTGGTCTTCCTTGTGCCTTACGTGCACATTCCACACTTCGGCTCTTTTCCTTAGCTGTTCATGCTCTGGGTTCAACAACCCTGAATGGTGAACTTGACCTCCTTAAATAGTCTGTTTTCCCGCTTTCTCTCCTTGTTGGCTCCTTCTAGATGCTTCTAGATCTTCCCGCTCAAACTCAAAGTTGAATTCGAACTCATAAATGCTTTAAACCACTTTTTGACTTATGGACGTACATGTTATGTCACGTCAGCCTGGTTGTTGGTCTCCCTTGACTATTCAGTCTATGTCAGCTGCCTTGATTAGATAGTTCCGACCTTTTTATCGTCTTCTGCCAACAACCAATTCTGTGCACTCCTTGCTTTCTTTCCCCTTTGCCATCACAGTCCTTTCGTGCACAACATGCTTCGAGTTTCACCTTTGCATTCTTCCGCGCACTGACCTTGGGCTTTCTAAGCCTTCTTCAAAACCTCCACTCGCCCCTTGCAATTCATGTTATTGCGCAATTCCTTTTTATCTTCTTACGCCTTCCGCACACTATTCTGTACTGCACATAACTCTTCCCGCAATCTCCACGCGCCTCCAGTCTTCCAAGCTGGGCCAACTTTTTTTGTTGCGCTCTCAAAATCCTACGGGCACTACTGCACATTTTTCTTTGCGCCTCCTCTACTCCGCCTAACCTTCCGCAAGCCTACTATGCACTGTTGTGCGTCCACTTCCACTACGCACTTAACGCACACTGTGCCTTTACTGATTTTTGTGCAAAGTTCTCGCACACTCTCACGCAAACTTCCTTTTGTTCTGCCATGCTTCCTCTTCCTTCTCCATGCGCTCTCCAAATTTTGCACACACCCACACACAGCCAAAATTTGTGCAGGATTTCCCTGTACCTTGGATGCTCCTGCATCACTACGACATTAGCCCAATATATTTTACCGCTATATGAAACTTCGACACTGAAGGCATCATATACCATCCCTGCTATTGCACTTAAGCACCTGTTTAAAAAAGCTAATCTACACTAGGTGCAAAAAACCAATTTGAAATCATAGAGTCAAAGTAGGGACAAACACACACATAGTTAGACAAACACAACCTTGATAGAATAAGGACCTGCAACAAAGGCCACCTATATTCTTGATTACCACTTAGCTCGAGGCTATCCAATACTTTCAACAATACAAGAAGTAAGGCTCTTCCATAGCAGTTTCAAAGTGCTAACAAGATTGCTCAACAACCTTAATAACCTTGATGAAAGAAAGCTCCTTTAGTCTGGCTTCTTTCTCAGTAATCAAGGCAATCCAAATTGCCTTGTCCTGGGGAGAGAATGTCCCCACCTGTCAATGAATACATTAGAGAACTAGTTGGGGGGAGGAGGAACCTTTCACTTAACCCGAATCACTGGCTGTGCATTTTTGTGAAGCTTACCTTTGATGATCAATTTCCAGCTCTGCCAAATGCTTTCATCATTACCGGAAAGCTTCTATACCCTCTTCCAGGTATCCACTATGAGGACAACTTCAACCACCCGCCTATTCATCATATCAGAAAGGGAAGCAAGAATCCATTTGACAACCAGAAATCAACCAAGGGCAAAGGTTGCACTGGACGTCAAGAGAGAGAATGAATGTGGGCACCAAAGGGCCCAATTTGGCCTTGAAATTTCCTTTTTGGTTAACATCTAAAACCGCCTCCCACCCTCAACCACTTGCTGCAATCCTTTAACCGTCACATTACTTGGAGAGAGCTCTGTATTGCCCTTGAATTCATCATTAACCACTTTCAAGGCATGCTTGTCATGAGTTGAAGTCAGGTCAGCCACACAACTGGGGCAAGAACCGTAAACCCTAGATGCCAAGATGAGTGTCGGAAAAGAGGTTGAGATTGAGGGCAGAGAAGAGGAAGCGATAGAATTTGATGACCTGTGAGCCAACATTTTTCTGCGAATAGACCTAATCTCTGTCAGGCAGGCTTCCTCAGTGGCACCAGACCTTGTGTCCACTTGTGGTTTCGCATCCTCCATTATAGATGGATGGTTGTACAGCGCATCCCCTGCTCGTGGATTTGAATCACCATCTAGGCTATCCAACCTTAATGCACTTACCTCCTGATTCACCCAATTCCTGTGCATAGTAAGGTCTCCCAATTTTAACATCTCTCGCAACTTTGTGAACACGCTCTTCCAATGCTCAATTTTCTCTATTTTCCACAACCCCATCTCCTCTTCTGCCTCCATTGGACCCTCCTCCTCCATGATCCTCCCTATCATATGCTCCACCTCACCCTCCATTATCCGCTCCATCTGTGCCAATCGTGAAAAATATTTTTTATATGGAGTTTACGTTAATATATATGTAATATTTTCTCAGCATGTATCCACACTGTATCATATCCCAGGGTGTCCAAAAATTTGTCATATTTATGTCCAGGTAACTCCTCTTTGTTCCATGGCACAACTCTACTAGACCACAACAGCAACACCATTTGATATGGTAGATTTCAAGAGTAGTAAACATTTCTTTTATACCAAGATGATGGTGCAGTTGACACTCGAGATAACAGCAATCAACTTCACATCTTACTAGAGTGCGTAGTGCACTAAACACATACATGGAAGCAAGCAAAACATAGAATTTTCATTAAAAAAGTTTTTGTTACAAAACTTGAGGTTTTCCCTTAACTCCAGCAGTTCCTAACCTTCCTAACCTCCAACTCACACAGCTTTATCTCTGTTCAAAACCTTTTGCTCTGCCCAAACCTCCAGAATTTTTTCATTTTCCTGAAGCTGCAAAAGACCTCCCAATCTTGATATCTTACAACATGTATTAGATAAGTTACATCTAGTTCGTTAATGTTGGACTGTTATATGGAGTTAACAATTATAGAAAGTTCATCTGGGTCACACCAGGCTTGATAACCGAACAACTGATTAAAATAAATAATTTTAATTTTGTTGCTGCTGATGTGGCTATCTGCTGTTGACACAATGTTGTGCTTCCTATTGATGTGCCTCCTAAGCATGGAGCACAAAACTTCACATATTTCAGAACACTGCTCAATGCCTTCCGTATTCCCGTGTGAGTCTTCTTTATTTTCTTTAGGACAGTCATTTTTCTTCATTGAGCACTATTCATGGAACTTTTGGTGACCACGGATTCATCCTTCAACTTTTTTGTGGTAGTATTTCATCCATATTCTGGGACTCGGCCAATTTTTGACCTGTTGAGCACAGAGGACCGAACTTGGGATCTTCTTATGCCTCAACTGACTTCATCTCTTACGCGTTTCTGTGGTAGCCTGCTCTCATGTTGTGGATTTTTGTCACATTTTGATGTAACATGTAGCACAAAGCATGAGGCATGGAACTTGCTTTTCTGTTTTTGTGGTGGCTTGCTCCTGTATTTTGGACTCAAATACATTTTGATGCAACCGGAGCACAAGGACCATCGGGGCACAGAGCTTCCAACTGTTCGCTTGATCTTCTTTGCAACCTTTTGTCTTTCCATGGCAAGTCATATACTTAGCCAGTTTTGACATTGAACAATGACAAAAACACGAAAATTCATGCTTAGCATGAATGATTATTTCCTGCCCCTCAACTGCAGTGATTTTAGTTTTCTGTGCAAGGTTATGGACTTCACCAATTTTTTTTTTTCCGAAACACAGAATGAATAGTATTAAGGTGATGCAGTGGTAGAATTGCATGGAGGCATGAAATATACACAGGTTGCGGCAGCATAGTATGCATGGAAGCAAAAAGGATGAACAGGTTGCCAAGGACTTGAATCCCAAGTACAAGCTAATTTTTACTAGCTACTCAAAACTTAAATCACTTCACATTTATAAGCTCACAAAGTTTACGACTCCCTGCATTGGGGATATTTCCACTTAGTGTTCTACACTATGCTGCCAAAAATGACAAGTTTTACATTTATGCATCAATATTTCCACTTACTGTTCTACACTATGCTGCACAAAAATGAAAACTTCTACATTTATGCATCGATGTGATCAAAACTTTCTACAATTGTGCACCCATCTGGGTATTAATCTGGGGGTTATTCTGGTCTGCCAATGATGCTCCTGCATCATGGTTATTGTAACGCCCACTAATTCAAACACACAAGATAACATAGCAAAGTACAGGATAAATTTTTTATTTTTTATTTTTACTTGGAGTTTACACGACGACGCAGGTGACCAGAAAGGGCTACGACCAACTCTCAATAAGCTTGACACAACGTTGACCACAAAGGCAACAAGGAAATATACAACACCTAACATGAACAAATAAATTTTCTTTTCGACAAGGCACAACGTAAAAGTTCAACCTCAATACACAGTTATAGTTAGGGGCATCCCATGGTGAAAAATCTAATAAGATTATGCATTTACCAGAAAAGTCCTTCAAGACCTGACTTTACGATCAAGGAGATTCATGATTGATTCGGGAAATTCTTCTAACAGAGGTGAACTTCTCTCTTTTATACTTTTTGACTAAATGTCTTAAGATCAAGTTTTCGGAAGGAGGACCCTCGATAATATGTCAATAACTTGCTGAATTTCGTTTGACTAAAAAAAAGGACATTATTTCAATTCTCATAAGGTTATTTATTCATACTCAAGCTACAGAACTTGCCTCCTATAACCATTGCACAAGGTGATGAGCGCAAGCTCCAGTTAAGGGAAGTACCATTTAGTTTTGGAACTATAATCTCCTTTGTGCATGGATCAAACGTTTAACAACACTTGAGAGAGATTACAAGTACTCAAGAGAGGATAGAGGAAGAAGCTCGAATTGAATCTATCTTTAAGATCTCATTAGTTATTAACCAAGATTTTATTGGGGCTAGGAATTTATCCAGAATGATTAAAGGTTTCACTTAGGCTTCACTGGATGAGTTTTACAAAAGAAAACAATTTACCTTTCAAACAACTGAGAGATAGATTGCATGGTTTCTAAACTATTTCCGCCTACTTATTAAATCTTATTATCTTCTAAAATCTAACCATTGATTTCACCTTAAGATCGTTTAAGAATTCACCATAAAAAGGATAATGTTTATTAGTTTAGCTAGGGATAACAAGGTATATCATTTTACTTTACAAAGGATAGTTTACTCTTTGATCACTTATGGAATTGATTGTTATCAAGTAGGTCACATCTACATTAATCCATTCATATAGAACTTTTAAAAGGATTACCCACCCAACTTATTATGTTTATAATTGCATTGTTATGATGTCGAAGAAGGGTTCACAACACAACATTTTATCTCAAGAGCAATGTTTACCATTACTCCTTTGTGAAAACTATACATGGTTACATCATTGATATTCGATACGGCATGCGAACCCAAGAGACAACACAATTCTGAGGGACCATGACTACGAAAACAAAAAGTAACACCATTGATCAAGCAACGCTATACTATTCTTAGAATTCCTATAATCTATTAAGGTCACTCAACAAAGCGGTAATCCAATTTTCTTATATTTTCCATGATAGCCAAACAAGCCAAGGTTTCCAAAGTTAAGACGACATAATCCACAATACATTATACTAAGGCACTGACCCTCTTCTAAAATTTCCATGGGACCTTATCCAGAGTTGAACAACATAAAAAACATTTGTGCAAAAGAACTTCAAGACCGAGGTTGATGCAAATTTCTACAAGTCTTTCCCCCATCTACTCGCATAAGCCATCTGCAACAATTAATAACCTGAGTTAGTTCGCGAGAATTGAGCATGATAAAGACTACACACCGGAATAGAATGCTACCATTAACAATATCATAAAAAGAACCTTCTATTTAATGAAGAAGGGGGCCGTAAGAATCCGATAAGAACATTGTTTTAAGGACAACAAAAGTAAAAAAAAACATAAGTAGGGGTCAATGACCTGGTAAGTCCGAAACAAAGTGTCGAGCATATTGGGATTTCAATCATATAATTGCATAGATTATATGATTGAAATCCAATGCCCAAACGTCATCAACACTTTCCTAACAATTTCTTGGACCCAAAAGATTAAAGGGTAGAAATCCAACATCATATACTAACCACTATTTACCCCTTTCAAAGAAAATTTACCCCACAACAATCCTACACCTAATTGCTTGCCAGGAACATACGAAGTAATTTCAAAAAGGGAAAGTTCAACATCTGATCATCTTGCCATGCTATGTACAACAATCAAAAAGTACGATAAGAAACTAACCCATATTTAGTGAATCAAACATTTAAAATAATCTAATGCCACTGTCTTACCAAGATTTAAATTACAATCCAATCAATTTTATTAGCCTCAAACCTATACCATTAGAATTTAAACAAACCGTCCCAAAGGAACTAGAATTAAATAGGGGTCGATAAATTTAATGTCACTCAAGTAATACAAGTGTGAAAAATAATTAATCCTTAATTCATATGCCAACACCAATGATATTTGGTCATGCCAAACTATAAACTGGTAGCACTAATACCAATTAGATGTGGGTATAAAAAAAGATACTGATCATAATTACTACATTATTCTCAATGATATCTTATCCTACCCATCTATATATATAAAGGTAACTTTAATACTCTACATCATGGATATACCCTTGCTCGTCCTAAAAATGTGTTATTGTACATTTCAGCAAGAGTCCAACCCAAATAGATCTCCAAAACGAACAAAGATACACAAACTAACAACAAAACTACATGTACTCGAAACTCTAGGATTTAGTTCCAGTATGTAAATATATATCTCAGGAGGAACCCTATTTTTATGGGTATTTCTTCTAGACACCTCCAAGCCGAGATACATAAACACATATCGAAATAACCAAAATTATCAACGATCTCTATTATCATTGACCCAAAAGGGAAAAGAGCAACTTACAGTAAGACATTTCTGAATGTTTTCCTTGATATTTACCACTAAACATCAAGGCCTTGTAGCGGTATCGCAACAGCATATACAGGATCCGTAATTCCCCCCCTTTTTTTTAAAGGGGGGGTTTGATATATTTTATAAAACAAAAGCTTACCCATACAACCCTAGACACAAATTTCGTAGCAAGAACAAGCTAGGGTGTTATCTAGTGTGTCCACTAAGTAATAACGAAAACACATCCACATATTTATATTAAACCATTCTTTATTCCTTAATATCATAGAATATGTACAGATTCGTTTACCTCCTGGAATAATAAGGGACACAAAGATCCACAAGAAATTAAATGATGTATGAGTATATAAATAAACATATCTCAATACCCATACTCAACAACCACAAAACACCCCACAAGCACAGATGAGATTTGCCAATACAATCATTACAGAGAAATAAGCAACCAGAAGATGGGTAAGTCAATCCATGCAACCATTGGCATACAGGCAACAACAAGAATAAGTGAAAGTCATACGCCAAAACCATTTGCAGACCCACATCTAGCAAGAAATCATCCTAAGAAACAGCTAACACAAGAAAGAAACCTAAAAGCATAGCCTGGAGGATGTGAAACGATTGCAAAACAACTCTAAAACTCTAAGCAACTGCCACTTCAGCAAATAAAACCACTTCCTTTCCTGATATGATTAAAGCTAGCATAAAAAAATTCAGATGGTAGAAATTATCATGCCTGTGATGAGATCCAGCATTTGCAAGCAATGTCTACCAGGCGCATGCAACAACAATCAGATATCCTCCAAAATCTGTTAGCTGGGCGTCCAAACCTCATAAACATCCATGTTGGGCACAGGCAGGGAGCTCCATTTCACAAGTGACCTCTGTCTGAAGAAAAGTGGTCTCAAGACTGTCATGACAGCAGGGCATACACAAAATGGGTTAAATCAAGAGGGCCAGGAAATACGTGAGAGGCAGGGGGAAAAACCAGACCCCACAACCTTTCAACCATCCTCCCAGCCTGCTTGAAAAGGGGCGATAAGAAAACAGGACCAGGACATCCCTCAGAGCGCAAAGGAAACCATTTACTTTTCAGCTCTAGTCGCATCAGAGGCCACATATGCAAAAATTGGAAGTAAACACAAGGCAGGTAACTGCTTGACAAAACACCTCAAAGAGGTGAGGTCTCATGGAGTTGCCACGACTGCAGGATATGCACAAAAAGGGATCTTAAAATTTCAACCTTGCTTCACCCCCCAAGCAACCAACAGTAGTGTCAAATCTGCTCAGTTCACCCCCTTTTTCTATTTTTCCATCCTGAATACAGCACAAGACAAAATAACAGCTTTGCAACAGGGTAAGGGCGTCCACCCGAGTGCAAATGAAACAGATTTTAGAAGATGAAGGTGTAGGAGCTTTCGAAACCCGTATGCAAAGCGTGGAGGAAACACAAGGCGTGGATACTGTCTGACATCAGCTTCAAGAGATGTTGTCTTCAAGGAAACACCATGAATGCAGGTTAAGCACCAAAAGATTCGCTACAGGCGTCCCTGCTACCCATAACCAACCAACAGAAAAAAAAAAGAATCTCACCATCCACGCCAAACATGGACACAAATAAAACAAAAGAACAGTTTAAGTGGCCAGCAGGCAATAGGGGATTCCAACCCACCACGAACAAAAAACCAGAAGCCGTCTTGAAAGAAAAGGAATACCATGCAGCGTCGAGCCTCCAGACTGGGTGAAAAGACTAACAAAGCATCACCAAACATGTTTTCATTAATGACCATAAAGAGAGAGAGGCAGAGATGGTGGAGCAATAATGCATCCAAATTAATTTTGCAATACAAAAGGCCATGCGTGGAGATCAGTTCGGTCAAGGTGGAATTGGGTAATTAAAAGGTTTCAAACAAAATTAATTTATGCATTCATTTCCAAGCTTGGTGCCACCAACCAAAGCAACTCCTTCCTATGCATGCCAAGGCTAGATATACGGTGGGGGGGGGGGGGAAGGGGAAGAATCAACAAATAATTTAAACTTAGCTTAAAAATAATATTAGTTACCTAAAAAGAATACGCCTTAACACTTTGGAATGGTTTCGACCTTCCGTTAGAGAAAAACACCAAAGCGTCATTATGCAACCTAAAAAGACAAGACTACGAGAAGCCCCTAAAAAAAAAATCGTAAAAGAAGCTATGAAGACCCACATCAACTAAAGGGCATTAATGAAGACACCGATGGGGCATCACAATATACACCCCTCCAAAAAAATTAGTTATGGCACTTCATCCAACAGAATCTGCAAAACCAAATAGTTGAAACAAATTATGACTATGCTGAGCCTGATCGAGGAACAATGCATTAATGAAAACAGATCAGTGTTCTGTCTTAACAAGACAGCAATCCTGCATGTAAAATAGCTTTCAATGTTCTTATCATATAACTTTCAAATTTGCAGTTTTATTTCATTAATCACACAGAGCAAGGCGTTTGGGGAGCACACAGAGAGACAAGGTCCAACAAGGATATACCCTCAGCATACAACATCACTAAACAGCACAAAGAGACAAACTGTGGCTCTAAATCTGGCACAGCCTGGCACGGTTGAAAATGAGAGCCTCTGCCCGGCTGACAGTCAACGGGAAATACTCACTCAAGACATCCTGCAAAAGAAAGGATGGCAAGGTCCATCAAAATTTGTTTATGTTTAACAAAGATTAAGAGACAAGTACACACTTGTTATTGCAGCTATACCGAACAAATTAGGCAATGAGTATGCATGTGTTGCAGAGACATGGGAAGCACTCATAACCTTAACTAGATCATTGGAAATTGAGGAAGTACCAATCCAAATTGAAAAAATACCAATCTATCTCCCTAAGCCTGCTGTGGTCCTTGATCCCTTTGTTCAAATTATATAATATTTGACAAAAAAATCAGGCCCTATCGAATATTCCTTGCATCCCATTTGGACCAACAATAAGCAAACACCTGTGGCTGGTAAAATAGAGAATAAAGATGGAGTTAAATGTCACAAGGAGATAGCCACATTGCAACATGGCAGACTGCTTATATGATCACACCCCCCCCCCCCCCAACTCAGTCTTGTTATTTGGTCTAGCTGGCGGTCCCTACAATGTGAATATGCTAAATTTAAATTTCGATGCGAGTGTCCATGTCCAATTTGGTAGGGCCAGAGTTATACACCTATATGCATTCAATGATGGGAAGCCAAACAATAGTGGAGTTGAGATGTTGGCAGCCATATGTGCTTTCAAGCTCATTAGAGCTTTACAGGAGTTGAAGCTTATAATTGAGGGCAATTCCTGTCTAATAATAAATCTTAAAAAATAAGGACAAATCTAGCCATATCTCATGGAGCCTAAGCAATCTATTAATCATTGATCACCATTTATTAGCAATTATGCACAATATTAAACATGCTCACGCCCCTAGGAGTGAAAATAAAATGGCAACTATTCTCCCCAACTTTGGATCAAGTCTAGAGATTGGACATATTAAATATGGGTTGCCACCTCAATGTCAAAAAGACTTGAAAGCTAACTCGTGAAGTTGCTAGGATCAAGCATAACACAGGCATTGATAGTGTTAAGTGGGTTGGATAACTTGTTTATGTTGAAGAAGATCTGGGCTCGGCCTTTATGATGTATTGCGCCAACGTTCTCTGATTCTCTCTTTGCCTGCCTTTTGCTGTATCAGGCAAATGATGTTTGTGGCCTCACTTCAATATAATGCTGACCTTTACGAAAAACTAAAAAAAAAAAAAACTCATGAAGGTGCCCAAGACGTGAACACCCACATAAAATGCAAGACAAACTGGATATTACCTCCAGTGCAGCATACATACAGTCAACCTGCAAGTCATTTGATACAGGGGATTCATATAATAGGAGGCCTATTCCTGATGGCAATTTCAAGTCTGGTCTTAGTTATTAAGTACGCAGGCCAACATACAGCAGCAGGTAAAATGCTCATGGCCAGCCAAAGAATGTTCCTTCTTAGAAGGTTCCCATGGCATACTCAAAACAAGTCCTAGATGCTTTTTAGATTTACCATCAACAGCCTGCATCCCACTGTCAATTGATAGGCAACAAATCTCTGTAGAAGTGTCAACAGGAAAAGCTCAATGGCTGCCCAACTCTGTCAAATACAAGCATTCCATGCTGATCCTGACAACTGCAGAAGGGAATGGATTTGTACCAAACTACTAAGAATCTGATTTTGTTTATTCAGTTTTCCTCTTTTATTATTTAGTACAACCTGCATCCATTGACATTTCTCAGAATGACAACCATAATGCTGAAGTCTTCTATTTTAAATATAGGTGATAACCTTTAAGAATCAGATCCTGGGCTTAGACCTTGTTGCGTACTGTGCTTCCAATGACAAATAGTGAGATGACTGTTATGCATGGAAAAGTAAACCAGTCTGAGAAAACACGTGAGGAAGAGATTTATTGAGTTATTTCTATGCTCTGATTTATTTAATGGCCTTAAAACATCTGTAATTTAAAAAGTCAAGTCATTTGCCTGCAGTTCAACATAAAAACTTATTTAAAATCGTATTTTAGATAATTAATAATTTAATATTAGCTGGTCATTTTTGTTTTTGACAGGATGGATCCTATTCTAGAGGCCCTTTAATGTTGGATGTTAAAGGATCAGCAGACGATTCAAGGTACTATATTTCTCCAACATACAAGATTGAACAGGTAAATCTCTTTTTTAGCATCATGTCCAAGACATTGTCGGATGCTTTTGTTTTACTTTCCTATATTTTTAATGGATTACAAGATACTGAAATTGTAAAATGGCTTTGTTTTATAGTTTGATTGGGTGGCATTTTAGAGCAAAATTCATGCTGTTTACGGTTTTGGGAAACTTTATCTCATGCAGATTAATTCCTTGTAAGATACTGTTACAATTAGGAACTGAAAATACAGGATATTTCTTGTGCGTCTCTGCAAATATCATAATATTGCATCCTATTGTTGAGATCTGTGCAAAATTTAAGATTCAAGATTATTCAAATATCCTATTGTAGACTAGCAAAAGAGGTAATAGATTTTCTCGTTATTCATACTGTGTCAGAACTTTGTGAATTGATATAACTTTGTGAAGTGATATGTTCATCAAAGATCTGTCTGATTTGATTTGTCATCCACATTTACCCAATTCTTCCACAATCAGTGCTTGGTTAGAGGATGCCACAAAAGACTGCGTGTTGTGCACACTATTGCCCTGAAGGAAGGAGGTGCAGAAGTAGAGTTGTTAAGACTTGCTGTTTATAAGGAAGAGTGGATGGCGCCAAGCCACTTAGAATTAGTGAGGTAAGTGTGTGTCATAATTCAGAAGTGCTGAGGGAACTATGATATATTGCATTTTTCTAGTCACTTCTTTTGGTTGCTTCTTCCTTTCTGAATAAAAATAGTTTATAATAACGTACTTCGTGAACAATGTACTTACAATACAAAAACCAAAATGAACCGATTGAAGTAGTAGTGAAAAAAGCATAGTTATACTATTGCAAGTTTGCTGACTGTAATTATAAAGGTCAGGAATCGCAAATATAGGCATAACAGCTTTTTAGCAACGTAGAGATATATGGTTTCATGATATAGATCAATTCCGAAATTCTCCAAATGAAGTTAGACATCAACGAAAATTATAATGGATTAAGATTTACCATGAAGGGTGTTGGTTTATTTCAATTCCACTTTCCTCGTTCAGTCTAGAGGCAGTGAGTTTAATAATCTAATTAGAACATATGACTTCATAAGCAATTCGATTCTCTGTTACATGATTTCATTTCTTTCATATTCTTACTTTTTCTGGCAGCGAGACAGAAGAAAGCCCATTAAAGCCCATTTCACACGAGAAAAGGATTTCACCCACCGAACTTGTTGGGTCATGGAAGGTGTTTGAAATAAGTGCTACTGCTATCCTGGATGATTTGGAAGAAGAAACATCTGCAAAGAGGCCTTCATTTGTCTACTTATGCATGGAAACTCTGAAGAGGAGGAGACTTCCTGAAGTTCCTCTGCATTTTGTGGATGCTGATGCTTTAGACTTGCAGGATGTCACTGTTCTGTGGTTGCCTGGTGGCATTACAGCATATGTTGACACAAAGGAAGATGACGTGTTGACTATTGGCTTTGGATGGTATTTTGATGATGGCACAAACCTTGTGATGGAGAGAGATTATGGTGCTGATGGGAAGCTACTTGAGGTTCGTTCCAAATCTGAAGTCCAGAGAAGATGGACAGATGATTCTGTGTAATTAGTCCCAATTCGACACCTCAAACAAAAGCCACTTTTGCAGGAGGACTTACATTTTATCTTGAAGGTTTGGAATATGGCATGGGAGACGGCATTATCTTACTGCAAATAAGGTTGGCATACAATACATGCAATGGAGTACAAATGCTTTATAGGCAAAAAGTTCTTCATTGATCTTGATGATACATAACCAGCTTGCAGTTTGGAATAAAGCTCATTACTTCAAGTGGCATAGTATTATAAAACTTAAATTTCAGATTACCTTGTAGTAGAACTTTGTATGCTATCCTTTGAAGGAGATAACAGATAACTGAGAAATAACCTGGTAGAGCGAAGAATGTGAGCATGGAAGAGAAAACACTTAGATAGGGTAAAATATCTTGTTTCCAAGCTGAGTCATTTCCAATTATTCATCTTCATTAGCGCTTGTACACCATTTGTGGAAATATTTTCTTTTTAATTTAACTTCAAATATTCAATTGCTTTAGAATAGTTGATTTTTTAGGTCACAGATTAGCCAATATGCAAATTTTATGTATGAGATCCCTTTTGGGAGCAAAGTAAAACTCCTTTTATGGCTTTTTTCCTGAACAATACAACTCGAATTGCATAGCTGGATATTCATCTTTTTTTCTCTCATTACTTCTATTGTTGTATATATATTTGTTCTTATTGGAGGCGTTACTTCTTCATGGGTTTGTTTTGTTTGGTTTTGGATGGAAATGTAATAAGCACTCTGCTCACGAAATGATTAATTGCGCTCAACATTACACACATCCATTGTGGTGCATATTTGATTTTCACCTATTCTACTCCTTTCCATTATCCTTTGATTTATTTATTTTTAAGATTGATTACTAGTTATCTGATGGTGAATTTGTAACATTTAACTCAATTTATTGTAAATTAAATTAGCTAATCTGCTTCTTTCCTTTATCCTTAGATTTTTTTAAACCCTGATTACTCTTTATCTGATAGTGAATTTGTAATATTGAACTCAGTTTCTTGAAAGTTAAACTAGCTTAAACAATATCAACATAATGTAAGTATTCAGATTTAATTTTCTAAGTTTTCTAAGGTTTCTTTTCTATTTAAACATATAGTCCGGGAGATAGAAATTGGATTTGTGGGTTTAACAAAAAAAAAAAGAATGTGGAAAATGAAACTTGCATAGATGTTTGTTGGCTAGATTTTTTGCATAGCACAAAACCTAGGCAGTCATGAGATACATTTCCTTCATTTATCGGTGAGGCTCACATGTCAGATTTGTCAATTAAAGTATGTTAATATCTAAATAGGGTTTTACTTTAACTACTCAGTTCATGAACCAGAACCGAACAGTTCTGCAGCAAGTAAACAACTGTTTAAAAAAAAAGAAATATTTATAGAAGGGGAAAGAGAATTATATAAACACAGAGAAGAAATGGGGAAGATGTGCATTCCAATCAATAGATATAAACACAGAATTCTAAGCAAAGGTAGTTCTAGATCTAGATCTGAAATAACACAGTTTATTAAAAGATCAAAGATAAGAGCAAGAAACACAATACACCGTGACACAAAGTTCTCCGAAAATCTGCTCCTGTATATGTCTTTGTTTCAAGTGGCTCTTAAGGGTTTCAGCACAAAGTCTAAAACACAAGGTTATTGCTTACAAATTCTGATGATTAACCCAAAGGTTCTTCCTCTACTTATAGAATGTAGAGGGGCAATTACAAGTCGGAAACTTTTAGTTGAACTGACACATGTGGAAGTCAGAAAAGGAAACAACTGGCAATCTCCCTACTGGAATTCCTCTTTGCATGACATGCATGATTTGCAGCTGAAAATAGAACCTTCTATTTTGTACGTCTGCCACCTATCTCCAAGTAGTTGACTTCTTCAAGTAATGACTTTTAAACCAATTGCTTAAGTTGTATAATTTAATTGATCGCTCAATTACTTTGTCGGAGGAAAGAAGAAGGAAGAGGAAGAAAGAGGAAAGCTGTAGTCTTGTCTTTTTTCATATTCTGCATGCAGCTAGATCTGTAAGCCGCTGGAAGCCGCTGGATCTGGAAGCGGCTGGATCTAGAAACACGCTGGAATTGACTGGATCTGGAAACAAGTTGAATTTGACTAGTTTGGAAACAAGCTGGAATTGACTGGATCTGGAAACAAGCTGGAATTAGAAATAGCTGGATTTTGCCTTCGCCTTGTCTTCTCTTTTATCCTTGAAGCTTTTACAGTTCTTCTTCAGTACATGTATCAATGCAATGTTTGCAATAGATAATTCATCATCTTTATTTTTAATTGCATATGAGCAATTAAAAATTCTGGAAAGCATTCCGGATGAATGAAAATTCAATGAAGGCTTCAACTGGAAGATGGGAGCATTTGCACAAGATCTTGGAAGAAATTTTCTACGCACTGACTTCTTCACGGGCTGCATTCGAAACAAGATGATGAAGCCTTTGTGCCGGAAGCTTTTGCAACTATGAGATCTGGATCTGGATCTACATATGGATTTGCATCTGCATCTGCATCTGCATATGACTCTGCACTTGCATAACAAACTCTGGCAACTGGGCTGTGGATGGAAAAGTTGCAGCTCGAATAATTCCACTGCTTTTAATCTGCACGCATGAGTGAAATTTTTCTTGTATACATGAGTGAAGTCTTTCCTGCTCTGGATCTATCTATTAATTCAGCAAGAGGTTTCGAGCCTAGATCCGTGTCTCCAATATCTGCAAATTTAGAAGTGATGCATGACTCCGTTGTGCTTTTTTTTCATCTTTCTTCGCCATAACTTTGTCTATCTTTGTCTGAACAATTCTTTTTTTTCTTATTTGACTGGAATTCTTCAAAACTGGTGCAGATCTGGATAATCCTTCAGATTCGGAGGAAATATTCAATGTATTGGACATTGATATAAGTTTTTTTTTTTATAAAAGCACCTGTATCTAACTCCTGCAATTAATTCAGACAAAGATGGCAACCGAAGCATGCACAATGAATTTTAATCACAAAAATCTGCATAATTCAAGCCTGCTGCCCCAAAATTTGACGTTTTATTTGCATGCAAAGCAAGCATGAATTTTACCAACATCACCTGAGCACCTGTATCACTTCTACAAACAATTATGCAGACACAAATCAGCCTTCTTCAAAGCATGCGCCAAAACTAGAAGCTTTTAGCATCAAATCCACCTTTGTCTGAGCAAAAATCCTCTTCAAATGGGGCACACTTTTCCTCCGGGCTGCACTTCTTTACCTGTGAATTAAATAATTCATCCTTATGGCAGCCCATGCTTATATAACCCTCATAATTCTATAATTAATAATTGCCCTTCCTATTCCTGACAATTAATTAATTAAAAATCATGCTCTTCTCTTTAACTGGTGTGCTAAAATTGCATGATTAAGGACAACCATCCATTAAATTAAATTTAATCAATTTAATCATCCACTCTTCACTTCACTTAAGCTTCACAGTGTGCTTTGACCATAGCCACTGAAAATAGAATTTAATTTAATCAATTAATACTTTAAAAAGTATTATTTCCTTCTCAAAAGGGGCTGCATTAAATAAATTAAATTTATTTAATTTTGGCCAATTCTATTTTTAAATTCCTTTTGTCCACTTCCCTTTGTTGACTTTTCCACAAGCCTGGGTGCCAAAATTGGGTGAATAAATATTAACAAATATTTATTTAATACATTATTATTCACCCAAGGTGGGTCGCACTTTTTAGCATAATAAAATTCTATTTTTAAAAACACATGGCAATGGGAATTTTTAGCCTCCAAGGCACTCTGCAAGGCAGCCCCGGAAATCCCATGATCCACTTAAGTGATCTGACTTTGACAATGAGATTATTTACCCTGCATGGCAGACAATAAAATCCCATGATTTCACTTAAGTCACTTTTCTTTTATTTCACCATGGGAATTTTTACCCTGCAAGGCAGGTAATAAATTTCCGCCTACCTGCTGCCTCTAATTTTCCCACTGCAGCTTAAGTGACTTTTCCATCATGGAAAAAAGTACCCTGCAAGGCAGGCAATAAAATCCCACCTGCCTGTTGCTTCTATTTTTCCCATGATCCACTTAAAGCCTTTGTTTTCCAAAAATGCGCCCAACCCCGAAACTAAATCTTTTTAGTGCACGAAAGTTTGCCTTTTCCCAGTGAACCGAGACCTCCAATGGCGACTTCCTTCTGGCACAATGTGCGTATGTGATCCTTTCAAATACTCCAGGCCAAGAATCAGGCTGAAGAACCGGCAAAGGAATTGATTTAGAGAAATTTCACAGAAAATGAAACGGGAAAACAGAAAAACACGAAATTTTTCCAAAAGTCACAAATAAAGCCCAAAACTTATTTTTAGTTAAAACCCTTCTGTATATAGGAATAATGATATGTTCGATCACAACAGGGTTAAAACGGAGCGCAAATTGCCTCAAATCTAGGCTCAAAATAATTAAATACAAATTTCTCGCAGACAAATCCCGACGACAGAATATAACAATTTTGGGCATCTGGGTATTTGGCAAAAATGGCTAATATGGCTCTTTGGGAATTATTTGATGCAATACAAGGACATTCTAGGCAATAAAAACACAAAACTTGACCCATTATTTTAAAAGTACGAAACATTTTTCGGATAGGGTAGTCACAAATTTCAGGCCCTGAAATCTGGGGACACCAACCTTTTCCACTTTATTGGCGTTACATAAACTATGTGCCTCTTTTATTTTTGCGGCAGTTAATTTAACTTATGGAGTCACTCCTTGCTTTTTCCTTTTGAAATTTATTCAAGGGACCAAGCAATTAATAGCTATGTGATGGTATAATTATAAAGGACCAATTTCTAAAATTTGTACTATCATCACCTAAGCTTGCATCCAAATAAAGAACCTAAAAAGTTTTTTGGCTAGAGGAAGATGAAACATTAGGCATCCCTCTAGCATCATTTTTAAAAACGGATCAGTTTTAGCAACAACAACATTTAGGAAGGAGAGAATGGTAGGTTATAAGAGTGTATTCAATGAGGACACCATTTGTCCAAATTCCAACATTGTAAATTGACAACGATCAATGTTAAATCATTCACAAGGGAATATTTTATGGCTAGAGGAACTATTTGTAAACACACTTGTGCAAACAATGACATCGATAAGAGTATGTGATAACGTTTGGTTGTGTTACTACATTTTTTTGGGGATGGGTCTATGCGGAAACATTTGCAACTATAGAATATCAAATCCAAAACATGCAAATACAGATCTAACAATCCCCACAAAATCTACAGCAATGGAAGTATAAACAAGAATAATCCAAATCACACAAAAGTACACACACATAACACAACATGTACCGTGGTTCACCCAATGTGGGCTACATCCACCAAAGATAGAGATCTCATATATATAATATAACAAGAGATTACAAACCAACTCTTCTGCACAAGAGTACATGTATCTCTACAAGAGTATCTCTTCCTCCTAGATCTCCAACTGGATCTTCCTGAGTACACTAAACCATGCCTCCATACCACCACTTGTGTCTCCTCCAGATCTCTAACTAGATCTACCTGAGTGCACTACAACCGTGCCTCTGAAACACCACCAGATCTCACATACCTGAAGCTACCCTGCATCTGCCACTATGCAACCAAGCTCTCATTGTACTGTGAATCTGCAAACAAGACCTCTAGAAGGGTCTACCAATGTGCAACCATAACCGTGCACCAAGAAATAAGTCTCTCCATCATCACTGCATCAACCTGTGCAAACATGAAGACAACTTCCTCTACAATACTAGATTCCTATGGATCAACAATACATCATGATCTCATGGATCTGTAATACAAGATCTCACAACATGTGGATCTACAAGAATGAGCAATAACAAGATCTCACAACAACCTCTGGATCTAACAAGAAGAAACACTAAGTGCTTTGCATACTATGCAAGCCATTACATGAGACTAAATAATACAAAGGAAATACAGTAGAAGATAATACCATCTTCTCACCAACAGTGTACCTGCACTTTCCTTCTGTTTAGCTTCTCTCTATGAAATCTCTTGTCTTCATGCAATCTTATTTTTCTTTTTCTTCTTCTTCTTCATTCTTTCAACCAAGGATTATGATCTTCTTCACTTCTAACACCTCTAACCCTAGTTTTCTAACTTATATAAGCCTAGAAAAACTTAGGGCACAATAGCCATGCAATTACATCCAATAGATTTTCTTTAAAACAAAATCTATATTAAATCTCGTGACTTATAAATAAAACACTCCCACACAGGTAACCAATGTCGGTTACTATCGACCTGACCGATGTCAATCACTTCTTGACTATCGATCACTTCCTGACCCATCACTTTGTCACTATGTAACCCAGTCACTTTGTAATGCATGCTCCAGTGAAGCTATTTAGCTCCACAACCTAACAATCTCCCACTTGGAGATAAATTGTTGAACCTATGTACCTGTACCTGTACATCACCGTCCTCTACACACCGTGAAGACCATCTATTCTTTCCTTCAACAATTCTCTCAACAAATAAAAAAACTAGGAAGATCAAACCATCTTCTAAAACTAAGAAGATAAACCATGACTCACCAAACCTGCATGAAGATACAACTGATCTGTGACACCAAGCCTAAAGCTCCCATTGAATCATAACACCATACCAATTTTTGGTATCAGGAAATCAAGCCAACCAAGCTCCTCATGCAATAAGCCATCATGACTAACACACCTGCAAGAGCTCCCACTCAAATTGAAGTGTTGAGCCTCTATCACATCCATAGCCATACCTGTAAAACCAACCATGTTCTCCATCCATCTATCCATGTCTCCATGCAACCACCAATGCAACTGACCAAGACAAGTCAAACTGGAATATGCAAAGCAAAACAAGATCCTGGGTAAAGACAACCCAAATGAGTTCTACCTGCAACATGTGGGTGATCAATCCACAAACCTGCATAACTCAAAGAATCCAAACACTGCAATCTACAAATCCAACCCTGCATAAACAACTAGCATGTCCAAGACAATCATCTGTAGATAACATCTCGCATGGAGTAACATAGTAATCAAGAGGAAATACAAACATCCCCTACTCATGCTGAAGGCATCCATGTGCAAATCAAACATCTGCATCATCATAGACTCACAAAATAGAATCTATCCACATGTACAAACTCACCATGTACATCCATCCATATCACCAGGCTCTCCAGAAGCTCCAAGTCTGCCACCGACTAACTCCAAAGCCAAATATGAATCATGTGCTCATCAATGTCAATAACAAACATCCATGCTAAACCATGCCACTAATACCAAGTGCAAATACCAACAAACATGTATCAACATACTCTGCACAATCAACCAAGATGAAAGCAAAACAAAGGCACTATCCAAAAATGATAAATAAAAATTGTTGTCAAACCTGTGACTTAACCAACCATGGTTGCTCAACTGACCACGGTCAACTCCTGACCAACCACGGTTACCAGATGACAGACCACAGTTAACCCTAACTGACACCAGTCTCTGTAACTAGAAAATTTTCTCCTTTTTCACCCTTCAAAACTCTGAAAATTTTCTCTATCATCTAAAACCCAGCTGAATAAACCATCAACTGCAATCCCATAGGAATATCCAGGCACCACAAAATAAACCAGAAGTGACATCACAAAGCAATAAACTCAAAATACCTGCAAAGTCATGACTACCCTCCAAAACCAACTTGTGCCTCCTGCCACTCTGAATAGTAGCAATCTTCTCTCACTCTGCATGTGCATCATGTATCCAATCCTGCAATGCCAACAACCATGGCTTGCTCCCACTGAACATGAAATCCCCTGCACTACCTCTAACACCAAGCTCAAAAGCTAATATGTCAGTGAGAAATAAAACTAGATGAAAGAACTATAAAATTGATTCCCTTTCTTCTCTAAGAATACTTCTACATCACAGAAGTTTGGACTTCTTGTGAAGTAGGTGAATCACCTTCTTTCCATCTGTGTGTACTCAACATCTCTCATTACCTGCAATTGTGTCTAATCATGAATTTTCATTGAGGATCTCATCCTTAGACTAGAAACCCTTGTCCTCAAGATTCCACACAACTGGGAAATAAAAGTCAAACAACACCAAAAAACCATGGTGTAAATTTGTGCACACTATCCAAACATAATATCAATTGCTCCAAACGAAAGAAATAAAACATGAATCATATAGAGATACCTGACTCAAAGTCTCAATGGACTAACTGAGCCAACTCTGTCCTCTTTCTGATCTAAACCATGAAGTGATCTACACCATTTCTACCATGTACACTCTGTGCAAGAAACTCGATCCTCCAAACCAGGACAAAAAACCCATCTGCCCTCTTCTGCAAAAAAACCTAGTACATATAATTTGCCACAGAGACCAACCACAGTCATCCCCTAACCGACCATGGTTAGCTGACCGATACCGGTTCCTTTGTGACCAACCTCAGTTCTCAAACCGATGTCGATGCTGCTGGAATGAACCCAATGCCACACAATTTGGCATAGAACACCACACCAGGTGCCTACTTCGACCAAATCTGATAGTTGAGTTGAGCCATTCATTTCAAGAAGCATCCAAATCATACAAAACCTACAACAATAAACCATGTAATAAATTGCATCAAGATGAAATACCTCACCTTACCAGTACTAAGATACTAACCCACATCTTCAACTGAAGAATTGCTTCTCTGATGGAAGCCCCACCTTCATTATGTGCTACAACCTCTCTATAAAATCCCCGTGCATCTAACTACACCAAGGATGCATACCTGCTCCTTTTCTCATACTCAGATCTGCAATCTAAACCATGCATGTGCAACCAAAACATACAAGCACTACAATACTAAGATAAAACCATACCTCTGTAACCTAGATCTGCAATCTGACCATGCTTATGCCTCAAAGAACCATGGACACCTCAGAATATAAGACTCATTCCATGCATCTCTCAATTTCTTAGATCTGTGATTTTCTATTTAAAATTAGGTTTCCCAGTAACCAACCACGATCACCCTGTAACTGACCATGGTCACCCTGGCGATGTCATTTGCCACTTAACCAATTTCAGTCACTGTAATTTATATCAACCTTACCCTTCCATATCCCACTTGAGATTCAACCTCTTCCTGTGATTTTCACATCAGGAAAAAAAAACGCTCATCTCATACACCTATCAGTAAAAACCACTAACAAAACCATGAAGCAAACCCTTGCTCTGAAATAAAAAATCCCTATCAAACAATACTTTGATACCACTTGTTGGGGATGGGTCTATGTGAAAACATTTGCAACTATAGAATATCAAATCCAAAACATGCAAATACGGATCTAACAATCCCCACAAAATCTACAATAGTGGAATTATAAACAAGAATAATCCAAATCACACAAAAGTACACACACATAACACAACATGTACCGTGGTTCACCCAATGTGGGCTACATCCACCAAAGATAGAGATCTCATATATATAATATAACAAGAGATTACAAACCAACTCTTCTGCACAAGAGTACATGTATCTCTACAAGAGTATCTCTTCCTCCTAGATCTCCAACAGGATCTTCCTGAGTACACTAAACCGTGCCTCCATACCACCACCTGTGTCTCCTCTAGATATCTAACTAGATCTACCTGAGTACACTACAACCGTGCCTCTAAAACACCACCAAATCTCACATACCTGAAGCTACCCTACATCTACCACTATGCAACCAAGCTCTCACTGTATTGTGAATATACAAACAAGACCTCTAGAATGGGCTACCAATGTGAAACCATAACTGTGCACCAAGAAATAAATCTCTCCATCATCACTGCATCAACCTGTGCAAACATGAAGACAACTTCCTCTACAATACTAGATTCCTATGGATCAACAATACATCATGATCTCATGGATTTGTAATACAAGATCTCACAACATGTGGATCTACAAGAATGAGCAATAACAAGATCTCACAACAACCTGTGGATCTAACAAGAAGAAACACTAAGTGCTTTATATACTATGCAAGCCATTACATGAGACTAAATAATACAAAGGAAATACATTAGAAGATAATATAATAATCTTCTCACCATCTTATCGCCAATAGTGTACATGTACTTTCCTTATGTTTAGCTTCTCTCTAACCAGATCTCACATACCTAGAAGCTACCCTATATCTACCATTGTGTAACAAAGCTCTCTTATACTGTGAATCTACAAACAAGACCTCTAGAAGGGGTCTACCAATGTGCAACTCGTAACCCATACACCAAGAATTAAGTTATCTACATCCATCACTGCATCAACCTGTGCAAACATGAAGACAACTTCACTCTATATACTAGATTCCTATGGATCAACTGATACATCATGATCTCATGGCATCTGTAATACAAGATCTCTGAAAACATGTGGATCTACAAGAATGAGCAATTTAGCTTGTATCTCACAACTAACATGTGGATCTAACAAGAAGAAAAAAAGTGCTTTGCATACTATGCAAGCCATTACATGAGACTAAATAATACAAAGGAAATACATTAGAAGATAATATCGTCTTCTCACCAACAAGTGTACCTGCACTTTTCTTTTGTTCATCTTATCTCTATGAAAGCTCCTGTCTTCATGCAATCTGTGTGTTTTTTTCTTTTTCTTCTTCATCTTTTCAACCAAGGATAGCTTATTGCTCTTCTTTACTCCTCTTTCCTTATTCCAACCTCTATAACCCTAGTTTTCTAGCTTATATAAGCCTAGAAAAATTTAGGGCACATTAGCCATGTAATTACATCCAATATATTTTCTTTAAAATAAAGTCTGTATTAAATCCCATGACTTATAAATAAAACACTCCCACACAGGTAACTGATGTTGGTTATTGCGTGATCGATTCTGGTCACTTTCTGGCCCACTGTTGGTTGATGATAGACCAATGTTGGTGATTTCCTGATTGACGTCGGTGACTATGTAACCCAATCACTTTGTAATACATGCTCCAGTGAAGCAATCTAGCTCCACAACCCTAATAAGAACACAAATGGTGTACTAAAAATTCACCCACTCCACGAAGGAACCCGAAGGAAACAATATTAAGAAATTTGAATCTGGTCCATTGAAATGTGACATAGGTCTAGAAAACATGTGCACAAAGATAGAAGGTAATGCCACAAAAGTAGAACTTCGAGAGTATGGGTATGGATCATTCGCAAGAAATGTGACCTAAAAAATTATAGGAGCTATATTAGGATAAAATGGAAACAAGAAGTGCTATTACATGTGATGTAGAAGTATTTGGGTTTACATGTAATCTTGCATTGACTACAAACGGATAAGGGTAGATTTTGTGTGTGTTGTACATATTCTGGAATGCAACATTGTTAGTTTGGCCATAAGGATTCACAAGATGGTTTCCATAAGTCGTAAATCCTAAAGGAGTGTTAGAACGTTGGTGCAATCATACTCTTTTGAGCAATATAGGGACGAAGATTGCGATTTGCAAACCAAAAGGAGTCAAAATACCTTGCAGCATCGTGTAGCATATCTAAAAAGACTTAGAAGATGATGCAAAACAAGGACGCCTTGGTGTAAGACTTGTGCAAAAGGAACATAAGTACAATTATTCTTAGACTGACACGTGATGACACATGTGCACAGACCTTTAAGTTGTACATGAAAGTATCTTATTTTTCTTCACATGTTCGCGATATGTTGGCAAGTATATCATAGTAACACATCATTCAATAGTGGTGTTATGGTAGGAAAGAAAGTAAAGGATGCAACTTTGATCCCAAAAGGAAGAACCAAGATGCTTTCAAATCGCGCATGCAACGTATGGTACATTTTTCAGAGGCTCACATTAGAGGATGATACATATCTTGATATCACACATCTACATATGAAGCCACAAGATCATTGGCCTTACAGGGAATTCTTGAAGACACGACGTGTGCCTTTTACACGACACACCCGCAATTTCTTGGTTAGCAAAAAGTTGGTGGGATTATTTGATCGACAACATCCAGATCATAAACATAAGCCGACAAAGACTTACCTAGTTTCAAATTATGTTCGTTGGCCCAACTTATGTTGCATCAAATTCAACTGTGATATGAGTCCTTTGGGCCTTATCTCTCATTCAATATTTGCAACATAGTTAATTATTAATGGGTAGAATGTAAGGGCCAACGATAGTAAGTAGTTGATTGTAAGTTTGGAAAGAACATGCTCCATGGTGCATTTCCAAATAGAGTAAAGTGTAGAAGAATCACAAAGAAAAACACGCTCAAATGGACGTTGGTCTCAGATAAAAATGTGTCTGGAATGCAAGTAAATAAGGGTTGTAATCCCTTGGGGGAAGATTGTCGAACTTGAACCGTTGTAATGAGCCACTAGATTGGCAGTGTGATGTATAACACCCTATAATAATGATAACCTACCTGTTTACGACACTTTATAAACAATGCATTGGTTACAATAAGGTGTGTTTGTGCGATGTGAAACAATTGGCCATGTCACTTTGTATGTAACAGGTCTAAGATATCGCACAAGAGTTGAGTTCACTAATAACGAATTTCATCTTTTGGTATTACCGAAAAGGAACAACATCTGTAAACTGAGCACAAAATAAGTTCTCAATCGTGAAAACAAAACATGGAAAAAAACACAGTTCGGTGTGAGAAAACACGTACTCATGTCGCATATGGGAGCTCCCTTAACTGCAAGGCTATGAGCTGCAGATAGTTAGACTAGAACTACAAACAATAATACAAGAGTACTACAATAAAAAATGACTCCCAAAAGTGAGTGCAAGGAACGATCCCAAAAGGTGGGAATAAGCCTCCTAAAAAAGCCAAACAACCTCCAAATTGAGCTAAAGATTATGACCTGCTAAATGACAACAAACCTTCAATTGGACACACTACACACCTCTAGAACACGTTAGTGAAAAAAAACGCCTAGTAACACTAGTTTTCAAATATTTTGTCCTAGTTAATTTTAAGGATCCAGAGGACGAATGAGAAAGGTTTAAAGAGTTAATTTTAATAAAACTAGATAGCCCCTGGATATGAGGATATATATATATATAGGTCATATATATATATATATGAGTAGCATATATTTTCTTCTTTTAAAGACATGGAGACCTAGCCTGTAAGATTAAATCACTCGTCAGATATACTGCTATCACTTAGCATAAAAGGATCTACTATCTTCTTTGGTATAAAGATTTCCCTTGATTGCTTGTAATGTCCCCTTTTTCCTTCTAATTTTTGCAAACTCCTTTTGTTATTGTAAGGGGACTTATAGGACATTCCAAATTTTCCGTCACCATATGAAGGTCAACAAGGTCATGTGTTTGTTGTCATTTTTAGTCTTTGTTTGAGGCATGTTAGAAACATGTTTTCAACTCAGTGGTAACTCATTCTTACCACAAAGTTGGTTGGGTTGGAATTGAAATGACAAGCTTACCTTTATGGTTTACCTAATACTTTTATTAGGTCAATCATGAAAAGACATGGATTCTACCTTTGTCATCATCAAGCAAGGGGATATCAAGGGGTCACTTGGACTCCATTTTGAAGAGAAGTCGTGACTATCATCTCAACTTTGAATGCACAACTTGAGTTTTTAAGAAGGGTTGCTCAATTCATGAAATTCCACATTCATAGGACGATTCTTGTATAGCCACAAGGTAAGACAAAACCATTCTTTAATGTATAGTCCTAGATAAAAAATCTCTGACTTGGTCCATTCATAATAATTTTGAACAAAACTTGTTGACCTGTCAATGTGTTGTAGCAATACCATTTTGTAGGACTCTTGATTCTAGGAATGGTTTCTCCTAAAAATTATGCTTGCAAAGGATTTCCACTTAATCAACTTTGAATGCAGGAAGGGTTGAAATGCCTTCTTAGTTCCCAATTTTGGTCATTGGAGTCTGTTCTTCACTTTCCTCATTAGGTGGTATGATTTCTCATTTCATTCCAATATTTGATTTTTGGAATCACCATTCATAGGTGTAAATCATATCCCTTAAATCATTTTGCTGATTATGTTTGCATAATTGAACTAAATTTAATGCTTAATGATTCTAATCCATATTTGAAGAAATTGGTGGATAGGAATTCATCTAGCATGAGTTGGAAACTACCATAATCTGTGTAGACAACCCATCTATATAACATTGCCATAAAAATTAAATTATATGTCATGATAAATTATAAGATGATTAATATCAATTACATTTGATGCTGCCATAGGGAAAATATTATCCATATTTAGTCCCACTGGTATTGAAGGTGGCTTATGGTTGACAACCTTGACTTCACTGAAATTTTTAGCTCGCTACTATATCCTTGAAGCTTTAACAGATGTTCCAAAGAACATGATCAACTGATTCATTTGATTGTTAGAAGCACAATTCACTGGGGGCTAGTTTCATGAAAACCTAGAAATTTACTTCAATTATATTGAAGTATCAGAGCTTTGATCATTCCCATCCTGGAAGGTATTCATTCAAAAGGAATAAAACATGGTGAACATACATGAGAGTTGCACTAGGTGTTGGAAATATGCATGTGCAATGCATGATTAATTCCTCTTGTAGATTTTTAGGAGAAATAAATTTAGATTTAGTTTGCTTTAGTTATCTCCAGCTTTGTCCTATTATCAGGAAGTCAATTTAAATAAAATAAATCTGCTTTATTACATGCACAACATGCACTGTTTTAAAGCATAGTTCAGATTTAGAGTGCTCTGTTTTTAGAGTTGTAAGTGGTTATTTATTAGCAGCAATCGTAGTTATTTTGTATGGTGTATTGAAAGCACACACCTGCACAATTATAGCTTGAATGTAATGAGCCGAAGCTTATTATTGAGTATGAATATTTTATTAATGGAGAACACAACATAGTGCTGGTTTGATGTTTAATCTGTTATTTGCATATTATTTTATTGAGTACCGTAAATTGTATTTTACCTATTTATGTTGTTTGTTGTATAAGATTGCAAAGACTTTTCTACAAATTGGTATCAAAGTGTATATATCAGGTTATTCCAGCAGTTTATTAAATTGTAGCAAGCTATGGAAAAGTACATCCGGTATGCAGATGCCGCAATTTAATGGAAATAATTATGAATATTGGTCGTTGACCATGAAGGCAATTTTCAGGATCTCATGACGTATGGGAGATCATTGAGGATGGGTACACAGAACTCGCAGATGCAACGACATATAACACACTTTCTCAGGTAGAGAAAGATACTTTGAAGGATTTTTTGAAAGAAGGACGACCAAGCTCTTTTAGTTCATTAATACAGGCAATGCATGAAAGCATTGCTTCCCAAAGTGGCTGCAACCAATCAAGCAAAGACCTCATGAGACACAATATTCAAGTTACATATCAAGGTAAAGAGAAAGTAAAAACCGCTAAGCTACAGTTACTTTGTAGAGATTTTGAGAATTTTTTAATGAAAGATTTAATATTCCGTAGAATCATTATTTACTTATGTAGTTGGCTAATAGTCAGATCAAATAAAATCCCATGGTGAGACTCTTGAAGACAAAAGGATTATTGAAAAATTGCTTAGGAGTTTGCCTACGAAATTTGATCCTTTAGTTGTTGCTATTGAAGAAACTAAGGATCTGAATGAGTTGCATGCATCACTAATTCAATCATGAACAAATGATTAAGTACATCACATGCAAGTGTAGATCTCTTTCAGGATTTTGCATCTCAGACAACAGGTATATCGTGGAAAAAGAAGAGGTAATTTCAGCCCAAGGGGCAGAGGAAGAAGTGTTCATCTAGAAGACGCGACAACGGTTTATTGAACTTAGGTGGAAGAGGATAGAATCAATGAAGGAAATTTATGGTCAGAGACAAGAATAAGTCTCATGTTTAGATGCCATTATTGCAAGAACTATAGGCACTATGCTTACTGATTGCAAGAAAAAACAATATGACCAAGAGAGGAAAAATCAAAATCAGGTTGGAAGTTCTATTTCATACAACCTATGTTTATTGCATGCACAAGGATTGTCAAAGAAATACCTTCTTATCCCCTATTGAATGTAATTTTTCAAAAGAGAGTCCATGTGATGTATGTATTTGGATTGAGGTTGTAGTAATCACATGACGGGTAATCTAGATTTGTTTTCTAGTTTGGATGATTTAATTAAGAGTAATGTAACTCTTGGAAATAACAATATTGTGTCTATAAAATAAAAATGCACGGTTAGTAATTCTAACAAGACAAGGGAGCAAACAAATATGCAAGATGTTTATTATGTTGCAGGTTTGAAACATAACCTTATGAGTATTGCACAGTTGGTACAGAAAGGATACCGAGTCTATATGGAAGACAATGAGTACGTAATTGTGGACAAAGCTCCTAGCACTCAGTTGATTGTAAAAGTGAAGATGAGCAGCAATATGATGTTTCCCTTGATTTTAAAACTAGGAAAAAAAAGAAATCAAATTTGTTTGTAGCAAAAACAATAGCTCAGTTCGCAGCCAAGTCCTACGCTAAGTCAAATCAGCCTTCTACTGAGTCTTGAGCTCAAGCAAATGAGTCATGCACTGAGGTAACAAAGTCATGTGCTAAGGTAACATAGTCCTGTGCCAATGTAAATCAGGCCTGCGCTACAACAAGCGAGTCCTGCTCTGGTTCCTGTGCTAATACAGTTGAGTCTGCGTTGAAGGAACACAATCAACTTTTCATTCAGCCATGAAAGATGAATCATGGCTTTGGCATCTAAGGTATGGACATTTGAATTTTGGAGGTTTGAATTTACTTCATATAAAGAATATGGTTAAAGGTTTTCCATTGATTCAGAAACTGGAAAGGGTATGTGTAGGTTGGATTTTGGGGAAGCAACATAGAGATTCTTTCCCAGTTGGAGAAACAGCAAGATCAAGTGCACCACTTGAAATTATGCACTCATATTTATGTGGACCAGGGATAATTTTAGTGGTGAATATTTGTAATATGACAAAAATTTCATTTTAGGAAAATTTGAAAAGGTGATTTTTTTGGAGCGGGTCAGTGTCCTATTCGCCTAAAATATACAGTATATTTTTTTTTGGGGTCGGCTTCACCTTCATTTGAAAACATCTCCTATAAAAACCTAGGTGATTCGTCGGGTAGTAGTATACCACAAGTAGCTTACCAAATTACCAATACCGTGAAGTTTGAACTCGCATACTCTTAAGCACCAGAGATTGTTGTTAGCCTGTTAGGGTTAGTTGTTGACGCGCGACAGGGATATAGTTGATGCGTGACAAAGAGGTATTGCAAACGCATGACAAGGAGATATTGACGCATGAAAGGGACAAGTAGTTGACGCATGATAGAGATAAGAGTTGACGCACGACAGGGCATAAGTAGTTGACGCACGACAAGGCATAAGCAGTTGACGCGTGATAGGGCATAAGAAGTTGACACGTGACAGGGCATAAGTAGTTGACGCCTTGGTGACACGTGACAGTTTCAGTTGACGCCTAGTTGACGTGTGACATGGATTATTGATGCACTTTTGATGCACGACAAAGGGTTAGTTGTTGACGTGCAATAGGGAGTTGCTACTTGGTTCTTTTGCTGACACATGACTCTATTTAGAATAATGGAAGGTGATAGTCCTAAGAATGCGAAGACCCTAAAAGTAACTAAGAAATCTCAGAAATCGATTGTTTAAGTGTTTTGGAAAATCTGCGGATACAGATATTGAAAATACCAACAACCATAAAGATGCCACCTGAAAGAATTAGAATACTGACTGTGTGGAAGGTATTATTGAGGTGGACATGCATTCTGCACAGTATCAAACAAATGACACCTACGATAATATGCCAGATCTTGAAGATATTCTTCCTGTTGGGGTGCAACCAGAAGTGCATCAAGATATCACACATACAAATACTTAGCAAAATGGAACACATAAATCAAATTCAAATTCCGGTTCATGAAAGAGGAAACCAGGTGATTGTGATATTGCTCAAAATTCTACTAAAAAAAGTAAAACATTGAAAACGAACAAGAATATGTGGACCATTGGCAGGTCATACAAGTTTGATTGGGCAGCTAAATTTCCATTTATCAAACCTGTACAATCATCTAATTCTGAAGAGATCCCATCTGAATGTACATGTACAATATGTACGTGGAAATTGGGAAAGCAACAAAAAATGCAAATGAAGCTGGACACTATAGAAAAACATTGTGGAAAACAATATTTGACTGTAACGGGGGCGGATGGCTAGAAAATCAAAACACACAGGTGGAAAACTGAAAAATAATGCATGCATGTTAGATACGCAGTGGAATATGAGGTAGAGCAGAAAAAACATAGACATCTCTTGGAAAAGGGAGGAACGATCACATCACATATTGGTAAGATGAATCAAACAAATCTACATGCAAAACTCATACAATTCTCTACTCTATTTCACATACTAAAAAAGGAAGACCGATTTCAGATTTCCTCGATTTCAAAGTTTTGTATCAATATAATGGAATGCTGAACGTACCTCAATCTCATTAGTTTGAAAGTAGTGGATGGGAAATGGCAAAATGCCTTTTGATGATAGAGAAGGAAGATTTGAAAGAGAATGTAAAAAAATCAAAGTTTATCTCTCTTTCAATTGATGAAGTGACAGCAGTTGACAACACTGCATGGGTATGTATCCACGTCTATACTTTAGAAAATCATATAAGGACACCTCATCTGTTGGGTGTTATGAAAATGGTTGAAAACTGTAATGCCAAAAACCTACATAAAATAGTTGTTTCTCATTTGAAAGATATTGTTGGAATGACTGATTATGAAATTGCTACGAAGTTGGTATGCATTGGAGCAGATGGTGCATCTGTCATGCAGGGTCACCGAACAGGGTTGTGTGTTAGATTACAAACAACAGTGGCCCCATATATGCTACCAATTCACTGTATGGCTCACATAATGAATTTAGTGTATAAAATGGTAAGCAACCACAAAAATGTTGCTAAATTAGAAGACCTTATAAGAGAACTTCATGCCTATATGGCAAGCAGCCCAAAGTGATTTCTTGAGTTCCAAAAATTTGCAATTGGAATTACAGATGGCAAAAAACTTCTGAAAGATGTTGAGACTAGATGGATCTCTTTGTATGAACTTGCATGCAGAGTTCGTGAGGAGTATCCTTCGTTGGTTGGTTTCATGCACAAATACCATCATGAAGTTGATAGGGCGAGGGACTTGTTGTTCCGTTTAACTGATTTGGAGACATTGCTTACATTGGTTGGTATTCTTCCAATGTTGTAAGAGATCAATACACTGATGAAGCATGCACAGGGAAGATTAATCTATATTGTGGATTTTATACGGATGAGAAAAATGGTATGTCAAAGTCTTGATATCTTGTACTATTCCCAAGATAGTTTTGATACACCTATTTTTGAGAATTGGAAAGCTTTATTAGATCTTAAAAATCCCAGTAACTATTTGAGATTTAATATCCACAATCACCTTTGCGTCACTGTTAATGGGAGGGACATACCACTGCACATTTTGTAAAAATGTCAAGACATTACAAGATCAGAATGAGAAGATGTTCTCGTGACACGTAATCTCTTTGAGTCTCTTATAGTTGAAATAAGAATAAAGCTTAAAAAATTTCAGAATCCTTATCATCAGAAATTAGAGAACGTTTCTCCAAAGATAAAATTCTTGAAGCCATGGGTGTGATGAATCCTAATTTTTGGAATATTGAAGGTGGTCGTGTTGACTTTGTAAGAAAGCATTTCCATAAATCCATGGGTACAATAATGGAACATTTTGCAAAGACTTCAGAGTTCAAGGGTATTGAAATAAAAGGTATACTGAATGCTGATTTATTAAAATTTCAATCAACAAATTTTGCAACAATGAGGAACCAATATAAAAATTTAGACGAACCTTCTGAAAGTGGTGCTATTACAAGGCTGTGGCAAGGAATCTATCAAAGTTCTATCTTACAAGAAGATATCAATGAATATTTCAGATTATATGAGTTATGCCAAACAATGATTTTGGGGTCTGTGGAGGACGAAAGGGTTTTCAGTGCACTATCATTTATAAAATCAAAACTGAGAAACAAGTTGGATAAAAATCTGGAAAGTTGCATGAGGTGTTATGTTTCTCAATACTCCATGGAAACCTTTCCTTTTGACAGAGCAATTGCACATTGGAATTCCCTTTGCGAAAGAAGAGGTGTGAATAATACAGCTACAAGTACAACTGTTCCCAACATTGAGAGTGGAATTGGCGCATCGTCACACTCTACAGAAGAGAACATCGAGTTTGAAGAAGCTATTGATAATGGATTGTTTCAACTTTAAATAGGTATCTTCTTCACCTTAATCTTATTGTTTGTCACTTTAAATTTTTTTCAGCTCTTGTTATCATTAAAGATGTTACAGGTCTATATATTTACATTTATTTAATTACAATCTTTTTCTTTTTTTTGAAAACGTGGGTTGACATCCATCCGAGGAAGCTGGTACTTCTTGGGACTGACAATGTTAGGCAACTCACCCATCTATCTACTAATCCATTTCTCGTGTTGAGTTTTCTTAAAACAAAGATTTAGCACATTACCAGTGATGATTTCACATAAATCTAAAACAGTAGAGGTAAGTTAAACCCTTTCATAACATCTTTCTTGGTTTCTTACAATTATGTTTAATTTATTTTTTATATTTGCAAAATGCTTTGATATATTTTTTAAACTTTGTGGGATAAAATGACACAATTGAATTTTACAGAGGAAGATATTTCCATACTATACAATTCATAATCCACGATCCATTATATAATTCGTCATCCACGATTGTGCTAGAAGTTAAATCTATGTCCACATAAAATTCATCATCATCCATATATATCATATCATCATCATATCATTATCATAATCCTAACACTACAATTATTATTAAAACAATTATTAATCTATTTTAAATTTAAAGAAATGTCTATGTCCTAACACATTCCATTTAAAAAATAATAATTCATGATCATATCATTACAAGTATATCCATTCTAATGTCATCTATATCCATTTTAACACATTCCATTTATTTATCATCTATATCCATTCTAATGTCATCATGATCATATCATTACAAGTATAGAGAAGAAGAATTATCTTAAAACAAGTTTAAATGTCTAGAGAAGAATTATCGTGTTTGAAGCTAAATCTATGTCCAAATAAAATTCATCATCATCCATATATATCATATCATTATCACAATCTTGACACTACAATTATTATTAAAACAATTATTTATCTATTTTAAATTCAAAGAAATGTCTCTGTCCTAACACATTCCATTTTTTTAAAACAATTATCCATTATCATCATTCATCATCATCTATATCCATTCTAATGTTATCATGATCATATCATTACAAGTATAGAGAAGAAGAATTATCTTAAAACAAGTTTAAATGTCTAGAGAAGAAGAATTATCGTGTTTGAAGCTAAATCTACATCCACATACAATTCATGATAATCCAAGTAAACAAGAAACATACGTCATCATGATTCATCCCTATCTAATGCAATCACCATTAAGAGTAAACCAATAAGCATAAACTCCATCAATAAAAATTCTAAAAAGGCTTATCAAATAGTATTTCAAATTTTAAAAGGCTATCAAATCCAGATAATAAAATTCAAATACCATGACCACAACATTCAATGTTTCAAATTTTCAAATATAGACTCAATATTTCAAGTTTCCACACTCAATAATAAAAATTTTCAACCCTCTTTTTTTGTATCCAATTCAATTCATGTGCTCCTTTCCCCAATGGTTTCATCCCCTGTGGCTTTACTCCTTTCCCCAACGGCAGAAATAACCCTAGAACTTATGAGATCATCTGCAGCACTGTCTAGCTTTTTTAAAATTCTTTCTTCTTGCTTTGTCGCATCTCCATGGGACATCAAATTTGGATCAGCTGTTGCCTTAGCTTTGAATAATATTTTAGGGTCGAATCCGTGCTCTTTAATTATCCGCTTCAGTGTATTGTTTTGTTTGTTAACCAAAACAATATTTTCCTTCAAATTCTTCGCTACGGATAAACTGTTCTTCAATGTTTCCAAGTGAACTTGGAAAACCTTTGCTTGACTCTTCAAATTTTCATATTTCAACTGCACAAAAAAAGTAATGTCAATTCAACATATTACTAAAATAAGAAACTTTCAAATTAACAAAAAAAATTGTTTGAAAGTGATAATACTTACAACTGCTCTATCTCTCTCGACATTTACAACTGCTACAAATCCTTGTCCTTTGACTATTTGTTAAAATATGCCTGGGCCTCAACACTAATATTTTCCAATTTGTTTAATGCCTTATCCAAAATGTCATCTTTGTAGTTATTGTTATACGTGACAACCCCACTTCTTACATGGGTAAGTAAGGAATCCATCTTTGCAGGTTGATTTTGGACTACAGCGTATAAACGATCCCTTTGCCAATAATTTTCAAAACAACTAATAATCTCATTGATAAGTACTTTAGCCCTTCTCTCCCATTCTATGAGCTGACTGATATGAGGTCGAATAAACTCACTGACATGGGATTGACAATCATAACCAATTAAGTTCTCCAAAGGAAAAGGTAGCAACTATTCACCATCTATATCTGATGAAGATGATCTTGCAGAAGAGGTATGGGGGCTTTCGGACTGATCAATTGCTACTTGTTTCTGCCTTTGGGTGGCTTGATCCTGTTTGTGATAAAATTAATTAAGATTCAGACAAATAAATTTAAATCAAAATGTAATTAAATATGGTAAAGACTAAAGTATGTTGAAATTGAAGTATACATGTTGGCCTTGAATCATCTCACGGGTATTGAAAAAACTAGTTAGGTCATTGCTATCAATGCCCAAATAATCTTCATCTAAATTTATATTATTCAAAACCGATATGCTCGTTGCACTGGGCAAGCCACCAAGTGAGAGAGTTGGAATTCGAAAGGAGGAGGCAATGTTTAGTGTCGTACAAGGGGCCGGAGCAATTGGCATGTGTTTACCAATGTTCTTTTTCCATGTTCCTCTGGTTGGCATTTTAAATATTATTGGTTGAGGGGGGGTTAATGCTGCTGTTTGAATAGGACTATAATGTGCTGAAAAGTTCAAGAAAAAACATGAAAAACTAGAAAACAATCCAAAAACTACGAAATTAAACGAAGTAGTATTCAAAAGTTTTACCTTGTTGTCGAGGGGTAGTTTGTCGCGGTGCTAAGGGTGGCCGTGTAGTAGTAGTAATTGGTGGTTGTTGAGAATATACGAATGCATGCGACTATACAGAGTGAGTTGGGGAAGATGGTTGAGTTTCCGAAACACACGTACGGTCCAAAGCCCCTACAATGTCATCAAAATTGAATTGTATGTCAATTCAATTGGTTAAAATTTAAATTAGAAAATAAAAAAACAAATTTGGAATTTGTTAATAATATATGAGAAGGTATTACTTCTCTAGAGTTTAACGAGTTCAAATTGTTAAGGGTTCGGAGAGTTGTGAG